>JAWWES010000035.1:12057711-12100724 GCA_035583135.1 Lophotriccus pileatus | reverse complement strand
CAAGTTAGAACAACAGGAAGCTCATCAACCCTCCCTCCTCCACCTCCTTTTTTTCTGTTCCTCTGCTGTGGAAACTGTCTGATGCTCAGATCAGAGGCTCTCCGAGGTTAAATGCAACATTAGTCACTAGAAAAAAAGGGAAAAAACAGACCCTTTAAAAGCAGATGGTAGATGATAGAGAACCTGTTTGAGAGTAACTATCTACAACAGCATGTCTGCTTCATCAGATATTAGCATCAAAAGCTGTCTGACAATTTAGCAACAAACAGCAATATTGATTTTCTTCCAAAGCGCAGATGCAGAAAGGCAAAGATGGAGTGATGGCTCTTTCAGAGGATCCCCATCATGCCTGGGAAAAGATGAGGCAGTTAAGTACCTGCATCTCCCAGTTCCATCAGGGTGGGATGAGCAGCCTGCAGGTTAGAGGTTATGGAGGGATACATGGGTTAGTTCCACTTCAGGCTTGTCAGGAGTCTGTGCAGAATGAAGAGTTACCATCCTAGGGATGAAGAACTGGGACAAGGGCCAGAGCCGGGCTGCTCCCACCAAGGAAAATGGGAAATAGTGCAAAGCAGTGGAGCTGGGATGGAGTGTGGAAGAGCCCTGGGATGCAGCTTGCATCCCTTGCTGCAAAGCAGTCTGAACAGTAACAGCTGCCACTCCACCCATCCCTCTCTCAGGTACAGCAGCCACCCTTCTCAAGGCACTGCCAACAGAGCCACTTTGTCACCTTGGCAATCTGGAAACATTTTTTCTTTATTCCCTGTCCCATTAACTTCTTTTTCACAAGCTGGTAGAAAAGCCTCCTGGTGGTCAGCAGTTGGCTCTTGGAACGATTTCTTGATGACGAGTGTTTGGTGTATCCAGTTCTTTGGACAACATCTCCCTACTTCTGATTTAAATTCGCTGCAGCCAGTGGTCTCACATCAATTATGTACGCTGTTCCTTGTGTCTGAAATGTCAGTGAATCTGAAAATTTTTGCTCACAGAGGTGG
Source organism: Lophotriccus pileatus (assembly GCA_035583135.1). Taxonomy (NCBI): domain Eukaryota; kingdom Metazoa; phylum Chordata; class Aves; order Passeriformes; family Tyrannidae; genus Lophotriccus; species Lophotriccus pileatus. The sequence continues at coordinate 12,099,729 of JAWWES010000035.1, read as the reverse complement.
GGAACTAACAAGGATCTCTGGCACAGCCTGCAGTGATTCCATCTACCAAGGCATTAGCAAAACAGCAAGGAAACAGAAACAGACACTGACACTTGCTGAAGTTCAACCCCCTGCTCAAACACGGGGATTCAGAGAGTAACTCCTGGCAGTGCTCAGGAAGGCATCAAGGCACAGCAGGACAGTGCTCAGGGAGGGCTACACAAGGCCCATCTCCAGCTGTGGTCATGGGGACATTCAGAATGTTCAGGAAAGAAAAAACACCACACTAAGAAGTAAAGAATATTTCATCATCAAACTGATTTCTTCCTGCCATAAACGCACACAATTCCATTAGCCTCCAGTTCTGTCTAAATAGGCACCAGAAGGAACTAAGCTGGATATTGACTCTGACCTAGTTGGAGTTCCTGATACCAACATCACTGTATTGTTAAAATACTGCTTTAAGAGCCAATTTTGGGTTGTTGCTGTTGTCTTTGCACCCTAGACAAAGTCAGTGGGGTAAACTTCTATTAAATAAATGTGAAAATTTGATGCCTGGTTCTGAGTGCATGTTTATACATATCAAATCCAGTGGTTTCCAGCAGTTTCTCTCCTAAGGAGCTCTACCTTCAGAGCCCTGTGGTGGTCGTGGTGTCTCTGACCAGGCTCCTGGATCAGTCCAGCACCTTCCAAACACAACCTGGCACTGGGGAGATTCAGCTTTGTCCCTGTAGCAGCTCTGCAGCGTTTCCTTCGCCATATCCTGGTGCTGAGCTGATTTGCTCATTATCAGATTGCTGTTTATTAATCAAAGCAGTAACAATGGGACGGAGGAGCTGGAATACAGCACAGACAGTGCTTCATTTGTTCCAATTGATTTTCCTATCACATTTTATTACTACTATTTACTTTGTATGCCTCGAGAAGATTGAACTGCACTGTGCAGTAGGGGTATGTATTTGAATTTCTCTTCTCTTTAGCTCTTGCTATTTCTGTGGTGATAGAACAGTGGGTTCTTCCAGCAACTAAGCCATGACCTTCTCTGCTCTAAAACAGCATATGGAGATTTTGTGATAATGAGAATCCAGCAGTGTGTGAAGTCCTGCAGGTGGAGTCGAAGGGAAATCCATGAGAATCATGGACACTGAGCACAGATTAGCTCTCCAAGATGACACCTTGCAAATCCTCAGCACTGACCAGAACCACTGAAGCAGCTGGAAGGTACAAGCAGAGAGAACAGCCCCACACCCATGCTTAGGCTGGGACGATCTGCTGGTGTCAGGGTGACATTTAATTTGCAGTAAAATTAATGGGGCTGACGGTGATGATGTTGTTTTCCTGCTCCTTCCTAGCTCCTCCCTAATGTCTTAGATCACAAGCTGGATCTTGTAGACTTCAGCCAGCACATCTGACCCATCAGGGAAGAGCAGATGATTACTGTCAGGAGGCACGTGGTGCTTTATGGAAGCTGACGTGTGGGTCAGCAGAAAGACACAGGGTGGCACAAGCTGTAAGGCTGCATTAATCATCTCCCTGCCATTAACAAGGCTCACTGGGAACCAAAAGCAACTTAAAAACTGCCTGAAAAAAACTATCAAAATCTGTGGTGAAGCTCCTATTTTCAGCACAGCAGGGATTTCACTCTAGAGATTTATAAGCGTTTGAACTATATTTACTCTGAAATTGCCCCGTTCAGTGAGTGCAACAGGAAACTCATGGTTGGCTGCAGCTGGGGGTGCGAGATGCAGTTGCGTGGGGAGGTGATGAGAATATCTGTTTAACAAAAGCTTTATTTTCTACACTAATTTTAGAATTAGCCTGGCTGAGGAGTGAAGAGGAGGCAGCTCACAGGTGGCACAGCACATGTCATCAGTGGAGCTCAAAGCACAAGCCACAGACAGTCAGCTGAGCTGAAAGTTTCCGTCAGCTCCTCGCTGTCACTGGGAGTGTGAGAGTCCCTCACGCAGGAATTTCTTCGTTCTCACAAGTTTTATCTTGCTGAGATGCTGGTTTGTAACTTAGGCAGAGTGGGTGACTGTGTGTACACGTGTAAACACACATCTGTGTGCCCCGCACAGCAGAGCGAGTCCATACATCTACTACCAACATCATCCTCTTTGGGTATGTGCCACATGACATTGCAGAGTATTGCTCCCTTTTTGCTTGTTTGTTTTTAGCAGAACTGCCTCTTTTGTTCTACCAGCAGAAGCTTTTGCGTTTTAGAGCTGAGCTGTAGTGCCCTGGCCCCTCTCTGAAGTACATCATGCAGTTGTCAGTGGGCCAAAAGTGCCTGAGTGACTTGGAGCTCAGCTCATGGCTCCCCATCCTCCTGCAGCTGACGACCTTGAGCTGCACCAAATAATTATTTTCTCCCTGTGTTTTTTTTTCAGCAGCAGTGGGGGTAATTGGATGATTGTAAAATAGGCCACTAGGCCACTAGGGGTTAAGTGAAAATGAAAATAACGCCATTGACGGGAACATTTTTTGGTCACACTTAAGGTCATGGTGAGATAAAGGGTTAGGAGAAATATCAGCCTGAGAGTTTAACATCACAAATGGTTTCTGCAGCCACAGATTGTGAGTGATGGGAGGAGGAGAGGAAGAAGGGAGGGGAATATGTCAGTCACTGGTAGTGGATTTAACCAGGACTAAGTTCAGGCACCTGGAGCCAACTCACTTGAGCAGTATTGATCAGAGTGGAAACATTAAGTATCGCTGTTAATCTGGCACTGTTTCATTCGTGCTGCATTATTATTGTTATTAGAACCTGTGATTTACCGTGTCCAGCCTGGATCAAGTTCAGCAGCTGTATTTCTCCAGATTATTTTTTCACTCTTTCTTACCGAAGTGCAGTGATGGCAGCAGAAGTTTTACAGCTTTTTTAAGGAATGATGTCTCCCTCCAGTGGCGATGGGAAACAGCTTTGGCTCCCAAAATCAGTTGGGGCATGTGAGTCTGGGTGAGTGAGCGAGCATGACAACACACTTTTATGTAAAATAATTCTTTGAAGAAGGGACTGACCCTTCACTATTAGTAACCTCTTTTTATAAGATTTCTCCCAGTAGAATCCAGTCTCTTTGAAAATCCTCTCTTTTATAACAAATCTCAATTTAATACTGCCTGTTTTAACAAAATAGTGTAATATATGCAAATAGCACTGAATTCCCACTCAATTTGCACATTTTACTATTTGAGTAGTAATAGTTTCTATTTGCTGATTCTCAAGTTGTAGAATAAAACACTGGGTTGGGTCTCATCAGCCTGTGGCATGAGGCAATACAGTGCTTTAGACATTCTTCAGAAAAAAAATCCCCTTGGATTGAGCTGTTTTCAGTTCAGAAGAGACATGTCCGAGCCCTGGTCACCTTGTAACAGAAAGCCATATGACACAAGTGCACTGGGGTGAGGAGATATTGATTTACCTTCTGTAAAATAAATGTAAAGTCAAAAGTCTGAGTGTTTTTCAGCACCTCTGCAGCACTCTGCCTGATTGGTGTGACCCTGGCTGCAAGTCCCATGTCTCAGACCTTCCCCTACACATCCCAAACCTTTCCAATCATCCCCGAATTGCAGATTCACAATTTCAGTTGCAAAACTTGTGTGGTCTTGTGATGTGAACGACAAGTGCTCCCTTGTTCATCCATTTTGTGTTCCTTACTCAAGTTGTCTGTTTTTTCCCATCTCCCTCCTCACATTTCCATATCTGGGATGAACTTCATAAACCACTTTTCTTTACCTCCTTACTGTAGCCCAGTAGAAACAGTGAAATATCAAAAAGGATATTAAAATAGCAGAGTGATGCCTCCAACACGAGAACCAGCAACAAACATTATTCTATTTAAATGAGTATTCAGTTTAAATTATGCTTTTCCTTCCAGTAGTGAATAACCACTCAGTGCTGAAGTTGGAAGAATTGCTCAGCAAGGGTTCCATGAGATTATTTGATCATAATATGTCAGTGGTGTTTGTAGTTACCATTCTGCTGATTTCATGCCAAAACAATGGGCAGTGATGGCTTGAGATTCAGCTAAACAGATCCCTTTCTTCTGAGCAACGTAAATGGGTTGGAGAAAACATATTGGAACATTTTCTTCCTGAGGTCTTTCATCGTCAGAACTGTGTTATAGAGTATCTTTCTTCAGTTCTCACTGTATCCCAACTGTTTCCTAAAATATTAATTTATTTTTGAAGATAAAATGTTACTTTGTCTCTTGCAGGAGAATGCATTCTCCGTCCATTTATTTTGGGTTGCTGGTTGTAGTTTTGCCCTGTCACCCACAAATATTCACTGTATGTTTCTTCCTTCTTCTAGCCAAGGTTATAAATTAAAATTCAATTTCATTAAAGTTGTAAGTAATCACTCTCTGGCTCTCATTAGTAATGACTCGGTGCAGGGGGATCCCGGCTGCTCCCACAACTGTAATTCAATTGGACTCACCAGCTCTTGTTCACAAATCGCTTGAGCTGCACTTTCTTCCCAAATTTATGGCATCAGCACTGTCCAGAGGTTGAATTACAGCTGCAGGTTTGATCAGGGACTGCATTATTCTGCATCTAATCCCTGCATTCTGACAGTGGCGGGGGGAGCACTGTTGTTTTACAGGAACTGTGCATTGTTCCTCTGCTTTATGTCAGGGGCTGAATTGCCTTTGGAATCAGGGAACTGTCAGCCCAAAGCTACAAGCAAACAACAAGCTCTGGAAGACACGGTGTATAAATAACAAACATGGAGACAGTCAAAAGCCAGCACTCCTTCCTCTGCACTCTCCTAAATTACCGGGATGGTGATTGACCACAGCCTGTGCTCTTGCATCAGTGGGAGCCATCTGAATATATCGGTGCTTTCTGAATATGTTGTAGAAATGTGACTCCCAGCTTTTGCTCAAACTGAGGACTGTTGATATTCACTGGTGGCAGAAAGTCACTCACACCCTGATTAAATATTTCAGCCAGAAGCCATGTTCATGCATTCATTCACATCCAAGCCTTTCCTCTTGAGCAGTGACCTGCAGCCTACAGCATTCTTGGCAAAAAGGGATCTGGAATGGCATGCAGCAGGACCTGTGCCATTTTCCATAGAGGTGATGTGTCACCATCAGCTGACAGACAGGACTTTGCCTCCTGCAAGGCAACGTGCCCCCAAACCCACTGGTACCCAGGTTGTAAACCCAGTGGGTTACAGGAGCCTTCCTCTCTCCTAAAAACACTCTCCTCCAGCTGACTGAGGCAGGGACTGACAGCTCTTAGGTTGGAACTGATCTTCCTTAGGACTAGAGGAACATGCCCCAGGCACATCTACCTCTGGTCAGACCCAGGAGGAACGGTGCATTGCCTTTGGAAGCTTGTCCTGCTTTAACATATCCATATGCATGTGCTCCACCAACACGGAGCAGAGCCACAGCCAGCGTGTATCAGTGTCTGCTACTCACTTAATTGACCTTTACTGTTAAATCATTAATGGAAATCACTGAACACGGGGCAATAAGGTGCTTTCACCACTGTTCTGCTGTTTGTGGTTTCTGCTAATTTTCTGGTGTAGTTTTGCTTGTTTTAATAGCAAAATCTGTCATCTTCTAGTTTTGCACAAATCCTGAGAGGCAAATTAGACGAGATGTGGAGCAATTCCTGTGGACTTTAATGAGGGTTGTGGTTTTTAAAAACTACGTTAAGAGGAAAACTAAGCTTCTTTTATTTCTTTATGCAACCTTGCCTTTTTTATATGCTTTGTGGTTGGAAAGACTCTGACAGGAGACAGGCTATGGGAAATGTCTGCTTTCATATAACAACTCAGAGCAACAGCACTTGGCTGCTGGACTGCAGCTTTCAGCTGAGCTGTCTGCATCACCTGTTGTGTCAGTCCCCTGGGGCTGCAGATCCCCCTGCAAGATTCTCAGTCAACCTCCCAGGTGTGTTCCAACATGTTTTCAGTGTATTTTAGCTCCTTCATTTGTCCATTTTTTATTCCTTTTCAAACTGAAATATATTTTTTCCATTCCTAATTAACTCCCTGCCACCCTACTTGTGGTAAAACCTGATTTATTTCTCCTTTTCTGCACTGAGAGGACAGGATACTTAATCTCCTCTGGGTGGACGCTGAAACACTGTCTGAATAAAATGCTGATCACTCATCTGGTTAGCTCCTGCCAGCTCTTCTCTGAATTCCTGCCACCTGGGTTTTGCATCATTTGCTATCGTTTCTTTAAATGACAGAGTCTCTTCCTTCTCCATTTTTTGGAAAGTAATAATTCCTAAATTAGCTGGTAGTCACATTTAGGTGTGGTGTGTTTATCCCTTCATATTGCCTGTAAGACCATGAATATTCACAGGCTAAAAAAGGATTGTTTGGATAAACACTTATAAAGGTTATTATAAGCCAATGTCTACAATTTATTGAACTTGCTGTTGTTTTGGAGCTTTTTTTTTTTTTTTTGTGGATAGGGAGCAGCTTTTTGTATTAATGTCCACTCAGTAGCTGCAGAGGAATAAAGAAGGCTTGGGATCCCCCATTCAGGGAGCAATGAATAAATATGTTGTTGAAACAAACAAATATTAGCATTTTGAAAGCCTCTGTGTTTGATTCCCATCCCCAAAGCAAAGGATGAATCCCAGATATATGTGCATGCATGCATCCATGTTTGCAGGGGCAAACTCTTTCAGATGGCAAACACTCACTGTAAGTGCCAACGTTTTTGCACATCTTGAAAATATTTGTGTACAAAATGGGAAGAGGAAAGATTGCCCATCTGCAATGGGAGTGGAAAATGCTGCGGGCAGGATGCACATGTGCTCGGTGAAGGGAGCCAGGTGAAGGAGGTGAAGAATCAAGGCTTTTCTTCCCCATGCTGAAGCCTTGAGAGGCCCATTTAGTGACATCTCTAATAACACTTTTCAGATGCACATCCATTCTGCCTCACCTTTGGAACTCACTGGGGCTGAGGAACTCCACAGCGGATTCAGCGAGGGGCTGGAGCCTGGCCCGCCAGCCTGTCGGTGATCTCAGCAAATCCTGGGGACCCTGTTCCATTTATTCATCCTAAAGTGTAGGTGTTAAGAAATATGAGGCTGGTAAGTGGGTGACAGGCATCTGCAAGCGTCACCTCAGCAGTTCAGGTTCACAGAGAGCGTTAGAGTAGGACTGCAAAAATTGCATCATTTCTAACCTTTTCAGCACCAGCCTTTTGAAAAACAAACTGTAACCAACAGCTTTCCTTCGGACACGGAGAGAATAACTAAAGAGAACATCTGTTTTCCCTTTAGATGTGGAACTGCAATAGCAAGCCATGCATAAATTTTATTAGGGCTTGCTAATTTCCAACGAGTTTTGGGATACACACGTTACCCGCAGAGATATTTGGCGCTGCATCGCCAGTTTAAAAGTCATTTTAAAAACAATGCAGAAAGAATGGACACAGCTTGGCAGCAAATGTATTAGGTTCTGTTCTCAGGGCTTTGGCTTTTTTCTGTGCACTTTATAGATTTGTGCCTTCCTCCCTCCCCCCTTTAAGTCACTCATCCTGTTTTCCAATGACTTTTTATGACATCGACGACTAAACAAAATGCATCTAAATTGGCACAGTTACTTAGTGTTTGAGCCTTTTGTGTTCAAAATCAGATGTCCAAATGCTTTCAGGACTTATGCCTGTTTTTAAGTAGCTTCTGCTTTCTGTGTACACCGGGAACACATCCTTCAGGCAGCATGAGCCTGTTCTGTCCCTTTGCGCCATAGGAATGTATCACCAGATTTAGCACTTGGAAGCCAGAGCTGGTGAGGCAGCACAGCTCTGGTCCCACAAGCCCAGATTCTGTGCCTTCTGAGGAAACACCTTGAAGCAAAACCTTAATTTGTGATCTTTCTGTACTCTCAGAACCAAGGTACATCATCCCAGTGTGCAATCACAGTAACTGCATAGAATCACAGAACGGAGTGAGTTGGAAGGGACCTTGAAGATCATCTTGTTCCAACCCCCTGCCACGGGCAGGGACACCTTCCACTGGACCAGTTTTGCTCCAAGCCCTGCCCTACCTGGCCTGGAACATTTCCAGCAATGGGGAATCCACAGCTTTTATGGGCAACCTGTGCCAGAGCCTCACCACCTTCACAGGGAAGAATTTCTTGCTAATATCTAATCTTCACGCTACAAACTGCAGGACGCTTGGCAGGATATGCTTGGAATTACACAGATCATGCCTTGTTGCATTAAATAAGTAGAAAAGTCACAGGCTGGGTTCAAAATATGCTTGTCTTCTCTCAATAATTAATTGTTTGGGGATTAATATGAGGTTTTGTGTTTTGAAAGTAAACTAATCCATTCGCTGGCTCGTGTGTAATGAAGGAGAACAGGCTGCTGTCAAGCAGTCTGAAAATAGTGAAAATTAACTCCATGAAGTGTCACAAGTCCCATATTTTATGTACATGAGTAATGTGTCTTCTGTGGGACAGAAGATGAAAATATTACACGGAAAATAAAAAATAGTGCCTACCAATTTAATAAAAAAAGGAAGGATACATTGCTTTGGTGTAATTTGGCATTTTTACTGCTCAGTGGCAGCTGGGCTGGGCCACTGCAAGAGAATCTACATTTGTGAGCTCTCAAAGAGTATGAACCAAAGGTTCTGCAGCCTCTGTATGCACAGCTGGCAAAGGAGAAAGAAAACACAATTAAAAATCAGAATATACTGAAATCATACAATCCCTCTCCAGGTTGGAAAGGACCTCAAGGATCATCTGATCCCACCTTTCTTGGCAAAAGCCTGGTCTAGACAAGACAGCCCAGCACCCTGTCCAGCTGAACCTTAAAAGTGCCCAGTGTTAGGGAATCCTCCACTTCCCTGGGGAGATTATTCCAGTGGCTGATTGTTCTCATTGTGAAAAATATTCCTCTTGTGTCCAATCAGAATCTCCCCAGGAACAACTTGTACCTGTTACCCCTGTCTTTTCCATGTGATTCCCTGTAAAAAAGGAAGTCTCCATCTTCTTTGTAGCCACCTTTTAAATACTGGAATGTGGTGGTAAGGTCTCCCCTCAGCCTTCTTTTCTCAAGGCTGAACAAACCCAGTTCTCTCAGCCTTTCCAGAGATGTTAAAAGGGACAAGGCAAATACTGAGATGCAAATTCACTAGTAAGTGGATTTTTTTCTTGAGAGATGCTTAACTACTTCAGTTTTCTCTGGCTTCATGGGAGTTAAGACTGCAATCACTTCAAAAAATTGGGACCTCTCAGAAAGAGCATGTTACAACAGGGATCATAGAGTCTTGCAGATAACAACCAGCCAAGGGCTCGATACCTACAGCAAAAAACTAATATATCCATACCAGAAGGTTCCCATCTTCTTAATGATGTTGCTAGAAAATGGTTGATCCATTTGAACTGTTCTTGTTTCATTCCTCCACAGGAGAATATTATTCCCTTTGCCTCTCTCCATTTTTTCATTCTGCCACGGGGAGTGTGCAGGGAGAAGGCCATTGAAAAAGCCATATAAAACCTCGAGAATGCAATAAGCAGAACATGGCACTTTTAACACGACAAAACTGCCAGCTTAGGTAAGGCTTGAAGTGCACATAAACTCCAGCACCTCCTCAGGCAAAGAGAGTCACAGTCTCAACAGAGAAGCAGTGAAAGGAGTTTAGATCATAAATGTTCTTCAGATCTACAAGCTCTGCGACCTGAATGCACAATGAGCACCTCAAGGGCCCAGACATCTTCAAATAAACCAGGCTGAGCCAGGAGTGCATCTGCCCTGTGGTAGCAACAGCTCAATATTCTGGCTCGGTTTGCTCACCCAGCACAGTGGTCAGGCAGGACGGGGTGGGTGATTTATCACCTCGGGTGGCTCCAGCAGCTCACACTTTTTCTTGCTGTTGTCTTAGGATCACCAGGTTCTTGCCTAAACTCTGAAGTTTTGATTAGACTGGCACTAGCTCTGGTACTGCTGCATGGTGCTGCACTGCAGCATGGAAGTGTCCTCCTGGTGGTTTATTCACTTCCCAGTTTCACTGAAGAAAATATTCCTCCTGGCAGTGCCGGTGTCTGGTGGTGCTCAGGAAAACAACAGCTGTGTCCCAGGTATGGACAAACAGGCCATTTTCGATACTTACAGGGCCCATCAGTTGCACTCTGAGCTGAAGTGGTGGCAGCTCCTTTCAACTGAGCCTCTTCTGCTGAGGTTGGTAATATGCTTTCAGAGGGAAAACAGTCTTTAAGCTATGGGACACACTGGATAAAGAATCATCATCCAGGTGGGGACTTGGGAAGACTTTTGAATGAGTCAACTGCACAATTCAAGGCACTGCAATCTCTATGGGAGATGAAGGAAGGAGAAACAGAAGGAGCTGTACATGCATTTCTTGATCTCAGCAGAAAGAGAACAGGAGTTATAGGAAGAAACAGAGATTGGGAAGAGGAAAACTGAGTAGAAATAGGAAAAAAACCTTGAAAAAATGGAAACCCGAGAAAGTAAGAGTAGAAAAATTAAGTAATTAATATTGTTTTGTTTTATTTTGTATCAAGATAAATGGTTTTAATTTCAGTCTAAGCACAAAAAAAGGAAGGTGAAATGGGGAGAGGGAAGGCACTGAGTCCAAGCCTGTCTCTCACACCTCCTGCTCATAACAAAACCTCTGCAGAAACATCAATAGGGATGGTCACGTGTGGCTGTGGGCTCTGCCCCGTCCCTCGGCACAGAACCAGGCAGTGGCTGCTGCAGAGCTGCAGGAGTAAACAGAATCCTGCTTTGTCCTGCTTTCAGAGCAGCTTCTGAATGATTAGATGAGGAACAACAGTGCTGTGGGGGCTGGAGGGAGGGGTGGACCTTTTTCCTTTTGACAATTAGATGGGAGCTGTTGAAAGCTGCTTTCATGGATGAATGCATGGAGAACTAAGGACGTCTGGCAACTGATTTATTTGATTAGTTTATTGTATGCCATAATTTCACTCTCCCAGATGAAGCAGGCCTGTTGCTGGACTTGGTGGTTGTTTGAAATCTCTGCCAAAACCCCTCAGAACCTCAGAAGTCTGAAGAGGACGTCAAGCAGGGCACAGACAAAGCTGGTGGGGCAGGAGAAACCGAGCTAATCAGAAAACACCAATCTGGGCACTCCACAGTTCCATAGGGCCTGATTTCCAAGCAGTTCGGCATTTGTGGACTCCAGCAGGAGTCCTGAGTGCTCAGCTGTTGGGAAAATCAGGCCCACAGAGTACGGGGGGCTCGGGGCTGCTTGGTTTGTCTCCATCCCACCGGTGTGACTGGGTTCTGGCGGGGCAAGGATGACATCCAGTGGGAAACTCCTGAACTACAGCAGCATTTCATACGTGGAATGAGACTCAGCAGCACCTGACTCTCCAACTACAGTCAAAGGATAAGATCCTGGATGGGAAAATAACTGTTAAAGAAAGGTTCTGTAGTGAATGGCTCATGGCTAAGAGTCCCATGTTGTTATTCTCCTCTGCTCTTCTTCTCCTGAAATCTGCAATACCTAAAGGTGTTCTGGGATGTCTCTTCTTCCCAGGGAGAAAAAGACTTGTTCTTTGGGCAAGTGTTGACAACAGCATCTCAGTGGGATTAATCCTCACACAGGATTCTCACTTTCATGAAAAGTTTCCTTTAATCATTTTTGATTTAAATCTGTGACTCCTTGATCTTTTGGGATGTCTCAATGCCTACAAGAAGGCTGGAGAGGGACTTTGTACAAGGACATGCAGTGATAGGATAAGGGAGAATGGCTTTAAGCTGAAGGGAAGTAGATTTAAATTGGGATATGAGGAAGGAATTCTTCCCTGTGAGGATTGTGAGGCCTTGGCACAGGTTGTCCAGAGAAATTGTGGCTGCCCCATCCCTGGACATGTTCAAGGCCAGGTTGGACAGGGCTTGGAGCAAAACTGGTCCAGTGGAAGGTGTCCCTGCCCATGGCAGGGAGTGGAATGAGATGAGCTTAAAGGTCCCTTCCAGCCCAAACCATTTTGTGATTCTTAACATCCTTAACTTTCAATGAAATCCCAGTCATTTTAGTGGTTTCCCTCAGTAATCTGCATTTGTGTCACTTGTCCCAGAGTTTGGTACAGAACTGGGGAGGATAAGTTATCTGAAACAAACTGGAATAAGTGTTTACAGTGTAAATAACTGGATGTACAGACAGAAGTAATGCAGAAAGGACAAATAATCTCATACAACTGAGGACATGTGCCTGTCTGTTATGGTTTCATTCAGCAGCCAGAAGGCCTGGGATCCCAGACACTGCTCCATGATCACACACCAGCTGCTTCCCAAAATGTTTTTTTTCCCTCTAGTCCCTAATCAGGAGACCAGGAGGGGGGGATTTAATTTCAGATGTGTACTTTGATACTTTAATCCCCACCAGCCCACTGCTGGATTGCTTCAGTGTGCTTTGCAGGGAATTACACCTGACGTCAGCCAAGGAGTGAAGTGTCCTGGGCTCAGGTTGGATGTGGGATGTGGATGTTGGATGTCACCTGGACAGGCTGAACCCACTTCAGAGCAGCTACAAATCCCTGAGCAAGGCACTGCGCTGACCGCATGTGCTGATGACGTCAGTAAGGACGCGTTCCTTTAAGTTACCACATGACTTAGCGCAACTTGGCCACTCTGGTAAGAAAGAATCCCGCTGGTTTTCTAAATCCCCAGCATGTTACCAGCGCTGTCCCCGGGACGCTGAAGGGGTCATTCGGGGCCTCAGCTCCCCAGTCCCACGACGGGCTGTGACGTCACGCCAACAACACGTCATGGGCAGTGACGTCACGCAACAGCTCGGGACTCGAGTGACGTCACGCCCACCATCCCTCAGGCCCCGCCCCCCAGCAGCAGCGCCCCGCCCACTCTCCTCTGATTGGTTCTCCCCCTGCGCTCCCCGCCCCGCCTCGCCCCGAGTCATGTCTCGGGCTTAGCCCCGCCCCTCACGACGACTCCTCCAATCGAAAGCGGGAGGCCGTTGACCGACAGCGCCGCCGCCCAATGACGCGCGGCGCTGGCCGGGCTGGCCCCTCCCCTGGCGGGCGGCGGCGCTCGTTGTGAAGGGCCGGGGCCGCTCGCCCCCCGCCCCGCGGCACCGCCGTGACCCCGCCCGGGCGCCCCCGCCGCCCCCGGCCCCGCCGAGCCCCCGCGGGCCGGCCGTGCCCCCTCCCCGGGCAGCGCCCGCCGCCCGCCAGCCCTCCCCCCCCCGGCCGGAATGGGCGGTCCCGGCCCGTAGCCCCCGGGGCTGCGGCTGCTGCTCCTCCTCCTCCACCCGCTGGGTCGCAGCGTCTCGGCGGCCTCCGCCCGATGCTGGCGGAGCTCGGGGTGTCGGCGGCGGCGTTGTGAGCGCTGCGGGCCCGCCGCCGCCGCCGCCATGTCCGGCGTGGTGCGCACCCTGAGCCGCTGCCTGCTGCCGGCCGAGGCCGCGGGCCGCGCCGGGGACGGGCCGCGCCGGGACGCCAAGGAGCGGAGCCGCGACGCGGAGCGGGAGGCGCGGCGGCGCAGCCGGGAGATCGACGCGATGCTGGCCCGGGAGCGCCGCGCCGTCCGCCGCCTCGTCAAGATCCTGCTGCTGGGCGCCGGCGAGAGCGGCAAGTCCACCTTCCTCAAGCAGATGCGGATCATCCACGGCCGCGAGTTCGACCAGAAGGCGCTGCTGGAGTTCCGGGCCACCATCTACGAGAACATCCTCAAGGTGAGGGAGGGCGGGATGGGAGCGGGGGGATGGAGGCCGGCGCCGGCACATCCCGCAGCGCCGGGAGCTGGGGCCGTGCCCGGGGTCGCCGTCGGGAAGGGATGTGAGCCCGGGCGGGGCCCCCCCGAACGCCCCGGCCCCGCTCCCGGAGCTCCCCCCCCGGGGAAGGGGCTCGGCGCAGGTGTTCGGGTACCTTTGTGCCGCGGGATGGGGGTTCCAGCGCTACCTGACCATGAGAAAGGCTCAAGGGAAACTTCCCCCGCAAAGGGGGATTGAGGAAAGCTTTGTGGAAGCGCAGAGGAAAGAGGATATAGGTGTGGCCTGCCTTCTGGAAAAGGCATTACGAGAGCATCCTCGGAGTCAGAACGGGAGAAACTTCAAGATTTGAAGAAACGAGGAGATTTCCCTGCCTCTGCGAAGTGCCCCCGGGTCTGTGTGCTCGACGTGGGACGAGAAGTGGGTCCTTGTGTAGATGTTGTGGCTGCAAGTGGTTGTTAGTTGGTCCATCCTCAGAAATGGGGGAGTGCAGGCCCCTGGAGTTGGGCATGGGGGGTGTTATCAAAGCCAGCGCTGGAACGGAAATAACTTTTGGTTCGGTACCTTTGCGAAAAAGTTTCTGTTCAGTGCGTGTGCAGGCTTTAGAGTGCTGGTGGTATATTTCTGTAGTGACTGGAGAATATAAAGTCTACTGGTAGAGCCTTTGCTCTACACATCAGTATTTCCTTAATTAAGGAAAATCAGCCTTGACAAATACTATTTCTTTCAGGGATACAAGCTTTTATGCCCTGTGCAGGTAGAAGGGATCCTATTTCAGAAAATACCCGAAGGTGCATAAAAAGCTCACTTAGGCGTATATCTCTCCTCATCTTCATAATCTTTCCCTAAAATAAATGCAACTTTCCTGCCTAGACTTTTTTGTAGGACTACCTCCCTTCTTATGTGTGCATGGATTTGTGAGACTCCATGAGATTTCATAGAAAGTTAACGGAAAGGGAACTGTGCAAGTTAAAGATAACGAGTTACTTTCGAATTTTCAGACTTGTGTTTAAATAGAAGCTTTATGTGCACTTAATAAGTGCAAGCATACAATGACTCTTGTTTTTAAGAATGCCACTATTCCATGAAGGGCTTTCACTTCTGTTAGTGAACAGGAAAATTGTTGTCTAATTTTCTTTTCCTTTTTTTTCCATCCATTTTCAGGCTGGAGCCCATTAACTGCAAGAAAGTTGAAGCTCAGAAGCTTCTCTCTGATTGTAGTTATCTAGTCAAAGAGAGCATTATGATTTCTTTTAGCTATACACCTAGAAATAAAGACTCTTATTTTAGGTGTTAATGCTTATTTTGGTCTTGCCAGTGATTTATTTTTTACTGCTACTGATTTCGAGTGGTAGCAGAGGCTTTTAAGGAAGCAGTTTGTGAAAACGGAAAAATCTGAGACTCCTTCCTCTTCAGAGTTGTCTAAGCAATACCAGTTATGGTAAAATGATGTAATATTTTATGTATGCAGAAAGTGTAGAGCTTTCAGCAGTAGAACTTGGTGTGCTTTGGAAAGGAAAATAAGTGTCTCCAACTTGCAGCATGGGAGGCTGAGTTATGCACTTGAAACACTTGTCTGCTGGATGGCTTTGGGCACATCTGCAGAATTTAAAGTAGAATCCAGGTCCTCAAGGTAGCAGTCAGGTGTTCTGATAGTTAACAACACTGCTTGGATTGTGTCAGCTGAACATCTGTTTGAGTCTTCTAATTGTCAAACTAAATTTTGGATTATTTTTAAGTGAGTTCAGCAGATCCGTCGCCCTTTGGGCCTTGCAGATCGTGATTTGGGAGTGTTAAGATTGGGCTCTCCTTTAGGTCAGACTTCCTCCTCTTACTTCTACAGGTAACAGAGGTGGCTCTTGTATTAAACTTTGTTTGTGGATAAACATACAGTATTTAAAGTAAACTTGCTTTAAGTCTTTGACAATGCAGATTGTCAAGTGACCAGATTGCTGCCCTAAAGTGTTTTAGACTACAGGTTCTTTTCTCTTTTTCAGGAAGTTCAGAGTGATCACCCATTAAGACTCAATGAAGCAGAGATCACCATGTGTTTAACTTACAGGAAAAGATAAGATGAATTTGTATAGTACTCTTTGTGGACAATGTGAAGTGAAAACGATCCTATGAAATAGCATATAAATTTGTGTGACACTGTGAAGTTCAGCTGCAGCAACCTTAGCCCCTTTTTCCACACAGTTCTCAGCATGGTCAAACAATGGTTCTGTTAAGCTTCTGCAGCACTGAGATCTGAGTTAGAAATGCAGTGTAAATCTCTGGGATTAAATGGTCAATTTTCATTTTCCAGCCATGACTAAACTGCTCTCTGAAGGAGGAGCATTCCTACTCTCTTAGCAGTGCTGGGTATTTCTAAAATCCTCATTGCAGTAGTGTTTAGGTATTCTGTGCGACTTACTGAAAATGAGGGAATTGATTCAGGGAACAGAATGTGAAACCTCTGAAAATAACAGTGCTAAGTACGAACTGACATTAATGTCAGCCTCCACTTTGAGTTTTCAGCTTCTCACTTCTCTGATATCTTCTTAATGCTGAGTTCTTTGCTTACCCTGTTCTCTCTGCTCCTCATCCCCCATTTTGGGGAAACCCTAGTTAGAAACAAAATGCTGAGACAAAATAAATCTGTGATGCAGGATTTACTTTTCCATTTAGTACAGGTGATGGTTCAGGGCCTTGCTGGCTTTTTCTGGCATTTGTGGGGTGGTATTCAAATACATTAGTTTTGCTTTGGTTTAAGGTAAATAGTCATCGGTTAACTCGGGTTTTGCTTGTTAATCGAGGCTAAGTTTCAAAGTAACTTTTTGGAACTTTCTGATGATTGCAGTGAAAAGCAGCAGTGTTAATGTTCTGGTATGAGTACACAGGCTCCAGGACTTCAGCACACCCACCTGGAAAAGGAAAGTGGATAGGACAGGGCTGGCTGACGCTGGCAGCGTGAATTTTAAGGGGACTCTTGGTTATACAGAGAAAACTTGGAAAACTTTCACGTACCTTAAGTTTCAAATCTGAGAAAAGTCTGGTGATGTTACCTGAGCATTTTGATGCTTTCTGACTGTAGCTGAAGGAATCTTTTGATACCTTCCAAAACAGATGGGTTGGCCTTGCTACTCTACTTGCTTCCTTTGATAACAGTTAAAGAGCTCAGATACTCGATGAATCACAGCTCTGATGTTCCTTGTCTAAATGTTTTTTGTTTCAAGTATGAGAATATCATGCTGCTTGAAAAAACCTGGTTTAGCTGTGTAAGAAAATAATTAAAGCAATCTACAAGCACCAGAGTGGTACTTGCACCGGCTTGTTTGGGAGATTTCAATCTGGAGAGAAAATGTTCGGCTTTTAAAAGCCTGAAGTGTAATCTGTTGAGCTCTTTTGGTAATGTTAGTTTTTGTGTTGAGAGTGAGAAGGCCAGCTCAAGGTTTCAGTGCATCTGTGAGTGTTTTCTTGTTGTCTGTGGTCTGAATTGTAATGATTGACTAAGGAATTGAAAAACCTGGAGTTGCAGAGGGAAGGACTACGCAGGAAATGATGTGGAACTTTGGTTGTGGAAAAACAAGGAAAGATTTTAAACATGAAAACTGTCTGAGGAACAATCCTTTGGGACTTCTGAGTGCAATACACATGGGCATACTGAGAGAATTTCTCCTTGATAGCAGGAATATGAGTGGCAGGAAAGCAGGCAGAATAAATGGTCTGTGCTGAAGACAGTTTTAAGAAGAACTTTGGACTTCTGCAGCCATTACAAAATGTGGGCTGTTGTTGCAGGGACTCTGTGTACCTTGAATGTACCAGTGTTGGGTTTATAGTGGCTGCCTTTGAGGTGGTTGTACCTCCTGTCACTGACAAACCAACCAAGAAAACTCGCTTGCAGGTTTAAGTCAGGTACAGATACAGATTGTGGGAAGGGCAAAAAGAATATTCCTTAGTCTATTTGGGAGCTACAATTTAAGTGACCAAGTTACCTACTCATTCACAATAACCTACAAACAAAGGTGGGAATACATCTTTTCATTATGTGAACTTGTTACTCTTTAAATTGACTTGACTCCACACTTCCTTGGGCTTACATGCAAATGAATTTGGAAACCCATTAGGAGGTGATGATGGTGACACTCCAGCTGTTACTTCAGAGCTGGGATCCAGCTGTTTGAGTAGTTGGTCTCAGGACAGTGTCAATCTCCCTTCTGCTGGGACAGGTTCTTTTGAGAGGAATGAGAAGGAGAATATAGGAACTATGGTTAATCAGCACCTTTTCCATTACATTTAATATACAAGTGCTAATGTTGTGTGCTAGAACCACTTCTTAATTCTGATTATCTTTGCTCTGAGCTTAATCTAATATGAAAAATAATATTCACCCAATTAAGTAGAAAAGAAAAAAACCCCTGATGACTCTTGTTGTTCTTCCTGTTCCAGGTTCATTTAATCACTGAAACTCTTACTAACTTCCAGTTCATGTCTTTTCCTGTGTCTTCAGTGTGAATTCCATCAACTCTGGTGGTCCCTTTGGATTTGAGGTGTCTCTTGGTTGGTCTAAGAGACAGCAATCTGTCTTCATCATGGCAGATAGTGGAAGAGGAGGCCTGGTCAGTAGTAAGTGATAAATATTCGTAGTTATTCCAAAATGGAGCTCCCAGTGCTCTTGTGATGTAGTCATTAGTATTGCAGAACATGACTTTGTCCCTGGAGGCTGGAGACACATACTTTGATATTTTCCAGACATAAGTTTAGTCACTTATGTGACTAAATTTGGGAGCTTACGTTATATTCAGTTGGTTGGCTATACATATATTTTTATAATTAACTTGGAAACAGCATTGGCAAAAAAAAAAAAAAGGCTAATTGTGCTACTAACAGTGTTTACAGGAAAACTTTGGAGCAAGCCTGTACACATTGTCTGAGAAACAAGAGGAAAAGCTGGAAGGAATCGGGGGCTGCAGAATTTCCAAATGAGTCCCCTCAACTTGCCTGGGTTTTTTCACTCCAGTGAGGGTCAGGCACTGGTGTTGAAGGGCCTCCCTGTATACCCTTCCTGTGTGTTGAGCACGTGCTGGGCACTGTGCTCCTGAGGGCAGCATGGCAAGGTCTTGCCAAGCCTGATGGGGATATTTTTGGAACTGCAGATTCTGCTTCTGCTCTGTTGAAAGCATGAACTAACTATGAACTAGATGTTGGCCTGCTGGTCTTGGGATGAGGAGAAAGCTGGTAATACAATCCTGAAAGCACTACCTTTGTGTAAGGTCCTGCACCAGTCACCACCTCTGAGGTCATCATCTCTCTACCTTGGGCCCAGTTACAAGTGAAGTTTGCAGTGAGAGTATTTTACTTCTGCTGCATTTGTCGTCATGTTGCTGCATTCAGTCAAAGACAAGGACTCTTTTCAGAGTTTCCAGACAAGCAGACATCACTGCTGCTCCCAATCCAGAGAGTCAGTGGCTAATCCAAATGTTTTTTAATGTTTGTGTTCCTGTGGACTAAGTAAATGACACTTCCCCTTTGTTCCCATTTTTTATTTGTAAGTTTGGCTGGAAGGTAGGTCATCTTTGCTGTTTACCCTGCTCTCACCTGGGTGGTACTGGAATATATGAATGGTGAAAATGCATGCACTGCTGGCGAGCCTTTTTGTCTAACTGGGCTAGCTGGTGCTGCTCCCACCCCTACCCTGTGTCTGTCTTGCCTTGCAGCAAACTAATATAGGCAGTGGAAACCACTTTTTATATAAATGGCCAGGGTTTTGGTGATGTTTGTTCACTGGATTGGCTTGTGGGCTTAGACAAATGACAGATGTATCAAACAGGAGAGGGTGGGACTTTGCTGCCAGGAAAGATGCCTCTTTTGATGGTACCTGGTTGTTAGACTGACTGTTCTGTAATGTGAAACCTTATCCTTAATGACATTGGCTGCTTGGCTACTGCTTGGCTGGAGTGGTCCAAGGACACAGATCAAAGAAAAACACTGCTAATGCTTTTATGATAGTGTGGTGTAAAAATCTGATTGTCTTGCTATGACTTTGTTAGCAGTAGGTCACCTTCTCTCCAGTGTTCCAGACAGCAGTTTTAATAAAGTGCATGTGATTATATTTGCAAACGCTGACAACTTTCTTTTTAAAAGTTGTATTGAAAATGCCTTTTTTAAAAGGTTGAGAGAAGTTTTCTAAAAATACATGTAGGCTACATTTTATCATCTTTCTTAGCTTGCCAGAAAGCCGCTGAGAAGTCCAGCTCCATCCATGGCTGAGGGATTCAGCTCTCTCATGTACTGACATCAGAGAATACAAAGCTGTTGCAGGTTTTTGGTGCAGCTGGACCTGTGTTCCTGTAGCTGCATCACCTTGTACTGTTCCTCTGGCTTGAAGAAATATCTTGTCAAGGTGGGAGCTCTCCTTTTGGCATGAGTTCAGATTTGTATTGGTCTCTGTGAGAGGTGATCCCCAGACTTTGCCAGTCTCTTGTCAGCAACAGTGTGGGAAAACACACAGGAAACCTATTGGAATCTCGCTGTGCCTGCTGTGTTCCTGTTGGATTACAGCCACAGGAGAACAGTACTGGCTGGTAGCTGTGCCTTGGAGTCCCCCAGTGAGTATCCAGCAGTGACCAGCACTTCTGTCAGGACAATGTTTCCATAAATGATATGTAGATACTGCACATCCAGAGCTTTGGTAGGAGGTTGAACAGTGAATTAATGGTAAAAGCTTCCAAAGTAGGTGCTGTAGTATTTCCTGTGTAACAGTTACTCTGTTGTCTGTGATCTCATACCCGTAGTAGTTCCTTGTAATTATTTCGAGAAAATGCACTGTAGGAAACTCTTGTATTTGTATACAAACTCCAAGGAGGTTTGCAAGTTCTCTCTAGACACTTGAGTTGAATAATCAAATTTTTTGATCCCTTGGATGCTGTTGTGTGCAGGAGAACCTGCACACAACACCTGCACTTGCCTATGAGTGAGTGTCCCCCAATTCCTTTTGTTCCCACAGTGTGTTTGGTGCTTAACTGGGGTGTGTTCACTCAGCCTCTAAATTGGTCCATCTGGTGAAAGGTGTGAGGTTTTAAGGACAATGAATCCTTCAAGTACTGGAGTATGTGAATAATTTAAAACGTGAATGCTGTGTTTTGTGTAGCAGTGTAACTACTGATGTAAGATAACTTTAAATCATGCAACTCTTTAAATACTGCAACACTTCATATATTGGCAAACATCACTGGCTTCAGGTGACATTAGCTGGTGATAACCTTTCTAATAACTCCCACAAAATCATTTAATTATTATTTAAAAGTACAAGACAACCTGTGTTTTTTTCAAAATTAGGCTACTTTCAAAACTAAAGGAGAAAAAAATCCATTTGAGCCAGTCCTAGTAATGAGCAGTGGTGGAAACGCTCATAAAACCTTCCTAGTGCTGGTGAGCAGCAAACACACTGAGGGCCAACAGCTGTGCTGTGTCAGGGAGAGCAGCTCCAGCTTTGTCTGTGACATGAAAAAACAACCCACAACCAAAAACGGGTACGAGCACAAGGCAGTGTGATCCTTTGCTCTGCTCTCCCACTTATTGGCAGCCTTTGGGTTTGGAAACTTCTTGAGCCAGGATTTGCATCTGGAATGTAATCGAATAGTCCTCTTTGGGCTTTTCTTCCATCTCTTTCTCCTCATTGCTTTTTAAGTCCATTTATACTTTTGGCCAACATCCTGTGTAAATGAGTTTGTCTCGCTGGGGGTGTACAGGAAAACCCCTTCTTTTAGTTTAACCTGCTGTTTGATAACTTGTGCTTGTGTAGCAAGGGCAGGGAGAAGAACAGTCTTTGTATGCTCCCTTTCTGCAGGTGGTTTGTAATTTCTGTAGATTTCTTGTATATCATGCCTTAGTTACCTTTTTTTAGAATCGGTGGATTTCGAGATTTGTTTAGTGTTTTCTTCTGTGTAAGATATGACACTTCATGAGTTAGATCACACACATTCTTGTTACACCTTTTCTATCCTGTCTCCAGTCAGGTTTTGTGCATGCCAGGGATTTATACAACTACTTTAATATATTATAAATTATTAGGAGTGGAATGGAGAATTTCTTTTCATTCCTTCCCTAGCTGGTTCTTCCATTATGCTGCTGGTTTGCCATTTCTAATGCCTGACACTATCCTTACCTGTGATTTTTAATTCTTTCCATCTGAGCTTATTCTGATTCCTGCCTTGATCGCAACACAAAAGCTTTAGATCAGTTGAACTGTTCAGTAGTTTATTTCACATCAAAAGCTGTCCCTACTTTTTTTTTTTCTGTATTCCAAATTTGAAAACAGAATGGCAATTGATTGTGTTCAGTCTTCTAAATGAAAGAGTGAATTGATGTTTTCTGTAGTAGCAGAAGATCAGAAAAACTGTTACAGCAATGTGGGGAAGATTTATTGTGAAATGAGCACTGCAGTGAACTAAGTCTGGTGTTACCTTCATTGTCAGAACTTGGGAGGGAGGGTTGTCCATGTAACAAGACTTGTTTGGTGGTTATTTTCCTTGTTTGTACCAAGAGAGTTTGAGTCTAAGTTCACTTTTGATAAAATTACTTTACAAATATATGTAACTCTTCTGTTCATCCTAGAATAAATGGAAATTCCAGAAATTTTAATTACATCTAATCTTCTAAATGAAATCTTCACCTCTGGGCATCAACAGTGCATACAAACCTGTAAGCAGTTTTAACTACAGATGAAAGTAACTCTCTGGCTGCATCCCATGATAGTCTTTTTGAAGGAAAGAGGCAGGGAAAGTGTTTTGCATGGGCTTTCAGTAAGAGAGAAACCTTTCCTCTCATAACTTGTTCTGCAGATTAATGAGGCAAGGATTATCAAATGCTCAGTGAGGCTGCAAAATATAATGTTACCAGTAACTCAGAGATGCGAGAATAACAGTACATGGGATCTAAATTTAGCAATTTCTCTGTTTCTTCTCATCTTTCTGACATCTGTTTGTAGCATTTATGGAGCTGTTTCATGGAGATGGAGAAATGTTTGGATTCACTTTACTGGGATTTTGCTGAGTCACTTACACTTTCAACCGCTCGGAGCTGGGAGGGTGAAACATCAGTTGGTTGGTTGGTTGTTGTGTAAAGCTTTGACTCCTGGTGCACTGGAGATACACATCTTGGAGCAGCTGTGTTCCAAAAGTTCAGGTTTTGAGAGGTGCTGTTCCTGTAGGTGTGCATAGGACAGCATTCCTACTAACCCCTATCCTATTTATATTTTTTCCTTCATTCAGATGTGTCTGTATATGTCTGTCGGTGCTGATGTCCCTGCCTCTGGATCTGCCTCTTTGTCCTGGATTGAGCTCTGCATGGGTTTTGGTGGCAGCCACCTCTGTCTCTAGAACGGTCAGAGGAAGGTCAGCCTTAGTGCACTCACACAGGGTCAGTGAGGTCTAAGTTTAGTTCCCTCTCTTGCCTCGGGGAGCTTCAAACCTGCATTTCCAAGGAGCAGCAGCCAGCAGATAAGTGACTATTCTGGGACTGGAGCAGTCTCTACATCCTTGATTGAAACTCTTCTGTGGTTTTCTCCAAACAAATAATGAAACTTTCCTTAACAACCGTCTCTCAAGAACTTCTGTGTCTCCAGTGGGAGCAGGGAAGGTCAGAGGGACATGTGGGGAAATCAGACCAGGAATCGGGTGGTTTTGCCGTCACCCCTTTGGGACGCTCTGAAGGGTCTGTGAGAGGGATAAGGGTTAAATCAGCCCCAGAGCTGTGAGATGGAAAAGCTGGAGCTGAGCTGCAGAGCTGGGGCCCAGGCAGGCGAAAGGTCAGGGCTGGCCTGCGTGGGCTGGGAGCTCCACACAGGGTCCAAGCAGCGTAGGGAGAGATGGTGATCTGTTCGCTTCTCACTGAGCAGAGACAAACCTGGCATTCAATACCTAGAAAAAGCTGTGTCATATTGGTCTCAGTTGCCACAACACTTTGGAAAATCTCCAAGTTCTGGGCATAATGGGGAGCTGCCCCTGGCTTTCAGCTGCAGCCAGGATGGTGTTCTGTGAGCAAGGGATGGTTTGCAGAAGTGTCTAAAGCTGTGAGATGTCAAGGAGGCATCTACAGTTCAGAGACAGAGCCTTATAAGTGGGGTTCTCATGCTGATGTTTGTTAGTGCCGTTCAAATAGTGATCCAAAGACTTGTGTTACTAAAGGGATAAACTCTATAACCAGGAATGAGAGTTGGCTTTTGGTCTATATAACAGAGTTACTAAATAGTTATGCCTGGAATTTAAAGCAGCAGTTTGTAAATACATTCAATTTTAGTCTTTTCCTGGTATTGTGGAGATATATTCTCTACTTTATGAAAGAAAGTAACAATCACTAGAGAAGCATAAATATTTACATTTTTGGGAAGCTGCACTTCAGGAACACTGTTGCATAGTGACAACTGTGACACTTTGCTTTGAGTTCCTATTCTGTGACACCCCACTAAGTTGCTTCTCACTTCCCTCTCCAATCTTAGTTTCTGTTGGAAAAGTTGTTGTTGTTGTGTGGTGCTGTTAAATGACTGGAGAGCCGAAAGGTGCAGTCTTGATAGCTTAAAAGTATGCAAAAAGAAAAAATCAGTGCAGTAATATGGAGGTTCATGTGAATAGCTGTGGAAACAGAGCTTCAGTTTTGGAGGTTTTTTATTTTCATATCTATAAAACCAAGATCAACTCAATGAGAAAAGTAGTTCACTATAACCCACAGATTTTACTCGTGAATTTGATGGCACTTGAGGTGCTAAGCCACCATTTACAGATCTGTCCATTATTAAAATGGTGCTCACTATTGAGAAATAACTACTGGCCATCTGAAGCTTTTTAGTACAGGTGGAGTCAGAGTCAACTCTGAAGTTTCAAATTTACTTAACCTCGTGTGCTTGGCTTGCTGCCATGAATATGAAATTAAGTTTCCATAAAAACTGCAAAATGTTAAAATGTAATCCTGAGTTAAGTATGAGAACAAGATCGCTTTGCTTCCAGATTTCTTTTCCAGAGTTAGAGTACCAGAGCCTACCTGTCACACATTGCTTAGCAGATGTATGGCAAGTTCAAAAAGAAAGCTGATTCGGAGGAAAAACTGTACCTGCTTTTCTGAGCATGGGAGCTTAAAATGTATGCAGTGTCTTGAGCCCTCTAGGGATTTTCTGATCTCCTAATGTTTGAGAAAGGCGGGATGTCCCTTTTGGTATCTAAAACCCAAATGCAAAGAAAAAAGAAAGGTGGAAGAGTATGGTTTCAGGCACGATGTTACTTATAAAACTACACATCAGTTCCCAGACACTTCTCTTGCTCATTTGATGTTTACTTTCATTATCTGCTGGCAGCATTGCTTGTTGCCAATAGCTGTTGCTGCTAATACTTCTTCCACCTGGAGAAATATTTTGTGGCTAAGTTGCTTACAGAAGCAAGCTCTATCTTATTTCTGTTGGAGATGTTGCAATAAACAACATGATTCTCTCCCGAGTTCAGTCTCACCAGAACAGTGTCAAAAAAATAATCTTCCAGTACCTTCAAGTCCTTGTTCTTTTGCACTTTAATCTTTTTATCACTGACACTTTATCTGAATCATCCTTTAGGGCTGCAGGGTTCTGGTGGATGCACGGGACAAGCTGGGGATCCCTTGGCAGTACACTGAGAATGAGAAGCATGGAATGTTTCTGATGGCCTTTGAGAACAAAGCTGGAATGCCCATCGAGCCTGCCACCTTCCAGCTGTACGTACCTGCCCTGGGCGCGCTCTGGAGGGATTCGGGAATCAAGGAAGCCTTCAGCCGTCGGAGCGAGTACCAGCTGGTGAGTACATCCATCTTCCTTGGGGGGAGGAAGAGTTCCCTGCTGGACAAATCCCTGCTCAGCTGGCAGGCTGCTCACTGCGTGCACCATTCAGCCACCCCGTGAGCTGTTTTGCAGTCGTGCTGTAAAGCTGAGAACTTCAGCAGCAGAAACCAGTGGTAATTGGAGCCAAACTTGAAAAACTGCATGGCAGTAAGAGGGAGTGGAAAAGTGCACATGACTGGATAAACTGGAAGAGCAGGAGGAACCAAAAAAAGGCAGGAATTGGGTGAACTAAAAATATTTTAGCAGCTCAGTAGGTCTGTGCATAGCAGGTCCCTGATGAAGGCACACTTAATTTGTAACTTTCCAGCCCTGCCAGCTTGCAGTGTATTGATACTGGAAACTCCTCCTGCATGCAGCTCTTTTGAAGTGAATGCAACACCCATCCCACTGCTGCTCTTTGGCTGTTTCTTTTCATCCTGACGTCTGCAAGTGAAACTTGGATAAGCAGCTGAAAGATGACAGTGAGCATAAAAATGTGCTGTCTTCCCTGCTTTCTCGTGAGGTTTTCATGCTCCTGTGCCAAAATAGCTGCACTTCTGGTATGGAATATGTTTCTGACAGCTGTTCATAATCCTCTCCTTTTTTCTTTCTGTGTACAAGATGGAGATGATTTTTTTTCTCTCTCTTTTTTTTCCCTGTTCAGTGAAACAAGCTGCTAGTTACTGGTTACTACTTCTTGGGAAATTATACGGGATTGTTTCCTGATTCTTCCAATAAATGTATTTTTCTGAGTTTAGCACGTTATTTAAGCTTCAGTCTGCAGAGAGAATTCACTTTTTGAGGTGTTCTGTCCCCAAACTGTATTCAGGTTTTCTGGGAAAAAAAAACAACCAACCAAACAGTTCAAGGTGAAAGTCTTTGTGCCTGTATATGTTATGCTAAGGGATATAAATGTGGCTTTGCACAGTCTCCCTTAGATTCTTTTACAAATATAGGTAAAGGAAAACCAGAGAAACTCACTGCTGTAATTCTGATTGTCTCCTCATGCTGCTTCTCTGTGTGGGTTCTCAGGTGTCTGATACTGCAGTTAAACTTGTGCTGCAGCCCTGAGGTGCTCATCTGTCTCCACTAATAAGGTGCCTGTTTGAGTCTTGTTGCACGTCTTTGAAATCTGTCTCTGAAGCGTCGTGTGACTGCCAAATGGCTCAAGAATAAATGAAATGCTGAGGTAAAGCTGTCACAGGATGATTGTATAAACCTCACTTCCTTAGGCTAAAAATGAAACAATTTCCATGTTACAGCACGGGGGGCGGGGGGAAGGATGTGCAGGGGGGGAGAGAGGATGGATTAATTGTTCCATTATTCCTTGCATCTGTAGACACAGACTGTGCTGTTCTAAGCACTGTTCAAATGTGGAATAAAAAGATGGTTCGTGCCACAGGGAACTCGAAATTCATGATACAACTGCCACGAGAATCCAGTATAGGAAGCAATAACTGCATCAGCAGCCTGCTGAGATTGTTGTTTGTTCTTTTTCCTTTTCCTGGGAAATGCTGTGACCAAGCATGGATTTTGTTTGTAGAGGGAGATTCAGATTGGGATCATGTGGGAGGTTCATTCCTGCAATAAAATTGCATCCAACTGGAAAAAGGAGCCCGGATTGTTGGATAAATAGCATTCCAAGACTGGAAGGCCTCTACCTCTGCATTCTCTGGCTTTGAGGGTTAAACAGGAAATGCCAAAAAAATAAAAAAGCCCCACAAAAATCAAGCAGACATGGAAGTGATCATTTAATATTCTGTCATCTTCAGCATCATGGTTTAGTTCTATGGTGCATCTTTTTGGATGGCATTCACATAACCTGTGTGATGTTACTGGGGCAGCTGGAAGGGGGTAGTCCAGAAATAGTGTGTAACTCAGTCCCAGTGTCAGCAACTGTGGCACTGACAGCTTGAAAATCCGGGGTGCTGTTATTTTATTGTGCAGGCTGCCACACCAGGGGATTAGAAAGTAACTCAGCTGTAACTAAAAAAAAAAAAAAAAAGCACTTGCTGCACAGAAGTTTTTTAAATGTAGAAGTAGATTGGTCTCAAGGATACAAATGCTGCTTCTGGATTGATCACTAAACAAATTAATCACTTGAACGAGTTTCCATGCCCTGCTACTGGCTGGCTACAGCAGGAGTCTGATTCCCTGAATACATGGGAATCAGCAACAGTCCAATTCCTTTAAAAAGAAAAAAAGTTTAAAGCTGCATAACTTTTTTAAGAAAGAGGTGGTTTAAGGAGATGCCTTATTTGTAATTGCATATGATATGTATAAACCCATACCTTCATTTAGTTTAAACCCTTGCTGGATATAGACTCGTGTAAATAAACAGAAGCCAGATATAGTGGACTCTGAGAAAATAAATCTTTTCTGAACTGATTTTAACTAAGGCTAACGAAAACCTCTGCATCAGCACTCTCTTTCTTCCGTAGTATAAACGAGGCATTAAATGGAATATGCTTGGTTTAAACTGAATTTATTATCTTTAAAATAGTTTTTAAATCATCACCAAAATTTTTAAGCTTTACATGACTGTGATCTTTCTGAATGTGTCTCGACACAGTTTGAAAAATCAACCTCACTCAGCACTTGCATTTCCTTCACACTGGTGTTGCAGTCAACTGAACACCAGCTCTTTTTGATAATTGTTATTATTTTGGCTTCTAAGCTGTAAGGTTATTGGCCTGTTTCTGAATGCTCTTACTTCTCCAGGAAGTTGTGTGGCTGTTAAAAATAAAAAGTAAAGCATGTTGGTTGGTTAACTAAAGGTGAAAATTGCCGTGTGCAGGTGCCTTCCTCTGGTCTGTGATGCCAAGCTCAGTGACTGACTCAGCAGTAACAAACTTGTTGAAAGAAAATGGCTCTGACCATAACCCCGTGCAATCTAAAAGGCGCTTCTCTGGCACCACACAAGCTGCCTCTGGGCATTTGAGTGTTTTCTGCTTCACACTCAGTGCCTAGAAGTGCTGGTTGTAAATCCCTGTCTGGGTCTTTGAGCATTTCAGAAGTGAGTGGGTGGATTCTACAATAGCAGGCTGCCTTTTTTTTTTTTTTCCTTCTTTACAGCCTTTCTTAAAGCAGACTAACCAATTTCTCTTTCTTTTCACAAACATCAGCCTCTCCCTCTTCCCCTGCCCCAGCCAGTCCCCACCGACCCAAGTTCCTTGTACACAAGCCAAGTAGTTTGGGGACAAAAGCCTCATTGTATGTTTGGTTACATTGTCACGTCTCTGTCCTCATTTTTTAACCACTAGAATAGGAATTCCTTTGTAATCAGGATGTGATTCTTCCCCCTTCTCTTTTCCCCTCATTATCCCACCCCGTTTTCTGTCTGTATGTTAGAAAGGAATACACTGACCACGTGTCTCCAAACGTCCCATAACATTTGTTCCTTGCCTCCGGTAGCTTGGGCAACTGCCTTTAGACCCTCCATTGCCACCAGGGGGAGACAAATCCCACTTGGAATGGTTTCTGGAGAAAGGGCCTTGGGATTTCCAATAGGATTTAGCTGGAAGGTGGAAGTGTCTTCAGTTTGAGCCCAATAACAAGTATTTAGGAGTTCAGGTGTAATCTTTTTTCACTCATAAATAACATTTCCGTTTAAGTCACAAACCATGGACACCAAGGCCAAGGTAGGAATTGCTTTGGTCAGGTGATTTCTCTTCTGTTGGGCGTTTTGGTTTTTGTTTTTTTTTCATCCTCCCAGGTTTTAGTGGGAGAATGTGAGATTGATTTGCTTCGGTTTTAATGTGTGAACAAAAAATCTGAAGCAAGGTTAGATACTTTTTTGACTTCTTGCAGCTTGGCATGCTTGATGTCATTGTGGGTAAAGATGGGACAAACAGGGCTTGGCATGCAAAAAAAAGGATATTTTTGTCCCAGTCAGAACAGATGTATTTTGTGTGCTGGCTCTGCTGAAGAGCTTAAGCTAATGATGAGCAGATCTGCAAAGGCCATCAACTGGCTTCAGCAATTCTTAAAGAAAAGTTTATGTTCTTACTATTCAGAATATGTTTGTGATTCATCACCAGAGTATCAATTGATATTTAATGGTTGCTTGTGATGTATTATTATTACTGATGGTCACTGAATTGTTGAAAGAATTTCTGGTGTTTTAATGGCTCCCTTTTTAAAAATAATAAATGTCAGCATTAATGGGAAGTCGTGGTTCCTGAGAGGGAAGTAAGAGTCTTGCAAATACAGACAAAAACTTACTACTGTGTCCATAGCTATTTTTAGATCTGTGCACAGGGAATTGTATGGAACATTTCCATTAATACTTCAAATAGTAAGAGCCTCTGAAGCCTTGGATGTGGGAAGACTCTGGAAAATGTTTTAAAGACCCTTTTTTTTTCTATCAATTCACAATTCTCTGGGTGTTTTGAGCTGGGGATATTTGTAATAGGACATACTGTAAATTAGTATGGGGATTTTTTTTTCCTTTAAGCAGACACTTGAACTAAATGGAAATGGTTAAATTGTGCCTGCCAGAACAGACAGTGTGCTGGAAATGCTGCACAGGGAACAGCCTGGGGTTAGTAGAGCTTTGTTGTGCCTTCTCCCTACACAAGGAGCTGATGGCTTCAAAGGCTCACAGGCAGCCAGCTGTGAGTTTTGGGTGGGGTGGAGGTGAGGCACTAGTCTTTTGCACTGATTCTTGATTCAGAGGGGACAAACTGTGGCTGAAATATCTTCTGGTGTGGAAGTGCTGGTTGCAGCAGTGATGTGATCAGGGCTGTACAACAGGGAGGTTTTGTGGCAGCATTTGACTGCCTCTAGAAGTCAAGTGAATTGAGAGGTGGGGCAGCAGAAATAGGTGACTTTTGAAGTGGCATGTTCAAAAAATCTCCAGGATTGGGCTGTGTTTTGTCAGAATTACTCAGTGCACTTTAACAGAGATTTCTTGAATCCTGAAGTGTAAAGTTTCCAACTGATGATTTGTCTTTAAGGTGCAATGGCCTTAAAAGCATGTTTCTAAGCAATTTACTCTTTGAGCACATATGGCACAGCCCTGCAGTGCAGCAGTGCTTGTGCCTGGCATCGATGTAACACGCTGCTAATGCACTTTCTCTGGAGGAAATACCGAGTGTCAAATCAAGCCCAGCTTATCCCATTGGCTGTAACACAAAAATGAGCTCTTCTTTTTTGCAAACTACTGTTTGAACATGAGCTTACACAAGAGACTGTGAATGTTGCTTATTCTGCAAGGATGATTTTTTTTTTTCCAGAGCCATGAAAGTCTCATATTTCATCAGTGAAATCCGGTGGGGCTTGACCAATGCTGGGGAGATGTACAAAGGGAATAACCACGCTGTTCAAAGCACCAGCATGGGAAATCTTGTCACCATTTAATGCATGTAATTGGGACTAGGCAGCAACTCTTTGCCAAATTACTTTTGAGCTTTGCATGGGTATTCCTAGTGTGCAGAACTCCTGTGAAACTGAATTATTGCTGGGGAAGTTATGTGGGGTTTTTAATTTACTAGATCTGGATGGGCCATACCACTCTAAGCCACAAAATTCTGTGAAAACCAAGGGATTGACAGCAGTGCTGCAAAGCAGAAACTCACGTTTGCTGTTGCCTTGATACTTCATAATTGCACACCATTAGTGCTGAAAGTCAAGTACAAGTCTGTATCTAACAATGTTAAAAGGTTTGGGTTCTTTTAAAGCTAATTGTGAACAAGCGGGTGGGAAATAGGCTCGTCTGAATTATAGCTATGACATGTAAGGAATGATAATGCTGTATTTTATATATATATATATATATATAACCTAAGCCTTCCCTTAAATTTGCCACTTGCTTGTCGTTATAAAAATAACAGTAACAGTTCTGTATAATGTGATTGTCTTTTGTTAAAATTTTGAAACAGTGGCTTACTCTGACATAGAATGTAAGATTAATTTTAAAGGTCACTATCTTGCAGACTTTATCAATGCAGCATGAAAAATACCCTGCTCTGGACTCAGGGAGAGTTATGGAGATGTTTCTCCTTAGTTAAATATCTAAGCAGAGTTTTAGACAAGTATTGTGGCAATTAAGTGCCAGAAATCCAGATTTAAATTCTTAATTCTAGTTCTGTTTTCTAATCCCAAGACCTCCTAAGTTTATGGTCAAGTTATGGAGTCTGACTCATCTTCCTACAGCAGCAGAAGTTAATTGCTTGTTTAAGTATAACACGGCAAAGCGTCGTGGCAGGTCTGCAGCAGGAAGGATTAGCAGCTGGAGTCCCTGGCTTCTAATCCTGTCTCTATGACCAAATAGGAAAATTTTTTCAGATCAGGGTCTCAAGTAAGAAGTCTGTAACAAAAGTGGCATTTTGTTAAAGGAGGCAAGAGTTAGTGAGTTATAGTTTGGGTTTTATTAAAAATTGAGGGGTAATATAAACTGCTGCTGAAACCTTTACACGCAGTTCTGTGGGTGTTGGCTAAATCTGTGGAGTCTGTCAGTTTTCATCTACAGGAGTTACATCCTCAATCTCCTTATATATTTGCAGTATTCTAAAAATAAATGCTTAAATGAGAGATGTTGATGGGCGTGCTGCCACCAGAGCACTCCTGGAGCAGCGTTTGTGTGTCATGACAGACATTCAGGCTGAGGACTGGGCTGAGGAGCAGGAGGCAGAGCTGGAGATGTCACCTTGTCTGTCACCCACAGGAAGGAATTCTGCACTTGGGAGTCTCAGTTCTGCTTAAAGTGCCACTGAACAAGGGGTGAGAAGAACTACACTGAAAGTTGGCTGGATTCAAAACCACTCAGAGATTCAAAGGCTGCAGGTTGTTTTACGCTGCAGATCATTTTGAATTTCAGCAGAATCCGCTCGGGCAGTATCTTTTCTCAGGGACAGGAGCTGTTCTCTCAAGCAGAAAGCTATGATGGGTAAAACAGCTATTAGCCGTTCTTAAATACTTTCAGCTATTGGAGAGAAAAAATAAGAACCAGAAAGGTCATGAATTATGAATTTTTTTAAAATGGTGCAAATGGAAAAGTGTTAGAGGACAGCAATTTGTTACTGTACCTACCTGAATTCTTAACCAAGCACTAAAGCCCTCTGTGTTAAATTCTCTGTGGAAAAAAAAGAAAAAAAGGATTCCTGCCATGAATTTCTCCTGGCCTTAGATTATGACAAAGTGCAACAGCTGGATGAAATGTAGCCTGCATGGAATTGGGAGGATAAGTTGGAAGGTAATGAGCAGATCATACATAATAAATAAGTGGATAACAAGAAATTGATATGCCTACCATATGGGAACTGGGATGGATGCTGAGTAAAAGGAGCTGTGCTACTGGCTGTCCTAGTACTCTGTATAGTGAATTCCCAGCACTCTACATTTTTTTTAATTTTTATTTTACTTAAAGATCAAAACTTTGTGCAAAATCACCTCTCAAGTCTGTAAGATGTGCAGTTAATGCACTTCATTAATGCCCTGCTGTCTGTGGGTACCCAAAGGCTGAAATTCAGACTTTGTGTGGCCCTACCTTTTAACTTACTTAATCTTGGAGGTAGATTAAAAAGCCTGGTATTTTTATGGTACTGGGTAAGGCTTCCTATAGTAGTTTTTTGCTTTTGGCCCTTGGATGCCAATACATCTTGACTGTATTTTTGGTGTGGTTAAGCTGAATGAGAGAAACAACTTCATATTTACAGCTCCCATGTTGAAAATTCATTAGAAGAGTGTGCATCTTGCCCAATGATTGCCATTTTTCTGGTTTGAAAGTTTCCTTTTACTTATGTGTACTTTTGCTAAGTACAAACTTTTTTTTTGTCTTTGCCTCTTGGTAATTGAGCTCATTAGAGAACTGTCTGTGTGTCCCAAAAGATTTTGTGCTCATCCTTATCTCTCTGTATGTGTGTGGAAGCAGTCACAGTTTGATGTCTTAACCTTCAGCAATAGCACTGAAACTCTAAATCTAATGTTCTTAGACTGGAAAAGTCTTTTTGGCTCCCAGCTCTTGAGAATAAATGCCACCCTACTTCTGGAAAGGAGCTTTAATTTTATTATGCTTAAAATAATTAGAAAAAATACCCGGTGTATCTGTCTTTGCAGAATTGTTGTTCTAAGCCCTAATTAGTGCTACTCTAAATCTTGCAGGACTGTATTGAATATGAGGATTTGTTCAGAGCAAGTACAGCTGTAATTAATCTTTGCATTCCCATCAAGAAATGCTGGCACATGCTGTGAGAAACAAGGAAGGAAACTTTCAGTTCAGGCTGTCTGAGCCAGTACCTAAGTGCAGTTAAAAACCACTGGAGTAATCTCTTTATCCCTTTCTAGTGTGCAGGAAAGGTTTGGGCAGAGGCAAATCCAGCCCAGTGAGCAGCCTGTAGCTTTTGATTATGCTATTTAATTTCATATTCAGAAAGTTTCTGATGGATCTCAGTAATTCAAGAGACTTTAAAATTGGCAACTGGTATCTCCCTAGAGATTTGAAAATGTATTCCAGAAGCCTGAAAAGTCAGGCTCATTTAAAGGTGCCCCCTTTTTATGACTTGAGGAGACTAATGAAGAGTTCTTACTGAAATTTGGTGGAAGCAGGAGGGAGCTCATATATTAGGTAATGAGCATATGTGTTGGTTAAAGGCTTGGTAGTACAAGGACAACTTTTTAGTTGGAATAAAAATACCTGCATTATGCAGAGACACATATATTAATATTTATCTGTTGAAAAACAATCAAAGAATATGTTTTCCAGTGGAAGGGCTCCACTGGTCAGACTGGTTTCAACCCTTCAGTCTCAAAGATACAGCTGAAAAGGAGACTTTAATGTTTGTGTTCCCATGATAGGGGTGTTCAGAGTTTTTGGTGTGTGAAACCTACATCCACTTGAAGATCCAGCAAGGACTGGCTTAGATGTGTGAAATAATACAAAGAGCTCCTGATGCTTGCTGTGTCCTATATGAGCAGTTTTCTGTCCCTGTGGCTGGTTTCAGGAAATTAGGCCAAAAAAAAGGCTCTGCACAAGAAGAGGTGACTGGTTTTTTTCAGTCTGTGTCCCTGACGTGGCTCACTCTATGCTCAGAGCAGCAGTGCTGACAGTGCACTTCAGAAAGTTCCAGTTTTACAAGTCAGCCTTTTGCACCTCATTTATATGTTCTTTGTAGTAATTCAGCTTTCTTTTGGTAGCAGTTCAGCTTTTTATTGGTGCCAAACCTTGTGCTCTTTCTCCACCTAGAATTGGGACAGCCAAGCAAGGGTGATTTCAGTGTCTTTAAAAATTCTCTAAAAGGTTCCCTTGAGAAAAAGCAGTAAGAGGTTAAGGCTTGGATTTTTCAAAGGGGCCACTGAATTTAATAGGATAATGGGTAATGAATGCTTTCAGGCTTTCCTGAATATCCTAGTTTACAGGAAGCTACGTAGGATCAAGAACAAGTAACAAGAACAGATGAACAAAACTAGGTCTGTTTTTACAAGGAAGTCTTATTGGCATATCTTCTGTATTTTTATACTTAACAGAGATTTGAAGTAGTTCTTGTCACTGTGACAGTGCAGTCTGTTCAATGAGCCCACGTTCTTTAAAAGACAGGACCTGGCAGAAAGCTGAAAAGGAAGATGCAGGTGGGATAATTAGGCAGCAGTAACTTGCTCTTGGTCATGTTTTATTCTTGTTGGCTCTCCTGATCTTTTTGCAATGACTTCTTGAAAAGACTGTAATTGGCTTTAACCTACTTTTCTTCTGTTTCTTCCCCTGCTCCTGCTGTCTCCCAGACAAGCCTGCTTTGCCCTAAGCATGGAGTGTTTTACAGCTCCCCTTGGGCTGTAGCTCTGGGACAGAGTAATCACGGTGAGCAGTAGGAAATGGTGGTTTGGGGAGTTCTGCTGTGCTTTGTGCCCTTGTTTATGTTGGCACAACTGGTTTTCTTGGAAGCCTTGCTGTAAATTGGGAAGCTCATCTGAGGCAGAGTGCAACCCTGTGACTGACTGTTAGCACAGCTGTGGTGTTGGTGAAGGAACGAGCAAGCGGCATCACAAGTGATCACGACTCGCCTTAACCTGGTACATGCCAAGTTATTTGTGTATCTGAACTATTCAGACTGTTTGAATCCAGGCTCTATCTCACAGGTATCGAATGTGGAGGAGGACATGGGGAGCAGAGGGGGGAAGAAACACAGTGTTTGCCTTTTGACTTCTGAGTTTATGTGCAATGATAGCTGTGCAACATACATTGGATGACTTAAGATGTATCTGAACGTGATACTGTTCCAGAAAATGTCTCCCTGTTCTGTACTTCCACAAACTGACCAGCTGATGATTGAACACTGATGGAAGGAGCAGAGTTGTTGAGGTCTCTTCTCAAGGAAGAACATCAGTACTGCATTTTCTCCTTTCTCTGGACCTGCACTAGCTTGAAAGGCTTCTGTTCCAAAAGCAGAAGGCAGCATGGTCTCCACCTTCTCGTTGTTTTGCAGCTATACCTACAGCAACTCTGTGGAGTAAACCTGTTTTGCTCTAGTATTGGCTTAGTATTTGGGGGAGGGCAGGAAAACTTCTTGGAAACATCATGCAAGATTTTCTGTTTGAGAAAGTGGAAAACATGTTGCTCTGAGAAGTAATTTATTGACACCTTTCAAATGTCTCCTCTGTATACAACACAGATTCCTGCAGTCAGACTGTGGCAGACTTGTGCTTCACTTGGCTTTAGTCCTGAACAAACTGCTGGTGTTTGTCCTTAGAAGGTCTGCTCTCCACCCCACCCCCAAAGCCTCTTAATTTGACTTACTTTCCTTAATATTCGCTTAATTCTACTTTGGAAAACTCAGTAAAATCTCAAACTGAAAAAGCAGTGCTTTATTGATGGAACTCTTTCCCATTTAATTCCATCTCTGAATTCAAGACTTTGATCTGTGTAGCTTCAGTCTGGTCAGAGCAGAGCACTGAATCAGTAATGATGTCAGATGTGGGCGGGAGACAAAAGAGCCACCTACTCTATCCTCTTTTTCTGTCTTTCCCCTGTTCCAGCACATGCATCCCTGGTTGCAGGGAGTTCAGCTGGCCGTGCACGTGGCTGGACTGTTGCCCTCTCTGCAGTTCAGTAGGATGTGACTGAGGCTTTAATTAGGATTTTTTTTAATAGGCTAGTCTGCTCAACAGCTTGGAAAAGTTTGTTAAACCCACTTCATTTTCCACTGGGGCTTGATTAATTTCTGTGTGTGGATGAGGCCTTAAGGATGGAACCTGTTGCTTATTTCAAATCACTTATTTCATCTTTGGATTTGTTTTCAGGTCTGAAAGAGAACAAATTCTGAAAATAAATTAAAAGCAGTTCACCGTGCATGAAACCTTTATACTGAAATATCAATAGTGGTAAGGTTTAAGTGCAAATTTTGAAGCACTTCCCCTCCTCATGCCAAAACAATCTTTAGAAGAGGAGAGAATACTTAGAATAGTTGTTGTGATGTGATTAGATATGAATAAATAAAAAAAGTTTTGAGGTAATGACTGTAAATCTGATCACAGTGAACACTTAACTTGATTGCGAATGGGAACTGAGGTTTATTTCAGGTCACCAGAGTTCCTTTGAGGTTCATTCATCTGCTGGACCTACACCTGGTGCTGGCACTGGCACTGGAGCAGGAGGGATGAGGTTGTGGGGAGGGCAGTCACTTCTTGGGGGAAACCCTCTCTCCCAGACCCAAAGTACAGCTGGGAACTAATGAAATCCGTGTTCTTGACATGTGACATGAGACAATTCATGATCTGGGGGATTTACAGGTGTGTGTAAAGGGCAGAGTTGGTAGAAGGCAGTACAAGTTTTGATGTGAGTAAACACAAGATGTTGAGTTACTTAGTGCTGAGAGCAAGGTAGTGCATGCTGTGAACTTTCAACTTTCACTGATTTGAAAGTCACTGGGGAAGTGAGAACAGTAACATCTGATAAACTTCAGAGTTGGTCAGTCTCTTAGA
Source organism: Lophotriccus pileatus (assembly GCA_035583135.1). Lineage (NCBI taxonomy): Eukaryota > Metazoa > Chordata > Aves > Passeriformes > Tyrannidae > Lophotriccus > Lophotriccus pileatus. The sequence continues at coordinate 12,062,324 of JAWWES010000035.1, read as the reverse complement.
ATTAACAAATACCAAACTATTATTGGAAAAAGGATTTTTTATTTTGTTTTGGGCCAGATGAATTTTGAAAATCAGATGTGGAAACTGGCTTGAGGAGTCACTCAGACTTGAAAGCCTTGTGTTCTCTGTGGTTGAGCCTGCCAAGTGCTGAGGTAATGGGCATGGGGAACAAATTCAGAGTAATGTCAGCAAGGTGGAATTTAATTTTTTTCTGCACTCTATTCTCTACATACTTGATTTTATGGCAATCCAACTGTTAAATAGCACACCTGAGTGCAACTAAGTCTTAGCCTGCATTTTAGGTCAGTCTGAGTTCCACCTAAAACCTAACTTTCACATACTAAGCAGCTTTCTGAATCTTGCAGGACTGTAATTTTCATCTGCATTGCATCTAAAAACCTCTTGGTTGAATACACACAGGCACAAGGAGAAAATCTTGTTCAAAACAATTTTTTTAAGCAATATAAGGGTTAAATGACACTTTTCAATCCTCATGGTCACCTTTTAACACCAGGCATGGACAAATGTCAGTAAAACATGTCTGAGCTGATATTTCCACAGAAAGTGGAGCATTAGGACAACACAGCAGATCTTTGGTGTGTAAGTGGAGCAGGAAGCGTCATTCTGCAAGATATTCAAGGTTATGCCTTTTGTAAGTGCATCCAAGTTGCTTGGTTTTCCAGCTGGCCACCTGCCATGGAAAAGTCCAAGCTCAACATTCTCTGATGGCTGGTGTTAGCTGCTTTTTCAGCCCACAAGATCTAAGATACTTATTTCCCATCCCTTGATCTGATAAGATTTGGAAGGGAAGCTCGCTGGTAAACTTGTGATTTAGTCTTGATCAGATAGTCAGTACTGCTGACTGGATTAATTCAGAAGGTACTTTTTTATTGTCAGTGTCTGTTCTAGCTCTGCAGATGTCTTCTGTAAACAAAGCAAGTTTCAGGTTTGCATGCTGAACTGCTGGGAACAAAGCACGGTGCTGGGACACAGAAAATCGGGATTGTGCATCATTCCCGGTGATGTAAAAACATCCAGTCGCTTCTGCATTCTGATGTGTTATTTGAAAATGCCCATTTTTGCACAGCAGCTGCCCACTGAGAACAAATGGGATAATTTCCTAGTGATTGGCCAGAATCTTGGGGTCTTTTTTCAGCTCAGGACTCTGTTGGAGCTGTGGCAGCCGTGCAGCTTCCAGCCAGCCGCGCTGGGGCGTGGAGCCGGCTGTGCCGGGAACGAGGAGCTGGGCTGGCGTGCGCTCGTTCAGCTTCATGGAGAACCTCCGGTGTGTGAGATGAAAGGGCTCTGGCAGCAGCCTCAGACAATGTATTCCCTCAGACAGTTGGCAGGGAAACAGGAAGGAATCCTTTCATGGGATGCTTGTGAGTAGGTCTGTCGCCCAGTCGTGCCAGGATGAGAGTGTGTGAGCCGGGCTCGCTGCTGGTGTTGGATACAGAAACCAAATTCTCTTTGTTGTCTAAACACGTTCTTCCATGTGAATTTGGTACATATCCTGTTGCATCTGCTCCTTCACTCTTCTTAGCTGCAAGCCGGTGGCTGATGTGCAAGTCTGGTTAAGGATTTTTCTGGATTTATTTTTTCAAAGCTAAAATCTTGCGTGTTAGCGTTGCACTCTGCATCTTTGTGTTTTCTTTGTGGCCAATACTGTTTTCTCTGCTGTTTGCACCTGTTTTTCTTCCAGTCGTTGCAAATCTGGGAAGCAGGAACAGCAGTGATGAAGACAGCAAGTAGAAGTAAAATCAAAATAAAAAATCAAAATAATAGGGATTTTTTTGTTAATGTTTCTTGAAGCTCAGAGTGAAGGGTGAGCCTGCCTTAGTCTGTTAGCAGAAAATCACTTTCCTGCTGGAAGCACTGCTGCTGGTGTGCATATTTGAGACAAATGGACAGAATTGTTAACGTAGCACCAAGAGTAATTTATCTCATCTACATCCTGTTGATGTAGAAATGCGTAGAATTTCAGGGAAAAAAAATGTAACTTCATTTTTCCCCTGCAGCTCTTTGAGAAAGAATTGCTGTGCCTGATTGCTGGAAAAAGCTAACACATGTTAAGAGTTGCCCTTCAGCACAAGAACTCTGCTCCTGTTTTAGGAGTGTTTCTTAGCTGTGGCTAGAATTCCACTCATGGGGATCCACAAATCTTAGCACTGATGTGGGAGCTCAGATTAGCCTAAACTCTGTGGGGAAAATCAAATAGATAGTTATCACCTATTTTTTTTATCCATGTGCTGTAAATCACACAGATTGGCCACGTGTCATGTAGAATGAGTTTATAAAACCCATCTTTACGTGTACAGGCCAACTCTTACACTGTCCTTTTGTACTGAGCTGACAAATAATGAAATTTTAAAATCTTTTCAGACTTTAGCATCTGATACCTGCACTGTACAACTAGGCAGTAGAAAGAAGAGGTAATTTTTAGAAGTTTGGAACTTTTTTGTAGTTGGTGTGTTGGTAGGGTACAGATAGCAGCAACCAGGATAAGCCCTGGAGTTGCTGGATAAGATCCAGGAGCTCAGTCTGTTGTTAAGGAGGAAGTTAAATAACACTGGAGAGATTTGATAGTTAAAATTCTGTACAGCTTAAATATGGAGAAGTGGTTGGTCTCTGCCTTGGAGCTGGTGATTGAATGAAAAATTAATGTTTGTCTTGTGTCAATAAATTTCAGTGCCCAGACAGGATGTAGAACAGAATTATGGTCTAATGGGCATCATTTTTGGGGCAATTTAGGTTACTTCGGCATCCTTGGAGGGAATTCTGAACAAGCGCAGACTTGCTCACCTCCTTGGAAAATAATACTTAATTCATCAGCTGTCAGAGAGAAGAGAACAGCTTTTGGCTGTAGTAAATCAGTGCCCTGCTCCCAGTGAGGCTGAAAAGAAGTGCAGGTTTAGAAGTAATCTGTGGAAGGAGCCTGCTGGTTTGGGAAGGGGGAGTTGTTTGTTTGTTGTTGCAAAAAGTCTAAAATTCATGCAAATTTTAGCCCTTGGACAGAACTAGGGTGTGGAACATGGAGCACGTCCCTGTGCTCACCTCCAAAGGATGTGTGTGTTCTGCAGGCAGGATGTTAAACCTGCTTGTTGTGTCCAGTAGGGCTCACTAAGGAAAGTGCTTCCCATATCTCTATTTTCTGGTGAGGTTTTGGGTTCTACTTTCAGTCCCCAAAAACTTGGCTGATGTAACATCTCCAACATTTTCAAATCTATCCTGCTTGTGCTCATAATCTTGCTCTTCCCTTGGGCCTCTTGCTTTTATAGAACATATCTGAAATAGTAACACTCAAACTTCTTACAATCAACAGATGATTGATGTCCCAGGAAACCTGGAAAAAATGAGGTCTTGGTGTTTGAAAAACAAAGGTTTTGGTTGCAAGTTTGCATTCTGTCTGTCTGTGTCTCTGGCAGCACTAATGGAATGGTGCCTTATATAAAGGCCAGATTTGGGTGAAATTACCTGTCAGTGCTTTAAGTTCATCCTGTTTGTGTATCTGAGATCTCAGTGCTTAAAGGCTGGGAGATTCCCAAATGTCCTTCTGGATTTCCTCTGTGTTTCTCAGCCTTCCTGCTGAATGTTTTACAGCTCCTGAGCAGAGAGTGGGTTACCAACAGTGAAAGATCCTGTTGGATCTGTATTGTGGGAATCCTGTTGGATCTGTATCTTATGTTTCCTTGAAGTGTAACATTTCCTTCCTCTGTGTGGTTTAATTCATCATCTGAAACAAGCTAAGACTGACAGGTCTACCTTAAATTGTGCACTCCAAATTTAGCAGCCAGAGACAGAATGATCAGGAAGGGCTAAATTAATATTATGTCAAAAAGGCCTTGGGACAAGGGAAGGAAAAAAGCCAATTTGGAACACAGGGTCCCCTTTCAAGTCTTCTAGTTCAGAGCAGAATTCAGAGGAACTGCTTTTCAGAAGGAAAAGTTTGAAATGAGCCAGTATTTCATGGAACTGAACACTGGGATGTTTCACTGCCCTTTATGATCTGACCAAGAGTCACTTTGAATAACTGGCTGAGTGAGAAGTTGATAAATTCTGGCCTTGCAGAAGAACATTTCTTATTACTGAGTTTCTGTGGGTATTTTAAAGTAATCTGCATATGATCTGTTGTGCATTTATTTTCATGAAATGAATACTGCTTGGGAACCCTGCCCAAAATGAGGCTATCAATGGCAAAGGAAGTAATGCCAGATTAGTTATAATATTTCTGTGTGGAGATTTCCTATGTGCTCCCAACGTAGCCTGAAGGGACAGGGATGTTGAATTCAATTAGTTATTTTCATGGTGACTTGTTTGGAGCTAATGTTAAGATGGCATTCACATAGTACAAAATATAGTAATAGTATAGTACAAAATATATAGATTAAAAATTCCTTATTTTCATGGGTTATGCCCCTTGAGAGTGCCGTGGTCAAAATAATCTAGCATATAAAAAGAGTTTCAGAGGACTATTTCAGGAAGCAGGAATATATGTTTACATTTTAACTTTCCTCCCTTTCTCCTCGGCCAGTCAGTTTTTAAACAAATTGCACTATTTTCTCTGGCTTCACCAAACTTCATACTGCAGATAGGGCAGTTAAAAAAAGAATAAT
>JAWWES010000035.1:11970813-12057611 GCA_035583135.1 Lophotriccus pileatus | reverse complement strand
TTTTAAACAAATTGCACTATTTTCTCTGGCTTCACCAAACTTCATACTGCAGATAGGGCAGTTAAAAAAAGAATAATTGAAACAAAAAAAAAATCCAGTAGTGATGCTGCCTCGTGGAACTTGCGGGCTCGTTTCAGGCCTGCTGTTTGTGTTTCTCAATTCCCCCAGTTCCCAGATGTGCAGTGACTCATCCCACTGAACAATGGGAACAGCATCTCCTATTCCTTCTCTTGGTCCCGGTTGGTAAAACTGTTACTCAGAGGATATGTACTGCAGAGGGAGAGATTAGCACTGAGGGGTTGAGTCAGCCAGGCCTTTGTGGTAACTGTTGTGTGGGGAGAAGAAGTTGAGGACTAATGGTCTGTGCTCTGGTGCACTCAGGACTGTCTGAATTACGTAAAATTCATAACTCAGCTGTCACTCTTCCCTTCCCCACCATTGTCCTGTGCAGGACGACACTTGGATATCTTGATTTATAGTCAAGGAGGGATAATAAAAAAAACCCAAACCCAGCTAGCTGGTTTGTGTCAACAGCCACATACATGATGGTCATCTCAGGCTCTGCTGTTAAAACTTTCAGGTGTGAAAATACTAAAGGGCTATTAGTTCAAAATGAACTAAATAAGACCTGTCACTGCACATGTGCTTCGCTGGCAGACTCTCCTGGACTGTGATGTGAGGAGGCTTCCTATCTAAGGACTGTGATGGTTGAAATTAACACTCTTTCAGATCTTAACATTATTTATGAGTATTGTTAGAATATTTTTTAAAGGAAATAGTATACTAACAGGAAAATACAAAAATATTTGAGTTTTATTAATTTCTGGAAAGCTCAACAACCTTCTATGAACATCATTGATCTGAGGAAATTTCTTGAGCTGCTACAGTTTTTCTCCCAACACCAACCCATAAAAGATCTGACCTGGACCCTTTTTGTTTGGTTTTTTTTTAAGTGAACACACCACAAATGATTATATTTAGGTATTTACATGCAGTATAAATACACATATAGTGTATAAATATACATACAGTATAAATAACTTTGGCTTTCCTTTCTATTTTGCTACTTGCAAACGTGGTTTAAAATAGATTGCAAGTTTAAAAATCTCTTTTTTTCACTAGAACCATTAAAATACTGAAATTGAAGTCATCAATCTGCCTGAAGATATTTTTAGTATCTGATGAATCAATTGCAAATATTTGCTGCCATTTTTATAGGAATTCATGCTGGTGAACCAGAAATAACTGGCTAAGATCTAGAGAAGGAGAGCATTTGAAGTGCTAAGCCAGCTCTGAATTCAGCTGAATGGTCAGACAGATATTGGAGAAACACTAGCAATTTGCCTCAGAAGAGCCAAACCAGCCTCTTTGTGGTCAGTGTCTTCAAGAGAAAAAATTATTCAACATGAGAATGGGCAACTGATACTTTGTTTTGATAATAATTTGCCTTGAATGAAAAATCTGCTTTGATTTATAAACTCTTTTATAAAGAGTGTGTTTTTATATACATACATATAAATATCCACAGACATTTGTATGGGTTTATAATACCCAAAGCATGAGATAGCTTTGCATAAGTAATAATTTATCACTGGAATTCAAAACTGCTTTCAAGTGCACCTTGATATAAAGCTAAATAAACTTGCCTTCTAGATCTGATTAATACTGCTGTCTATTTTCCCTGGATGACAAGGAAAAATTTAAATAGAAAGGAATGTTCAGTTAGTATAATCGTTCTGATTGAAAAATACTAACCCAGAACAGCTGTAAAACCTGGAGTTTCCATATTTTCCTCATTTAAATATGTTACAAGTTACTCATCACGTCCATTAACGCTGAATCAGTTGTGTGTGCTGCCTGTGGGTGAACTGAAATGCCCCACACGCTTCCTGGAACGTCCTGGTTTTCTGTGAATCCGACTAAGATGTAGGACAAGGTTATTCCAGAAGCCTTTGGAGCAGGAACTGAATCCACACTTCCATAGGCCATAGCTCAGGACTTAATGAGGGAATCATTAAAGCAGGTTTTCAGTGTGTGCGGTGGGCTTGGGGTTGTTATTGTTTTGGGAGCTTTTTGGCGGCTGTTTTTCCTCCCTTCATGTTTGTGTGCTTTCATGTTTTGAGCTTTTTTTAACTTCAGACCCTCTGGAGCTTGTTGGGGGTTTGTTGTTTTGACTGGAAACAGATATTTTGACTTAAGTACTGGATGTCTTTGAATTCTATGCTGGAAGAGAATATTCAGACACCTTCAGATCTGTCAGACCGTGCATATGGTGCTCACACCTGTTCCAGCAACCTGACTTGGTTACCCAGCTCTCCAAGTGTTTTGCAATTACTGCTTAAAATTTCCCAGCGTGAATTAACTTGGCTTAATTGCAGCCTTAGGAAGAGCTGTGTAAGAAACTTACCCTAAATCCCTGCAAAAATGAACGTGCCTTTTTTTTTTTCATTAATCAGTTTATTTTCTTACCTTCCTATAAATATGCAAAATGTCCAAGTGATTGATGTGTGGGGTGGGAAATAGGGGAGGCAGAAGCCGTAAATCAGGTGATCCTGCCTGTGTGTCCCAGCAGTTTAAGGCATCCAGCTGTTTCCTGCTCCGCGTGGGAGGGTGGATGGACAGCAAGGCCTTTTAAAGCAACTGGGTTCCTGCTGGAAAATAGGAAGAAGCCGTATCAGAGATGGCCCCTTTGCAGTATTTTTGCACATCTAAAGGCATCGTGTGGGACAGAGCACAATAGAGAGAGAAGGGGTTTTTTTTGTAGCTTGAGTGATCTTTTCTTTTTGGGCTCTCCCATCTCCCAAACATGACTAATGCTGTACAGGAAGCCCTTTTCTCTTATTCATGCGGTCTGTGATATCTTTTCTGATCCACAGAGTGCCAAAAAATACAGGAAATTACTTTCACCTTATGAAAATTCATGATTGTAAGGAAGCTCTTAGAGCAATTGTTCTTTGGAAACTTCCCCCCCTTCCAGCTCCCTCAAAAAAAAAAGGTAATTTGTTCTGCTAGCAATCCATTGTAAATCTTTCGTTGATACATGGTAGTCTTTTGCAAATACTGTGTTCTCCCTTCTTTATGAAAAGACACTTCCAATTTTAAATATTAAGAAATAATAAGCTCCAGCTCCTTTTTGTCTGTGCCTTATGCTGGGAGTGTGCACTTGTGTGATACCCTGAATCCTCTGATCTCCAGTCTGATTCCTCACAATGAACTGTTGCCTTGGCATCTGTTTACAGCTGTACTGCAGGGGAATAATTCTGTTCTGCTGCCTCAAGCCCGTGGTGTCGAGGAGAAGGTGTGGTTTAAGAATTTCTATTGCTTTTGGAGTCTGAGCTGATACTTGGAGGAAGTTCCATTCTGAATTAGTGACTTGGTGAGGGCACCTACGGTCAGTTTGGTCACTGCTGACACAGCTGTGACAAAGAATTTGTTTTGCTGCCTAAAATTATTAAAAGGCAGCAGGGTTTTCCCATTTTATCATTCTCATGACATGGCTACAACTGCAAGACACATGTCCTGAACAATGAAGAATGCTTTCTCACTGAAGAAATGCAGGGGAAGCATTTGAAGGAGAGTTTCACCTCAGAGCAGTCTGCACAAACCTCTTCTACAAGAGGAACTTTTCACACAGAAATAAATTTTCCCTGTAAATGCTGCCTATTTCTCCTCAATATAACTGGTAAACTTTGTACAAGAGGAGCAAATCCACTGTTAAACTCTTGAGCCTGAAAGGGAAGCTGTCTGTGGAAGAGCAAGTCCTTCAGAATGTTCCTTTTTTTTTGCATTTGTTTGTGACAAGCAAGTCTAGCTTAAATCATCACAAATTGTGGGTGACTTAAACCTTTTGCTTTTCTGAAGATATGCCACCCAGTCTAGGATATGCCTTTGTTAATTTTAAACAAAATACATTGGTTTCTTAGAAATGTGTTTCGTTTTACTCCCACTCAGTGTCAGTTAACTGCATTCATCTTACAAGGGATAAAAAACCTATTTCTTTTAAGTCAAAGAACTGACTTTAATAACACTTCCTTTTCATTGTGGAGATGTACTGGATAGATTTGAGCATTTATTCAAATCTCTACTCAACTTTGATTTGTCTAGACCTAACAGAGAACTGCATTTAGAAGAAATACTGCCTTTCCTGCACATTAGTACTATATTATGGCAGCTCCACTTGGTTATCAGCAGTTTGTGAATTAGGTTCTGTAGTGCTTGTATTGTTCCAGCCCCTGAAGTGTATCGGGATGGTGTCCAAGCTTCCACTTGTGATGTTGCTCTGTTAGCCCTCCGTGCCTGTTGGAAAGTGAAAAGGCCTTATTTCAATTGGATTTGCTGTCCTAGAAACAAGCTTAGTTCCCATCTCTCTCCTTTTCCGCAGGGTGAGTCGGTGAAATACTTCCTGGATAACCTGGATCGCATCGGACAGCTGGTAAGACACCTCCTTCCCTTTCTGAGCCAGAGAGCTCAAAGAGACAGTGGAAGCCTGGGTGTGCAATGATTAATGATTTTTGTTTGGGATTTTTTGTTGTTTGTTAAATAATAATGTAGTAAATAATTCCAGTGTTCCTTCTCTAGAAATATTAAACTCCAGCCTTTTGAAACTGAAGCTTAGTATTTGTTTAATCTTTTTTGACGGACAACAGATCATGGAAGTTGTGTTTATGCACATACTTTCTTTTATCAGCCCTTCTGCACAGTCTCTGGATCTCATTCACTTTTCATAGCGCTCTGCTGGCTGGTGCTACTTAAGGTAGCAGAATGGAGCCTTAAAAAAATAAAAAGACATTACCAGCACTTCTAGGATTCAAAATCCATAGTGGAAACATCTGTCAGGAGACTTGGGAGGGGAAAGAATGGAGATGATTTTCCTAAATAGTAACAGTGATAAGCTGCTGAAGAACAAATCTCCCTGCAGTGGTAGGCTGGGCCACAACTTTGGTAGAATGTGTTGCTTGTCATGGGAGTGTGAACCTGGAAGGAGTATTTCCACTAAAGCTTTCAAGATGGTTTTCTTGATTGTAATGAACTGTGAAAAACTAGATTTTAAAAACAGAAAATCCTTTCAGTGATGGCTTCGTGATCTGCTTTATTGAACGCTCAGTGGAAATAACAAATAACACTAGCTAAAAATTTGAGCATGAAAAAATAGACTTCAGCCTGAAAACAAGAGGTTTGAAGGATAAAAATGTGAACAAGTGGATTAGTCCTATATTTTTATTCTTGTATGTCTCGGGGTCTTCCAGATGTTCACCAGTGTTGAGCTAAATGGTCAACAGTCCAGTATTTTAAAGCTGAGTGTTCATTGTTCACCTGATAATTTAAAAAGCATGGCTCCTGGGGATTTTACCCATCATTTCAGTATTCTGGGCTTGGACAGGAGTTTTGAAGGACTCCTTTTGACAGTTCTCTCCTTTCTTTTCCAGAATTACTTCCCCAGCAAACAAGATATTTTGCTGGCCAGAAAAGCCACGAAGGGGATCGTAGAGCATGATTTCATCATTAAAAAAATTCCTTTCAAGATGGTGGATGTAGGTGGACAGAGATCTCAGCGTCAGAAATGGTTCCAGTGCTTTGATGGAATAACTTCCATCCTGTTCATGGTCTCCTCCAGCGAATACGATCAGGTTCTCATGGAAGACAGGCGCACAAACAGACTCGTGGAGTCCATGAATATCTTTGAGACGATAGTCAACAACAAGCTTTTCTTTAACGTTTCTATTATCCTATTCCTCAACAAGATGGATCTTCTTGTCGAGAAGGTAAAGACTGTCAGCATTAAGAAGTATTTCTCGGACTTCAAGGGCGACCCTCACAGGCTGGAGGACGTGCAGCGTTACCTGGTGCAGTGCTTCGACAGGAAGAGGAGGAACCGCTCCAAGCCGCTCTTCCACCACTTCACCACGGCCATAGACACGGAGAACATCCGCTTCGTGTTCCACGCCGTGAAGGACACGATCCTGCAGGAGAACCTGAAGGATATCATGTTGCAGTGAAGGAGAGCAGCCGGTGTTCTGTTACAATTTTGCTGGAGGGTTAGATCCAAGTTTTTGTCCTTTCTTTATGGCCCTTGCATGCGGTGTAGGACCCATGCGAATTACTTGGCTCAGGAATGCTGTAAACTAGCCAGTCCAAACAGGAGCTATAGGCCGGAGGAGTCACACGTTGATGTTAGCTACTGAATCATTTGGACTAGAAACACTACTGAACCCTGGCCATGGTAGGTTCTGTACCAATTTTGGGACGCTGAACAACACAACCACCTTCTGCCTTCTTAGAAAAAAAAAAAGAAATCTCTGACAAACCATGTATGGAAGATACATTGTTTTAAGTGAATACGCTCATTTTTCAGAGACACTAGTTGTACAAACTGCCTTTTTTTTTTTTGTAGTTTGGAGGTGCTGAATCAATCAAACTAATCTAAACATAATGAGATTGGCAGCTGTATTGGAGAATGTTAATGGAAGTTCTGTTGATAACCCTTAGGAATATAACCAGATCTTGTGTGTGTGTTCAGCTTTGCCAAGGGTCTACAGTCCACTTACCAAGGTGGATGCACAGCTCTTGTCTGAAGGTTTTGCCTGAGTCTCCTGGGGCAGAAGTCTAAAGCTGTGTGAGGAAACTCATGTTGGAGTGAATGGGATGGGAAGTTGCAGCCTCGCTAATATGGAGAAGGGTTTATTTTGCACTATAGGTGAAGGTTGTTCCATCATGGGAAAACTGATTTCCTTGGGGAAGCAGCCTGTGCTGGAGCACCCAACCACGTGTCTGCACAGTGGGTGCTCTGGTGGGATGTACTCCATGGAAACCCAGCACTGTCCTCACAGTGGGCAGTGTGTGTGAAGGTTCAGTGTCTCGGGTGACAGGGCTTCATCTACGCTCAGAGGTTTGAAAGCTGATCAAACTCTTAAGCAAAGGTTTTGGTAGCCCAGCAGCTGCTTGATTAGTCCCAACAGCTGACCTTGCAGGAGGACTGAACACCCTAGAGATCCCAGCTTTTCCAGCTGCACTGATGTGTTTGGACAGCAAGACCTTGCTGTAAAATTAGCCTTTAATCTGTGTCTTAATGGGATCTTTAGCCTGTAGTAATGCACATGTAACTCTGAGCACAGCTGAGTTTGGAGTTACCAGTTTCAGGCAGTGGTTTGTGTGTAAAACGGTAAGAGGCTGTGAATAATGTTGATCTGAACTCCAAATTTCCTTGTGCTCTCAATCTCTTGTCAGGTGCCTTTTTTTGTGTACAGACATTGAATCTTTTCTACTACAGTGGGGTACATGGACAAACCGAAGATATTGTAGTGCTATCCTTTAGGTAACTCTCAAACATAGTTTACTGTGCAATTTTTGTCATAGTTTTTATCCAAGAATAAAACCTGAAGGGCTGTTTGTACCCATAAAAAGTCAGCAGATTCCCTGGAGTTCTTATCCCCTTTGAGCCTGTAATGGCATGTCAAAACAAGCAATGTTTTACTTCAGCTGGTAATCCCATGGGAAATGCGGTCAAAGAAAAGTCCCGTTCCGTTGTCCTTTCATGTTAATTTGGATAAAATCTGGAATCTTTCTTCCCCTCTGAAGCTTGCAGATGTTCATATCAGTATTTTTGTGTAGTTGCCTGATGTAGCAGCCCCTTGGCTTTCTTTGTGCAGGCTCCAGAGTGGAAAAGCTGTGGCTGTGTCAGTGCTTGTAACGAGCACAGTATCGAGGTAAAGAAGCAACTGAAAAGTTGCAGATGGGAAAATCTAACTTAAATTTTAGTAAACTTAAAGAGGAATTAGTTTCCTTGCAACAAGTCTTATTTTGCCAGGACCAACTTGTCTTTTTAAATATTTATTAATTTCTAACCTTGAAGGAGAATAATGTTGTGACTCTTAATATTCAGATGGGAGGAAAATCTTAAGATTATTACGTTTGAAAAGGTAACTGTTCCAACACGGTGTGATGCAGACAAGTTTACTCATCACATAAGGTTGGTTTCTCTAAGCCCACTTGTTTGGCTGAAGGCAAAGGCTGCTTTCAAAGCTTTCAGATGTTTTCTGAGCTCTTGGTAGTGGTTTTCACTTCACACAAAACACTGGGAAAGAGAAGGCAGTTGTGGGCTGACCTGACTTCTAGGTTGACTTGACTTCAGTTCTTAGTTTGCTGTGAGCTTTATTCTTTCACTAAATTTTCCAGATGGGTTAATATTATGCTTGTTTTCTCAAATGAGTTAAACATTCCCTTTCAACTGTATTTTTTTCTCAAGAATTACCTCAATTTTTTTGTCTGGATCTACTGTAGTTTTACCTGGAGGCATAGCATGGAATTTCCTGTTCTGTTTTTCTCTTGATAACTCATCCGTGGGTTTGTATCCTTAATCACCTTATGGATTTAAAACTCTCAACAGAGCTAATAATGCAACTTTTATTTTAAGTAACTTAAAATCTGCACCTGGAAAAGAAACAGCATGAGGTATCTCATATTGAGCTCTCAAGGTTTGTTGTTTTGATTTCTTTTTATGATATGGCAGTTTTGCACACTACGTCAGTTTTAGGGAGCCAGTTTGCTCACCTTAGGCCCATTGTTGCCTTTCTTCTTTTTATTAATGAAATGGGCCTAAGTGAGGGGCTAATCAGCAGTTTGGCTCTGTGGGCTCAGTGTTCTGTCAAATTTGGAGAGTGATGGATCACAGCAGGAACCCAAGATCAGGAAACTCTTGTTGCAAAAGTCAAGCACTTCTCAAATTTGCCAAGTTGGTGGCTCGTGAGTAAAAAAGGACGTGGGGGGTGGTTTTAAGTGTCAGCTTTCTCTGCAAAATACACTCCACTTCTTGCCACAACTGAGAGGGTTTGTGTTTGGGTGTTTTTCAAGGTAAGTTGTATAGTAAAGCCAGAAAATCGTGTTATGGTAAATCAGTTAATTACTAAAGCAGAGCTTAGGTGGGTGAGGTTGTTCAGACATCTCGGGACAGGCTTGGTTGGTTGCTTAGTCCTTTCACCAGAAACAAATAGAAAACTTTATTTTAAGTGACATCCTGGAGCACTTTGCAGGTAAACACAGCTGGAGAGAACATCTCTTTTTGTTAACTTTATAGGCTTATTGTTCATTTGGCTGCTCAGGAAATGGGTCACAGGCAGGATGATAATCAAATGGAGACCTTGAACAACTACTTTTTCTTTTTTTTTTTTTTTTTTTCCCAAGAAAAAAGCAGCTTTTTGCTGCCCCTCCTCTGCCACCCCAGGGTCAGTGACCAGTGGTGGAGTGTTGCATGGGGTTGTCTCTCCTAAGCACAAAGAGAGGAAGTGCTTCCAGCATGTGCCTGTGGGAGAGCCTTACATGATCTTGCAGTTTTAGTAGAAAAACTAACTAAATGGGAGTCATTTATCAAACACTACTTTGTATTTGTTGTCCTCAAAACAGGCTTAAAGCTGATAGATGTCAGTCCCATTCCTTCAGATTGCAGTGCTGTCATTCTCTGGACAATTCTTGGATGCATTTGCAAGGTGACACGGGGAATTGGAATTAAAAAGGAAGAATGGTTTTCTGGAAGTGACGTATTTAATAGGCACTTGTCACTTCGAAGGAATTAAGTGATTCTTAATGTTTAAAATTAATTAATATTGGTTATGGAATTGAAGTTACTGGCCACTCAATTTTACAACTCAAAGATTCTTTCAGTTTGATACCAAGAATTGATCTTATTAAATATGGCAGCATGGATTATTTGACTTATTAACTTGATAATATATTTGATTTTTTCAATTATTGCTGTGTAAAACCTAGAACTAGGCATGTTACAAGTGTGAAGGAGCTCCTGCAGATGACCATTTCCAGGCTTTCTGAGGCAGCTGAAGCCTGAACCTCAGCCAGGCAGGCAGAGTGGAAAAACTAATAGCAAAGGAACTGTGGGGAGATGTAGTAGGAAGAGCTCATTTGTACATAACACTGCAGGCAAAAATGGAATTCCACCAGGAGACCTAAAATACGGTGTGAAAAACAGCACGTTTGAAAAGTGTGCCCCATCCTGTCCATGTGTCCCCCATCCCCCAGGTGTTCACCCATCCTGGTTACTGTGACCTGCAAAGAATTATGGAATTGAAGAAATTAAAGGAATAGACAGAGAACCACTGAAGAAACCAGCAGCTTTCTTTAGTGAGCCACAGCTGCCTTCCACAGAACAGTCCTCTGCTGCCTTTAGATGGATGTCTTTGTAGTAACTATGTTTTCACTTACATTAACTTATGTTTTGGAGTCTTTCCTCTGCATGTACCTCTTTACTTCTGGGAAAAAAAAGTTGTTCTGCTGCATGGACCTACAGGATTTCTGTAAAAGGCCCTTTTGGTTTTCAAGTAGTGGGTTTTGACACCTGACTTAGCTTGGTTTGGGTCATCCAATTTTCAGGAGTTTCTGCTGGCTGGCTGGATGATTTGATGCACACCAGCTTGAGAGACAAACATGATATGCAACCACACCTCCACACAGTGCAGTTTGTCTTGTCAACCCAACCCTGATCTCTCATGACAAGAAGTAAGTTTAGTTGTAGCCTCTTTTCTATATCCTTTTTCTAGTGTAAGATCACGTGGTGTAGTCAGGGGTTTAATATAGCACTGCCAACTCTTTACCTCATACTCCAATTCTGTTACACAAAGTGGTGGGTGGGGTGTTTCAGTAGCAACTATAAAACATTCTGTGCCTACTTTTGTAAATGAGCTTTTAACAGTTTTTTAGGGAGCATCCATTATGGATCAGGAAGACTGGCATGGTCTGGGCCAGACTTGGCCTGAGTTAATACTGACTCCACACAGTTCTAGACAAGGACTGTCTAGCCTAGTGAGGAATAATTGGTAAGACAATACAAAACCTAGTGCTTTTTAATAATACCTGTTTTGTAATTAGCTGGAGTGATCTCTGCTTTGTGCTGTGAAGTGGGCACTTCTTTGTTTTAACACTAATCTTTTTTTACATAGATGGAAATGAGTAAAGCCAGGACATTTGAAGCTGAAATTGCTGCTGTGCCACCAGGTGATGCTGTCCCTGTGCTCATCTTGGTGGTTGGGCAGTTCAGCTCAATTCTTGACATTTTTATCTTTCTAATGGCATTTGGAAAGCGGTGTTGAAGTTTGTCTATGTGTCTATGCTTGTTTTCTTATGGGGTGGGGAGTGTGGAGGTACTAGATTGTCAGTGCTAGTGGTTCTGTGCCTGGCTTGAGGAACTGTATCACAGCCCAGCTCTTGGCATTTGCCTGACGGTCGTATCTTCTGTCTGGTGTGAAAATACTCAGTCAGAGGGGGGGAAAAAAGAGCAGCACTGACTTCCAAGGTGGGCATTCTGGTAAAAAAAAGCCTAAGTATGTTGGAAGGGAGCAGGAGAGGGGAGCTAGTTTCTAAACAGATCCCAAAAGCTGATGGTGCTTGAAGACTGACTGTACTGAAGTGAAATGCCATCTGCACTGACCCAAAAGCTTTGAGTGACTCCAGAGAGCTATTGGCTGTGAATTAAGAACAGCAGGCTGGCAAGGCTGGCCCTGCCACTGTAAATCTCTCTTCATCTGTTCATAACTGGGTGCTAAAACTCAATTTTTACTAAAATACACTATGCAGATCTCTGGCCAGACAGTGCATCTTACTCCTTCCTGACAGCTACTTAAACTTTCTTCAAGATACCAGAGCATGAGAAGGTAAGAGACCTGGGTAAGAGGCTGTTTCCATTATTTGAATAAAAACTACATGTGATGGAGAGCAACATTTTTTTAAGAACTAGGACCTGAGAGAGCATCTTTTGAGGGAAGTGACGGGTTTGGAGTAGCACGGATTCCCTGCTGATACTTCCCGTCAGTCTCTTGTGCTGAGCTCATGTGCAGGTGGTTGGGCCCAAAGGCTGAGAGGAGACAGAAGGGAGAAATGGGGATGTGGAAGAGAAATGATCTGTTGGGAGCTCACAAGACTTGGAAAGGTGGTTGGTGGTTGGTTGGAAATGTGTGTTCAAACTCCCGTTTGCATTGAAGCCATTAACTCTCCGTAGGATAACGAGCATCCCTCCAGTGAACAGCTTGTGTCACCTGGAATGTGGAATGAGCTTGAGTTGTTGATACACATTCAAAAGCATTTCTGGAGACTGTGCTGAACATGGCTGGTGTTTCTTGCTCTAGTGATGAGTTGTCTTGTTTGAGGAACCAATATGTACGAAAGCAAACTGATGAAACACCAGGTTACCTCGTGACACGACCACGTAACTTAGGAAGCCAAGTAACATTATCTTCTATTCTGCAATGTACTTGCTCTCTGGTGCCTATGCATTAACACACATACTATGCAATATCAGTCTTTTTTTTAAACCAGTTCACTGCATTGGGCAACAAAGGCCTGAGTTTAGCCTTAATTTTCTTAACGGTTCACAGGAAAATACTTTAAAAACAGTGACAAACTAAAAGAAGGTGAAAAATGCATGAAGTAAAAGCACAGTTCCAGACTGCTCACATAAGTGTCTTTCTAGCACCAAAACAGCATCTGTGATAGAAGCAGCTACTTGCTGTAATAGTTTCAACTTATGAAAACTGTGTACTAGATAAAATTATATTGTGATGTGTAAAAAGTGTATTTTATAGCTTTGGTGACTTAGTTTACTGTTTTGTATATATGAATTTTATAAATCTATTAAAACTTGACTTGTTATACTGTTCTTTATGGGGTTTATCTTTTCACCAGAGTCTGAAGTGACATTTTTTGCTTTATTCAAAAATTTTCTGCGTGAGAAATGCATTTTAAATAAATTACAGCGTGGAACTACAGCTGTCATGCAATGAAATCTCTGTGTAATCTCCAGGTATCTCCCACCTCTCCACTGCTGGGCTGAGTCATTCTTCCTGTGTCCAGGAGCTAAGGCTGGTGAGACATTAACCTTTATAAAACTTGTAACTCATTCTGTGTGGTGTTCCAAGAGCTGATTCTGGGGCATTAGCACTGATGGGAAGTGGGAGGAGAGACGCAGCTGGAGTTTGCTTATGTATTTGGAGCTCAGCAAGAGAAGATAATTAAGCCTGTGGAGTTGGCAGCACCTGTTAGAGATTCCTCTCTGCTGTGCAGCATCTGGTAATAAATAGCCATGGGAACTTTATTTGCTGCTTCCCCAGTGCCAGTCCCCTCTTTTGGACTCACTTGTATGCCCTGGTAGCTTGTGCAGCCCTGCAGAACCATCGACCTTTGGAGAGTCACCAGTGTCCCTGTCACATGGCAGTGCCATCCTGTGCCAGCTAATGCTGCCAGAACTCCAGCTCCAGTTCTTAGGAATGCTGTTCAACCTTTCCTTGCCTGTACTTGAGAAGGTCTCATCTGGCAGACCTTTATGGAAAGTCTTAGTTGTTTCTTGCGTGAACTGTTAATGCCAGATCAGTTCCACTGGCAGGGGCACAATTCAGGATCCTTCATGGAGTGTTGTTTGTCCTCTTTACTTATCACTGGAAATGTAGTTTGGGAATGATTGTCTCTTTGTCCCTGGAGTTGATGGGCACTTTCAGGTTACATGTATTGTCAGAATTGGCCCTTTTCAGAGCCAAAATATTCTTGTGAGGTGTACCTTTCAGAGCTGCACAGATGCTGCTCCATGAGAGCAGAGGCTGAAGCAGTTGGTTCTGCAGGTAGGTTTGCCCTCAGTGCCAGTGAATGTTTGTACCCCAGGGAGAGCCTAAACTCCATATATTAACTTGGAATTCTCTTTCCCAGATCAGCACAGCTACCTGTTACTCGAGCATCTCTTCTGTAATTTCAATAATCCAACATTCAGAAGATAAAAGGGAAAACATGTCTGTTTCCCCAGGGAGAGGCTTCTCTAAAATGCAAAGTATAGCTTGTATTTTTGCTTCAGTGCACAAGGTGGAAGGTTTGGGGAGGTTACAGTAACATTTAAGTATTTGTTAGAACTCTTTGAGGAGAGAAATTAAATCCTTGTGGTTTCTAGCTCCAGCCTGGTATCTCATTATCCTCTACAGACCTGGGAGGAAGCTTGCTCAGTTATTAATACCGAATTTCTTGCCACTTTTCCCAAGACTGGCTGGCATCTTGGGAAGCTGCATGGTGTTAAGGGAGGAAGACTTATGAGGGAGAGTGTTCAGGAATTTTTACAAAAAATAGCTTTCCTTTAAGGCCTCAGCTCTGCACAGCAGAAACAGAGTGTAGGGAAAAGCACCATTTTTAGGGGAGGGAGGTGGTCACAGCCACTGTTAAATCACAGAGTGCTGGATGCTGCTACTGAAATCTGTATGGAAGACGCTGGTTTCTCCTCTCCCACCTTTGCAAGCTGTTGTAGGTAATTTCACCCCCAACTAGTAAAGAATCTGGGGGTATTGGCTGGGGTTTTTTTCCAGTGGACAGTTGTGTTGTATTCCCACTCTTCAGCTACAGCAAGTTCTTGTTTTCAGAGTAGGAGTGGAATGTTCTGCCTGTTTATTCTTGGGAGAAGATATTTGTCTTTATGAGCTCGTAAAGCTATTAAAAGACTCTGTTTTCTGCTCTCTTTGGGATTACAGACTTCAGAAGTTGCTTCAAAACAAGTCTCCTTGGGCTTGGGGCAGAAGGGGTGTGACTGAGCTGCTTTGATGGTGGAGGATGCTCTAGGTAGCCACAGGATGGTGTGGTTTGGGAGATGTTCTGAGCCAGTCCATGTTGTGCCATTGCCTTGGAGATTGTTACATGAAAGCCAACAGCAGCTTCAGGCAGGAGGTCCCTGGTTCTGTGGGGGATCTCCTGAAGGTGGATCATGTGCAGAATTCATTTCAGGATCCTCTGCCTGTCACAACGAGGCGCCCACAGGTCCCGAGGCGGAGAAACGCGAGCGCTGGCAGAGCCCTGAGCCCCTGCTCAGGGAGCCCCAGGACAGGCTGCTGGGCCTGGGGCCCCGAGGGACCTGCTGGCCCTTCCCACCCGAGTGCCCAGCTCCTTTCCCTGCCTGTCTTCTGCCAAAGGCTCACCAGATTGTGGCTGCACAGGGAACAACACCCAAGTCTCATCCTCACTGCCTACCACGCAGGAAAACTGTTCCTGGACCTTTTGTACCAACTCCAGTCCTGGCTGCTGAGCTGCAAATGACTTCTGGGTGTGCATTTATATATAGAGTACCCTCCTCCTTGCTGATGGTTGATCCATAGCTTGACCTTCTAAAGTGGCTCCTAATTATCTCATCTGTATTTCAGTTCCACAGCTTACTCAGCAGCTTATTAATGCAAGTTATGCTGCTGTTCCCACAGCTTTCCAAGTAGAAGTATCTCCCCAGAAACCTGCTGCTTAAAATGCAGGAAACCTTATTTAGGGACTTATCTTGAAATTGTTTTACTACTTATTCCTCTGTCAGCTGTTTTCTGCCCCCCTACAACTCTGGCATGTGCAGAGAAGAGTAGGAGTTGTGCCTTTGAGATTTACTTCTAGTTATCACCTTCATTTTCTGTGTAACCTTGGCCAGTTCTTTTATTCCTCTGAGGCCCAGGTTGCCTCCAGTCCTTAATCATACTGGTGTGGTGTAGTCCAGGTGCAAAGTACTACTTACAGACCCTGTGCTGTAATTTACAGCAGCACCTCTGGAAACCTTTGCTGGTGTGAACAGTAGCTGCCTGCACAGGAATGTCTTTGTGTGACCAAACTGCAGTGTTACATTGCAGGAACTCCTCTGCTCCAGCTGCCTGAGACTTAAAAGGGTTTTCAGCCTCTTTTCTACCTTTCATAGCAAAGCTGCCTCTGGCCTGTGGACCCTGCTGAGCTGCCCAGGTGAAGCTCTTGAGTTGAAGCTCATTTGCTTCTTACCTGGAGCACTTCTGGACAAGCTGAGCGGGTAAGTGGTGATTCTGTCAGTGGTGGTGTCAAAAATATCTGTTACTGCTCTTGAGCAGAAGCTCCTGCTCTCACAGCAGCACTCAGGTGAGTCTGTAAGTGAAGTGTCACGAAGGAGTTTCCCACCTGTGACTTTCTGTGCCACCCCTGTCCTCTTTGGACTTTTGTGATAGAATGCTGTCCCTTTCCCTTAGGCAGGGCTGTCATCATGAGTTTACGGCCTCTTTCTGGGAAGTGTATGAAGTTCAGCCCAATAACTCAGTCCAGAATCACGTAAGAGCAAGCGAGGCTGAACAGAAAGCAATCTCGTGCTTAAAATAGTAAATCTGTCAAGGCAACAACCGAGCAAGTGCGGGGGCAGCGCAGGGATTTTGTAATTCAAGCAGGGTTTGTTTGGAAACTTTCTGCTGCTGGGAAGAATGTCTTGGATGAGAAGCCCATCACCTTTGCGGCTGCCAGGAGAGGGCGGCAGCGGCGGCCCCGCGCCTGCGCCCGTCCAGGCTCAGCCTGGAAAAATGCTTCCAGGAATTGCCGTCACCAGCCCCGAAGCCAAACTCCCTTTCTCTGGCTGCATGAATCATGCGGGATGTGAAGTGCTTGTGTTTCCGGAACCCAGCTGAAATGTATTACAGGATCTTCTCTTCCACTCACCTGCGTGTGTAAATCTCAGGCATTTCTCAGATGTCTCACAGTGATCCTCTTCCCTTCCCGCTCCAAGATTGCACTGCGGGGTTCGTGCGTGGTTGGAGGCCCTTAAAGTGCACAGGGCAAGTGCTCAGGAAAGCCAAAGTCATCACTCCTGGGAGAGAAACATCCTCTCCTCCCTCCCAGCTGTGCTGGACCCGGTCCTACCTGCCGGTATTTTTAGACAGGAGAAATCTGAAGCGCAGCTGTAAGCTGTGGGAGTGTTATCAGTGCTGGGAGAACTGGGCATGGAGAGGGTCAGCCTTCCCCTGGTGTTCTGTGGGCCT
Source organism: Lophotriccus pileatus (assembly GCA_035583135.1). Taxonomy (NCBI): domain Eukaryota; kingdom Metazoa; phylum Chordata; class Aves; order Passeriformes; family Tyrannidae; genus Lophotriccus; species Lophotriccus pileatus. The sequence goes on along the minus strand of JAWWES010000035.1, from coordinate 12,040,848 downwards.
CTTGAGCTCTGGCTATAAATAGCCCCAGAGAACAGCGTGCCCTGGCAATGGGAAGGCAGGCTCTGCACTCCCGCTGCCAGCACAGCACCCAGCCCTGCTCAGGGGGTGACTTATGGAGCAGAGAAGGCCAAAGGGTAACTTCTTAAGGTAAAAGAAGAGGAATGCACATGCAGTTCCCCCTTTTAAGTTAATAGTCAATGAGTGTGTGAATGTTTCCAAAGGTTTCTCGTCCTCTGCCAATCTACGGAGGATGTGAGTAGTTCCAGCTCACGCTCCAAGCCTGGCTTTGTTTGAACTGAAGCAGCTCTGGAGATCCCCTTGAGAGGCGGCCAAAAGACAGTCGTCACACTGACACTGCCCTTTGTGGCAGCTGATCCCAGTGCCAGGGATCTCTCTGCTTTACGCACTGACTCTGTGCCCGTCCTCCTCCGTCTCTCCCCCCGACTCATAGCAAGAGTCCCTCAGCCTTGATTGTGCTCAGCACAACCCCCAGCTGATGGGGCCAGAGCAGAGGTGAGCATTTGGTGTGGGGAGAAAGGAGAGGGAGAAATACCATCTGTGCCTGGGACTGAAGTGCCAAGCAGAGGAGAGCTCTGCATGCGGGAGAGCTGCTTGGCTTTAACTTGCATCTGTTTGTTCAGACAGCCCAGGCTTGTGTGTGAGTGTGTTCAGTGCTTAGTGTGGACCTGGCTGACCTCTTCCTGGCCAACTTCAGACCAAATGAAACACAGCTAGAAAATACAAGCACCTACATATGGCTTGATGTGGGTTTGGGGTGGTGTCACTTAGACCAGCACAGGAAAGAAACCTTAGAGAAGAACCGATCACATCAAAACCGTGGTAGCAATCTCAGAAAAACAAAACACCTTTTATTCCTGTGGGGAGTTGCTGTTCCTCTCTGACAGCAACAACTTGGGGTTAGGAAGGTTGTAAGCAGGGCAGTAACGTACCCAAAGCTGTGGGAGCAAAGCTGGCCCGTCCCAAGGCAGACCCAGCCTAGTTGTCCTCCCAGCGCCAGCGATGAGGGGACGATTCCCCTTTGGACAGTTTTCTGGAACTCAGTTTCCTCCGCAAGGAGGAAAATTTGTCTCCAAGAACTTTCCGTAGCCCAGTGTTGTCCCTGGCAAAGGGCAGGTCCTTCCTCATAGCAGGCAGCTGTCCTGTAAACATTTCCCACTTAGCCAGGGCATCCACAGCCTTGTCTACCTGAGCCAGTTCCTCCTCGGAGACGTTCCTCTCCAGGGCAGCGATGCACATCTCCAGCCACAGCTCGTAGTCCTTGATGGTGTCTGTGGACCTGGCGGGCCCGGCGAGCTGGGGCTGGCTCTGTGCCTCTGCCAGGGAGCTCGGCTGCTCGTCCTGCTCCAGCTCGGGGCCGATGGACAGGCCCTGGCTGCACGTGTCCGGGGTCAGCGGCTCCGACAGGGAGGTCACGGCCTCGGAGTCGTTCTCGCAGCACATCCCGGAGTCGGAGCTGAACGGAAGGATGTCCTCCGAGGCAGACAGGTCTGATGACTCTTTCCTCGGCCACGTGGACAGGACAGTCTGTGTCCAAGCATAGAGCTTCTGTGGTGAGAGAGAAAAAGATTTCATTGTAGAGGAAGAGGGAAGCCAGTTACACCTTTCCCAGTGTTTGCTGGTTAAACCTGTTCAGCTTGGGTGGCCAAGCCAGAGGATGGCTTCAGACAACTCTTGGTGACCCTACCCTGACTTTCTCTTGTCTCATTTTCTTGGAGCCAGTGTCTGTGGCAGAGCTGCCTCCAGTCAGATGTGGACTTAATCTGCCCTATTATTGAAGATAGTAGGAGAAAACTGCACCGAATCACTCCCTGCTGTGGGGATGCGATCTCCAGGAGAGCCAAACCAGTGCCTCTCCAGAGGAAGCTGTGTCATTATAAAAGCTCCTGAGATAGTGGTAAAGAATCTTGTTTCATCATGTTGTTAATGCCTGTGGTAATGTGCATTTTATTCCTAAGAATAGCTCTTCCCCTTGCGAGCTGAATTGCACAAGTGGGAAGGCCGGGCTCCAGGAAAGAATTAATGAAAGGAAAATGTCTGAGACAATTTCCTTTTAAAATATTAAATGCTACAATGAGGCATAAAACAGATTTCTCCTGGCACATTTATTCCTTATGCTGTAGGGAATGAACTGCAGTACTCCAAGTCATCCCTGGATAAAAGGTGGTCTCTCCCTGTTGACAGTGTTTGGGGGCAGGGGAGGTGTTGTGTGTTTTTCGATTTTTTTCACATCCCTGTGGCCTGTTTCTTCATCTTTATTTCTGTAGCTCTCAGCTGATACCTTTGCACAGCCCTAGGTTGCTCTAAGGAACAGCAGTGACAGTGTTAGCCTGGGATGTCACCCCTGGTGTTCCAGGCTGGGTCCGTCCGTGCTCAGCTCAGGGTGAGCTGCAGTGTTGGAGGAGCAGGCCAGGAGCTTCCCAGCCCTGCAGAGCTCCCTTCTCCCTCAGTGCCCTGCTGCTCCCTCCCCCTTCCCTCCTCTATCTCTCTCTCTCTTCAGGCAAGTGACAGAAAGGATAAAGAGCTCAAATTGAGTGGGTGGGAGAAATCAGCCCTGGTTCTCATTTCAGTCTGTGCATGAAGCCTCGGGGAAGAATTTCATACAAGAATAAAATGGACTCTTTCAGCTTAGTTAATCCACCCTGCCCCCTCCCTCTGGGGTAAGAAAAATTGTAAAGGGACAACTTTTCTCCTGCCTCATCCCACCTCCAATGGCCCTTCCTCCCTCTGGGTTTATAAAACAAAGGCGACGCCAGAAGCTGCAATGGGAGCTGGACTGGGGGACAGCAAAGCTACTGGAAAGCTGCAACCAGCCTGTGATTTTATAGTGTGTCTTAAAATTCCCAGGGATAGAGAATCTGGGAAAGAATCACAAGTGCTACTCAGCCCAATCCCAAGTAGAAAAAAAGCCGTGAAGATGTGGATGTTCAAAATTCAGTCTCTCATCCTTGGGGTGGTTTATTGATTTGAACTTTGGGTGGGTTTTTAGGGCTGCAGCCTCCTTCTGTGTTCTCCTGTTTAACCAGGAAGGGGTAACCTCTGCATGGATTTTGCTTGTCCACAGGCAAGAGCATTTGAAGTGGATGCCCCCCCCAAGGATGTCACTAAGACCTGTTGTCTCTCTGTGTGTGGCTGCTGCAACCTCATCAAGGAGCTACATCCTGAACAGCCAGGGATGCTGCAGAAGCAGCAGGTAGAAATGTTGATTGTGGTGGGGAAACACCAGGAGAATTAATTTGGTTTTGGTTTTCAAGGTGACTCACACTGGAATAAGCAGCTGTGAGGAAAAAGAGGAGTGTGTTCCTGAGTGCAACTCAGATAAATAAATAGAGGGGCTCATTCTGCTGCACAAGGACTGGTTTCCTGCCCCATGTGCTGCTCTGCCCGTAACAGTGTCTCAGTCCCAGACGTCAGCAGCGTCTCACCTGCTGCTGGAGAGGCACAGCTAGGGTCTGGCATTTCCTGCAGTTCTTAGGACTGTCGGGGGCTGTTTTGTGGCAGGTGGGGATCCATGATAGTTTTCCAAAAGGAAATGTGACTTCAGACTTGCACTTAACGTTCTTGGCAAGTTAACTTTGCTATCTGATATTGCCTCCAAATGCTTTCTGCTCTCTTCTGTCAGGTTCCTTAACTATTTAATTCATCTCTGGCATTTATGTTTCCTCTCAACATTATGGCAAAGCCTCTTACAGAGATTATCACAACTCTCTTATACCAGCTTGTACTATATCTAGCTGAGCTTTGCCTTGTCAAGGAAGCAGATGTGACACTTGGCAAGTGTATCCTTCCTTCAGGTTTGTGTTCCCTGTTGCTGGAAGGATGCTGAGCCAATTACAGTATTTGCTGGAAGTGTAGAGGCAAAAGTGTTTCTAGAAAAGCTTAATTCGGGTAGCAGTTCTCTTCTAGAAAGTACTGGCTGGATGCTGACAGGCTGGGGGTGTAAATAAAGCAGAATTTATTCCTCTGTTAGTCTGGGCAATTTAGACTCCTCTTGGACAGATGCAGGGACCAAACACCCACAGTCAGAGAAGGGTCTGACAGCACCACAGAAAAGCAGCAAAACCACACCAGTGTGTATTTTCCCACATCCTTTGCCATGGTTCTGTGTGTCTGATTGCAAGCTGAATAAAACTACAGGCATCCCCTTTCTCGTTCTGCTCCTATCTTGTTACAAATACAACCCACAGACTTTAGAATAGGCAGCCGTGGAAAATCCTGTCTCTGAACATGATGTGTGTCAGACAGGAATTACAGCCAGGGAGAAGGTGGGTGCTGAGTGAGAATGGTGACATTATTTCTATTCCACCAGCCACTTGGCTATGGAATCCTGCTTTTTATATCCTGCTTTTTACAGAGCAGAGGTGGAAAGCCCTTACAAGAGCTAAGGGTGTCTTAGCACTGTTCCTGATTTGTCCAAATGTGGTGTTAGCAGTTGTGTGGCTGGGAGAGAAGGGATAAAAGGTGAGTCTGGGACCCTCCACTTATTAGGGGGTAATAATTTGGGATCCTTTCGTGTGTCTTTAAACAGAGGAGCTGCAGCAAAGTACACATTTAGTATTTCCTCCCTGCTCCCAGCAGCCCCAGAGAGGCAGAAATCCAGGGTGGCACAGGAAAGGGTGTTGCTGTGGGAATCGATGCTCGCTGCTTGGAATCTACCTGCCCTCCCCACCTCATTTTTGGGAGTAAGAAAACATGGTTGGACCATGGCACTGTCCCGTGGGAAGAGCCAAAAGCCCTGGAAACTTGTGCAAAGTTCCCCCTGGGGTCTGGGGGCAGCTGCTCCCCGCTCTGCCCTCGCTCCAGGGAGGGCTGGGGGGTCTCACCCTGTAGCGCTCGACGAGTTTGAAGCCCACGACGTGCTGCAGCTTCCGCAGGCAGATGGGACACGGCTCCAGGGGCCGCAGCAGGGCCTCGTCCAGGCTCAGCGCTCCCTGCATCAGGCACTGCAGCCAGCGGCACGTCCCCAGCCCCATCAGGTGGCAGATCTCGTGGCAGGTCACCTTTCAGGAAAGCAGAAATCGCAGCAGTGCGTTGTCATTCCTGCTTCCACTGCCCCCTCCTCTTCCTCCTCTGCTGTTCCACTTTCCCCACGCCCTGATGGTCTAAATGAGCTTGTTGCTCAGCTCTGGCAGTCCTCCAGCACAGGCTTTTCTGAGGTGAATGGAGAACCTGGCTCCCTTCTCCCAGCTCCCCCAGCATCCGTGTTTGTGCTGTGGGAAGCCCCTGTGGGCAGCGTGTTCGGAGCTGTGGGGCAGTGATGCTGTCGCTCTCCCCCAAGGACACTGTGGGTTTTGGAGGTTTTTTTGTTGTTTTGGCATTTCTAAGGAGGAAAACTAGTCCCACTGGGGTCTGAAAAGAGCAGCACAGTCCGTGTGAGAAATCTGAGAAGCTATTGGCAATAACAGATCTGGGCCCTTCCAAAACAGACGTTATTAACATTTGTGCCAAAGCAAAAAAAAATTAAGCTTGGAGTCAGCTGGCCAAGCATGACTGCCTTGGGAATTGGCAACCGTGGAAAGGCTGAGGATGGAGGATTCCCCTCCTCCTCCCTTTGCCACCTAATCTCATTGGAAATTACTACAGGAAAGGACCTCTGACTTGAAAATCCTGAGTAAATGCCAGGGGAGCAAAGAGAAATAGCATCAAAGGTGCTGGTGTGGCTGCTCCACGTGGGCCAGCTTTGGGAGGAACACCAGAGACAGAGCTGGCCCAGGGGAGATGCTGGGATGAGGGAGGACAGCACTCCTGAAGATGAGGGAGGATGTGTTGGTTACACACAACTCCACCAGATATTCTGATTAACTCCAAATTCTGAATCAGCTCACAGATCCTACTTGCCCTGCACTGCCTGGCAAGCAAAATACTCAGGGTTACCCAAGCATGAGCCTGGGAGCTGGGCAGGGTCTTATCTCAGTGCTGCTCCATGACATAACCTGGTGTAGTGCAAGGTGTCCTTGGCCATGGCAGGGTGTTGGAACTAAATGGTCTTTAAGGTCCCTTCTAACCCAAACCATTCTGTGATTCCGTGCTAAGGTAAGTCCTGCAGCCTCACTATAACTGGTGGTATTGTTGTCTACACAGTGCAGTGAAATGCAAGCTCTTTATGTCTGAATTAAGTGTGTGGCCTTAGCTGGGATTGCCTGTGCCCTCTGGGAGCAGAGTCTCATTCCTGCTCCGCTGGGCTGAGACACAGATTATGCCCAGGCCTGAAATATTTAACCCCACCCAGGAAGAACCGTGGGGTGCAGGAGATGGCTGGTCCTACCTTGCAGCACTGGACCATCTCCTGGGCACTGAACTGCAGCGTCCGGTCTCTGCTCTCCCTGAGGACTTCACACAGCTCTTCCTTCTGCGTAGGTGGGTTCAAGCTGCTGCAACCAGCCTGGGGGAAATCCCCAGAAAACCTGGCAAAGCTGCAGACTCCCACTTCTGTGAAGAGAGGTGAGTACAAGTTAGGCATCCTCTCTCTTGTGACTGTCTCACCTCAGGCAGCACCCCAGCTGAGCACACAGGGTGTGATGAGACCCCCTTCCCAAAAGGTCCAAAAGGTTGGTAGCACCCTTGTTACCTTTGTCTGGTTCAGGAGCCCCAGACCCTTAGTTTTAAATTGGGAAAACCTAGTTCCTCTTCTCAGGGATTGAATAGCATGTTAAGGATTGTTAATTTGGCTATTCCAGCCTCCCAGGGAAGGCTTTTTGGTACAGTGCTGCCTTATTCATATGCAGTGCTAGATCATCATGGGACACCAATCCCACCTTGTCCTGGCAGGAATTTGCTGAATGTGAAGCTCCAGGTCTCACATGGATAAAGATCCAACAGAGTAAGTCCAAGAACACACAGGGCATCCATTGGCTTGTTGTTCTTCAGGAAATTCAGGATCCCATCTGGAAAAATACAAGAGAGACATTCATTAAAATGAAGCATCCCTGGAAGGCACCTAAGAGCCAGAATTTCTGCTGCTCATGGGAAGGAGGATGTAATCCAAGCCACAGGCAGACAGAGCTGCTCCATTCATTATCTCAGGTGGAGAACCACGGCTGTGTAGCCCATCCCCTGAAATCCGAGCAGACCTGACTTTGGAAGTGCTGCTGAGCACAGAGTTAAAACAAAGCAGAGCCAAGGGCAGGGATGTAGGTGAATTCAGTACTGACCCATGGAAATAAGCACCTGGGGGCAGAATTTCCCTCCAGGCATTTCAGAACAGAGCTGGAACAGCCACATGGCTGCAGTGCTGGGCTGTGCTGAGCATGTGCTGCCCCTGGTACCTTCAAACAGTTTGTTCCAGGGGGATGTTTGTGCAGCAAGAGTTTGGCAGGTGAAAAACCTGTTTCCCCAGGGAGCTGTGACACTTGAACCCCAGTTTCCTAACATGAAAGGCCAGTGAGTTCCCCACCTGCACCACCCAGGCTGCTCATTTACTTTGGCTCTGGGCAAGAGATGGGGGAACTCTGACAACACCAAACCAACAGTGCCTTCCCTTGGAGCTGATCCGGTCGCTCTGCAGAGCTGGATCTAAACATAATAGCACCGAAAAATACAAACAGCAGAGGAAAATATGATGAAAGTCACTTTGTTTTTCATTCCTGTTTCCAGCCTCAAAGCTCTGGGCTTTCCACGGGAACAGGATTTCTCCCTTTTCACTCCCTTCCTCATCCCCTCCCTGCTCTGGCAATGAAGGGCTGTTTCAGGCATTTCCTAAGGGAGGGCTCGTGCCCATGTGCCAAGCTGGTGCCTCTCTGGGCTCCCTGCTGCCAGGGCCTCACCTGCGTGGAGCTGCACCCTGTCGGAGTCCCGGCTGTGGCGGAAGCAGCAGTGGATGGAAGAGACGGGGATGGAGGGAAGGCACTTCACACGGAGACCCAGGAAGAAAGACTCGACACAGCTCTGGAGGGAATCCAGCAGCGAGAGCCCAGCGGGCCCTTCGATTAAGTCTGAGAAGAGAAGCTCTGTTATCAGCCCCTGAAAGGCAGGGTGAACCACAGGGTCTGAAGGGATTCTGTGGGACTGGCCACAGCCACTGGGGAAGAGGCAGGCTGGGTCATTCCAGAGTTAATTGCTCATTCTGGGATGTGGCAGACACCTCTAGGTGGTTATGGGTATAGAGGAGAAGAGGGAGCTCTTCCTGAGAGGTGACTTGAGGCATTAGTACACTCCCATTAGCAGAGCAGATGTCTAGGAAGGTTGTCTCTTGTTTAAGTTGTGCAGAAAGATTAATGTGGGAATGGGTGGCTGTGTTTAATGAGCCATCGGGGACAGATCTCTGGAAATGCTGTTTTTTCCAGCACTGTTTCACAGTTATATATATATATATAAATATATATATGTATATATATATGCATAAATTCATAGCAAGTCTCACCCAGGGGCACATATACCATTTATATGGCAGGTCTACCCATGGTTGTCATCATGGCTCGTGACCCTGGACTGGGGGCATGTCAGAGCCTTTGCTACTGCACTTCCCTTCACTAGGGCGATACTTTGCAGGTTAGTCCTTAGAAGAGGGTGTTTGTCAGCAGCACTCAGCACCACCCACCTCCCTCCTGGCTGCTCAGTGGAGGTGCCTACGTTACCTATAGGCTGCAGGTAGATGTGCTTTCGGCAGAAGTTCTGCTTCCTCCTCAGCACGGCGTGGTAGAACGTCTCGAAGTCCTCGGGGGCGTCAGGGTGGCTGAGGATCCAGTCGAAGGCCGTGCGGATGAGCAGCGTGCAGAACAGCGTCCTCTGCGGGTTGTAGGCCTCGGACAGGAACAGCTTCTCCGCCCTGGAGAAGGCCTTGGAGTAGAGCTCCTGCAGGGCGGGGTCGGTGGAGATCAGCGCGTCCTTCAGAGCGCGGGGCCCGAAGCTGAACTCCTGGGCGTGTTTGCACTGCAGCATCGCGGAGGGGCCGTGGCACCGCCTGGCGGGGGGACACTGCCATCAGCGTGGCCTCCCGAGGGACCTGCACGCCATCCCCACGCTCTGCTCTCGCAGCACCCCAGCTGCAAAGGTTGACTGTGCCGGCCTGGAGCCCCCCAGCTTTGAGCCAGGGTTCTCTGTGGGTGTGCAGACACCAGCTCGTGGACCGTGTGCCAGCAGATGGTGCTCAAGAATGCACAGCCCCAGGTTGCTGCCAGATATCTGGAGTGAATCAGGTGGTTTGGTCAGTGTTTGGGGTTGGTTGATTGGGATTTGGGGTTTTTTTTTTGGTGCTCTATCCCAAGGCCCCAACAGGATGGGGAAATACCTCTGAGTGCTGTGCAACTGGTTGCACTGGACCTCGCAGGACGTGGGAAGGTGGTGCTCCTTTTGGCTTGGGCTAAACCACATCCCTTGGAATTGGTCCATGTCAGGAACTAGGAGGACAGTTGGCCTTTATCTGTCCATCAGAAGCCTGCACTTCTGACTTACCTGACACCAGGGAAAGCAGCTCTTCACAGCTGACGACCTCCTCTAACAGCTTTTAATCTTAGGCATTGGCCTCTGGCACCTTCTGGCTCACAGTGCTGTTGTGAGGCTGCAGGATTTGGGAAGGTTTGCCCAGCCTGACCCGCAGGTGGGACTTGGTGTGTGTGAGATTCCTGTGTGCTGGTGCTGCCTCTCTAGCAAGACACACACGGGCCCACTGCCATCATGTCACTTGGTGAACAGCTCCCTGTCACACCGTGTTAGCATCAGCAGGGCTGGGGATGGTGTAAAGCAGTAAATAAAGAGCAAATGAAAGCCTGCAGCACAAAGAAATTAATTCAGAGCATCCCAGAAATATCCTCTCCGGGGTCCTTTCTGAGGCTGGTGTTCTCCAAAGCTACAAGTCAAGCACCTATTTTCCACTGCAGTTTATGCACTTATAGAAATTCCAGTTGACATCTTGGGGAAAGGGAAGGAAAAGAGGCAACACAACCCCCCTATGACTAACCTACATCTGGATTTTATCAAAGGCATTAATTCTTTGGTAAGGAGGTCATTCCAAGTAGAACAAGGGTATTTTGGAGCAGAACTTTGGGCAAATTTGTCTACCACAGGTGAGTGCTCGACCTGTACGCAGCAGAATGGAAAACACACAGGTCTATGTGCACAGAAGCACAGGGTTTCTAGGAATAAGTGTTATCTTCTTCTAGGCAAGTTAATAGTAACTCAAAAGGAGCCAGACAAGCTTTCTGGGTGGATACCAAATGCCCCAGCTGCTGACCATCACTGCTAAAACACCAGCATTCAATCACTGAAAAAGAAGGGATTAAATATTTCAAGGTGGAACTGGTTAAGTCTGTATTTTAAGCAGGTCTGCAGCTCAGCTCTGCCAGGTAAGTGGCATTCAGTGGCCCTCGAGGACAGCAGTATAATTAAGAAAATTCAATATTTAAAAAAAATAGTACCAACATGAGCCAAAATCTTTCCTCAGTTATGCAGAGGCAGTTTGTAAGAGGAAGGTGGCAGCCCATTAAAATTAACACTGAATTCCTTCACATCTAACCCTTGGGAAGAGAAGTGTATGTATTAGCAGCCCTTAAAAGGACTCGTTCTGTGTGATCTTTTTGTCTCTAAGGGTCTGCAGCCCAGAGAGGGAGCAGGAAAGCAGTTTTCTTTCATTTTTGCAAGCTTTACATTTCTCTCACATTAAAGGCTGACAGCAGATGGCACAGGGGGATCTGAAGTGGTACAAGGGCCCTAATCCAGTGAAAGTTTAGAAATCAAACCTGCGATGCTTTCTCAGATGCCTCTTTTTACTGCCCAAAAAATGTACAAATTGCTCCTGGTGGTTTTTACAGGGAGCAGCAAGAAATTTGTGTGAGGTTGTTCTGTGCTTTGTCACCCAGATCTCTACTCTTCTGACTCGCTTTTAGATTTGGGAGACAGAAGTGAGAGTCTGACCCCACCAGGTCATCAGGAGTTTTGCCTTGGGCAACGTGAAAGTTTTCCTAAGGGACAAGATTTCACTTCTTCTGCACAAGCTTTAAAAACAAGCATCATTTTCCAGGTCATGTGCAGAACTTTCAGTGGGAAACTATTAGCAGTATTCAGGTCCCTGAGGATGTGATCCTGTGGGCTACTGTCTGCCTGGTGCTCCCAGGGAAATGGGGGAAAGACTTTGCACTTGGTCCAGGTTAAGAGTGATCTTGTCAAAGGGGGTTTCTGGAGCCTCTCTCATTAGTGCCTTGGGCAATAAGTGGAGTGTGGGTCTGGGGAGGAGGAGCTGGTTAGAAAATGAATGGGTTTTTCTCTGCTAAATGGGAAGCAGCAAAGAGTGGATGTATGTGACAGCAGATACAATGAGTGCACAGTCTTGCAGCATGTGTTCCCCCCCAGGCTCTCTCATGGAATACAGAGTGAGCCCAAAGCTATGGGATATACATTGTTTCCCAGGACTCCCTAAAAGGGGATATTCACCCAGCTCCAGACATTCCCAGCTGTGCCCACGGGTGTTTTGTGACGTTCCCCATGCCCAAGGATGCCCGTGGTGACGCTTTGGTGATTCGAAAGCTCAAGCACAGGAATTCACTTGCAGGAATTCAGTCTGGACTGGCATGTGCCTCCTTCTCCTGGAGTGTCTGGGTTTGCTTCCCAAAGAACAGCAGCAACCCACTACACTCCCCAAATCCAACACAATTACTTCTCTCCAGCAAGCTTTACTGAAATACTTCACTGGAGAAAATTAATGCTTCAGAAAATTTTTACAGAAAACTTCAGCAGTTGAAAAAGGAAGCAGTTTTACAACATTAACTGCAGTAGATATTATTTGTGCTTGATCTAATAAGTGGATATGTTGTTTCATCAACGGAATAGTTCAACAGGGTTTTGTAATTTTTAGCTCTTGTGTTGAGGGTGCCCAGGGTAACTCCCTGATGCAGTGCTTCATGAGCGAATGGCACTTTAGCTTGGATATTTCCCCCTCTCTCCTCAGTTTTTTAGATGCCAAGGTGAGGCTGAAGAAATGGAAGCACCAGTGCATCCTTCTGCCCTTCAGGTACTTAGGAAGGAGACATCATGCCTTTAAAGTAAAGAGCAGCTAATTTGACTTCTTGTTCAATGACAAGCTGTAGGACCTGACTAACCAGTCTTGGGGAGGAGAAAGTCACTCTTTTTATTTAAAAGGCCAATAATTTGGAGTTGCACTTGCGAAAATGCTTTAAGCAAGATAATAATGTAAAGACCTGCTGCAGGTGGAGACACTCACCCCCTCCACTCCCGTGCCATTGTCTACTTTTACCATTAGGAAAACATCCTATTCCCAATCTGTGTTTGTCATCCTGTGCCCATTTAATAACACTGTAATTTTTCCTAAACAAGGAGCACCCATGTTGGATCATATGAAGGTTGGATTGATAATCTTGGAGGTCCTTTCCAACCTGAACAAGCAATGTTTTTCAGTGCAGTATGAAACATGTTTGTGTTCTGGCACCCACAGGCTCCCAACGGGGCAGGGAAGGAACCAGCCCGAGCTGGGAATCCTTATCCACTTTATGGAGACTCTCCTCTTTTTTTTTTCTGTTTCATATTGCTCATCACACAACCATGCACTGCAGTGGAGACACACACAGCTCAAAGGTTTGGGCATTTGGCCGTTTGTCTGCTGGGAAGAGCCTTTTCCCATGATTATGTTGTAGGATCCCAGTTGTGGCCTTTCTGCTGGCGGGGCGGGATGCGAGGCAGGAGCCCCAAGGACAGCACGCTCTGTGTGTCTTGGCTTTCAGTACCACACAAGAGGTTTTGTGCATATTTTGTGCACGTTGCACAAATCTGTTTGCTACGGAATTTGACACATATTTTTTTCCACAGTGAGTGTTTTCACACAAAATGCCCCAAAATCCAGGCTCTGCACGTGACAGATGAGCAGTCAGTACACTCCCTTTCCCACAGCAACCTATTAATGTGCTTCATGTGCAATTCAGGTTACTCATAAATTATTCTCTTTGCAAATCAGACACATATAAATTATTCTCTGTAATTGAAAATTACCTATGAATTATTCTTTTTGTAATTCCCAGATATGTCATTTATTCTCTAATATATTGACATTGCTTTCTTGGATAGATATGCCTGGGGCTGACAATAACAGGGTAATTCTCAAAGGCCGAGGCAATACATCCAGTGCAAGTATTTGGGATATTCTGACAGGACAGAAAGGGTCTTGTGTGCAGAAATTCTATGTTGTACAGGTCCAGAAAGGGCACTCAGTGCATAATGGATTTATTTGGTATTGTAAGGAATTTGGCCCTAACACTGTAGAGATTGTATTTGTATATTTTTCTGTTTGATTGTTTGTTTGGTTTTAAGCTGGTCATTCCAAAGTTGTTTATTTTATAAGTCAACCTGTAAGTAATTTCCAACTCTGACTCTCCCAGGCTGCAGATGCACAGAAGGAGATTCCCTCTGTTCCCTTCCCCCCTCAGCTCTTTTGAAGTATTTGGAGGCAGACTGACTTAACTGGGCTCTCCGGGTGTCAGAGGGACATTAGTGGAGTCTCTTAAAACTGATTAATTGCCTTCGTTAGGTGCTGTACTGTAAACAAGCAGTGATAGCGCAGAAAATTCATCGCCAGTCAACAGAAATGAAAAGCCCAGAGCAAACATAACAAGTGATAACTAATTATCAACACATGCCCTAGTTGCTTAATAGCTCTTTCCCTGAGCTTTGCAGTTGGTGTCTGTAACTGCTGCTCGAGGATCAGCCCCTCCTTGCCTGCGCTTCCCAGTGTCACAAGGATGACAGCCTGAAAGCAATTTTTATTTGTGGACACTCACAGAAGGAGATTTTTCTTGATTGAGAAGCTCTGGTCCAAGTAAAATTCTGGCTGGTCCAGCTCCTTCCTTGAGGAGCTCAACACAGCCCCTCGCACCGAGCCAGGCTTTGCCTGCCGAGCTCTCTCAGCTGCCAGGGTCAGACCAAATCTGTTTGGCCATGCTCAGACCTGAAATGGAGGCAATTTTGAGATGCTCAGCACTTCTCAGAATCAATGCCCTCTGCTCACACAGAAAATACACTCTGGACCTGACCAACCCTGTCCTTGTGCCCACAGAGAGCTGCAGCATCCTCTGTTCACTTCGCATTAAACAGCCACAAAACACCGAGTCGGATGTGTGTGTGTTCCAGACCACAAAGTCAGATAAAGCCTTCTGGCCTCACCTACTGCCAGATCACAATAATATGTACTTGTAATATCTCTAAAATATGTTTGTGACTTGGAAACAGATGGTATGTGTGGTCTGTCTCAAAAACAGTCATTCCTGGTGTTGTGGAAACCTTCAGGGATTCACACATGCATTTATTAGGAGGAAAATCTACCTGTCCTACTGGAACTGTGATTGATATGTCATTGCCACAAGGTTCAGTCCTGAAAGTTTGTCCTCCCATGAATCTGCCTTATAAATTAACTTGGACTGCTGGACAAGTCAGATGGACAGCTCAACAATATGCAAAAAAAGGTTTGCAAGATGAAAGACTAGATTTGTAAAGCTCAGTAAATACCTAAGATGAAGAGAGATGTTTCCATCCATCCTTATTTAAATATTCTTATTTAAGTGTTCTTAGCTACTTAAGAACACACACACATCCACTTTGCCCTTGATTTTGTTTTATGTGAGAGCCTGCTCTCTCAATACGCTGTTCTTCATTTTAATATGTATTGAGGACATGCATTATCCTTAGTTCCAGTCTTATCTTCTAAGGATTTTATTTATTCTATGCTCGTACATAGTTCTACTCTTTTTTTTTTTTTTCCAGTCCCTGCTATTTGAGGCTCTCTAAGTGTCATAAAAGCATTCATGAACTTCTCCGTGCTACCCTCGAGAAAGCAAGCTGGCAGTATGTGCCTTTCCCCCTCTTCCCCTTCATCACCCGTTTATTCATCATTTTCAGTGCTTTCTCTGCTGGCTGTAGTCTGGTTAAACTGCCTGTTATGCTTCTCCCATGCACATGTGGGATGAAGGGCTGGCTGCATTCCCCTTCCCTTGCTCTGACACAAAACAAGCCTCCCCAGTCCATGGCTGTTTGCTGTGCACTTGCCAACCAAAGACCCAAAAGCGCCGAGCAGCGTCTCTCAGAGCTGTACAACCAACGCGGCACTGCAGAGATACCCGAGCTCTAATCACTCACAGCTCCGGGCACTTTGCTCTTCATCATATTTGTCTAGACAGACTAAATGGTCTCTGTGAGACAACCCCAGTGTTAGCCGGGAGAGAGGCTGCATTTTCCAGGTACTGCTCAGGGTAGGTGTTCCCTGGAGCACAGGCGTTTTAAAAGTGGTCCATCACACGGTACAACAGTACTGGAAAGCTGTGCCTCCTCCCAAAATCGAGTGCTTTTTAAGTGGTGCTGCCAAGTAGGGGGTGTCTGTGGGCATTTCACAGCCAAGGAGAAGGAGGGGGCTCCAGGGTGTTACTGCGACCAGCACGGCTGCAGGTGACAATGACAGACCCCAAACCTGAGCCTTCATAGCCAGGGGCTGTACCCTGAGCAGCAGCCAGCTCTGCCAGCCAGAGGTTTGCTGGGCACGAGGCATGTTCTGGAAGTGCTGCAGAAGCAGGTGCTGCTCCTGGGACACCTGAGCCCCCCGTGATGTGGAAAAGGGGCTGTTCATGCTGATCCCCGGTGCAGGAATCACACGGGTGGGTGTGCAGGGAAGGAATAAGTCCCCCTGCACCTTGGGACGACGCACTGAGCACATCGGTGCAGAATGCCCCGAGCTCAGCCCCTGGCACCCCAAACCCCCAGGAGGGTTCACCAAGGGCAGCCCCGGCACTCCAGGAGAGGGTGAGAGGAGAGTGCCCGGGCAGGATCCCTGGAGCCCGTGGGGGTGATGCCCGCAGCGCAGCCCCGAGCTCCCGGCGGGAGATGCGCCGAGCGCGGCCACCAGCCCCCGGCGAGAGATGCCCTAAGCGTGACCCTCCCGTCACCGAGGGAGGATGCCCTGAGCACGGCCACCATCGCCCGTGGAGCGATGCCCATAACCCCGGGAGATGCCCCGAGCCCGACCACCCTCACCCCGGCAGCGATGCCCATCACCCGGCAGATGCCCCAGCCCGCGCTCCCCCCTCCGGGGTGGTCCCGCCTCATCCAGAGGCCGCCCGGACTCCCGTGCCCTCCCCCGCCCCCATAAAGGCGACCCCCCCGATCTGCCCGAGGGGCCAGCCCAGCACTCACCGCCCGCCGGGCCGGGGCTGCGGAGGCCGGGAGGTGCGGCAGGGCCGGGGCAGCCGGCGCGGGGCTGGCGAGGCGGAGCGGAGCCCGGCGGCAGGAGGAGCGGCAGGAGGAGACGGAGGAGGAGGAGGAGGAGGAGGAGGAGGAGGAAGAAAAGGGGGAGCAAAGGGGGGCTCGGCCCCGGGAGCCCGCGGGATTCGCCGAGCGGCCGCTCAGAGCCGCCTCCTGCGGGTGCGCGGGGCAACCACCGGGGGGCGGCGGAGGGAGCGGGGGGACACCGGGAAAGGAGGGACACGGGGAAAGGAGGGACACGGGGTGCGGGGAGGACACGGGGTGCGGGGGGCAGGACTCCTGGGGCGAGGGGCGGGACGGGTCCCGGGAGCGGCGGGTCCCGCCCGGCTGCTGGAGCCTGGGAGAGGAGCGGGAGCGCAGTCGGCCCTCCTTTTGGGAAGCGCATTCCCGAAAGAGCCCGAGGGCTGAGCAGCGCGGCGGTGCCGGGGGGTGGAAACCCTTTAATCTCTGCTCTAATGAGAGCTGGGCGAGGAGCGGGTGTCTGGAGACCGGTTTTGCCGGCGGCTGGTGCCATCCCCGCCCTGGGAGCCGTGTTTGCGTTCGCCTTGATGCCTCGTTCACAGCATCGCTCCCACATGACCTGGATGCATTTCTGTGTCCCACGATGTCCTTTAATTTGGGATTATTATCTGTTCTTGGAAAGGTTAATTACAATAAAGGAGTGGATCTCTCTTCCCATTCCTTCATGGCTTCATTTATTCTGCTTTTCATGTTTTGATCCCTTCAGTGCTTTGATCCCTTATTTCTGCCATCCTTAGATGGAAGGAAAAAGGAATACCCTGCCTAGGTATTCCTGGGTAAGTGTGTCCCGAAGTGACACAAACTGAAATTAGGGTGAAAAAAAAATGTTTTAGAGCCTCAGGAGCTGTAAGTGCCCAAATGCCACTGGCACAGCTGGCACAACCACGGGCTTTGCAAGGGCCAGCAGAACATCCCACTGCAGCCAGGGTGGCCATGGAAGTGCACAGATAACCACTGCTGTGCTGCAGGGTTAGCAAGCACCAGGATAAGACCATCCCTGCCTGCTGCAGCCCGTGCTCCCAGGATCTGCATTGCTCTCAAGGCACTGACAGCATCACTGGTGAAAAACTGCCCTAATTTGCTGCTCTCATAATCAGGCCGAGGCGAAGCAGCAGCTTCTCCTGGCAGCAGTGGCTGCTCGTGAATCCTCCTTGTGGGAAACCTCCTTGAGATTCAGCATGTGGGGAGGGCAGGAGGGAGTCCCAAGGCCTTGGAATAGCATCCTCTTCCACTTCGGCTGCTACCCCAAGCACGGGAGGGGCCCTCTGTGCTGTTTTAATTGGTTGCTGCTTGTAATTAGAGTTTATTTGTATTAATTAACTTCAATTATCTGTTTGTGAGTTGCTCCAAGTACACCATCAACATGTTTAGAACCACACAGCCTCAAAGAGCCAGCTCCTACCCGAGGAAGCTGTGAGCTAAAAAACCAGACACACGGATAGAGCATGATCCAAAAATGCTTTTTTTGTTGTTGTTAGGAAACCTATTGTGTGAACTTAATAATTAATAGTTGTCTTAACTGCCAGCCTACTGACTGACCAGTACAGGTAAACATGACTGGTGTTGTTATTAAATATTCTCATAATGATGCATTTACCTTGGGAAGGCACAGGAGGAGGTGGGTAGTCGATGCCCAGGAGAGCTGACAGTGAAGGGGATGGAGGCAGGGATGGACAGAGTGATGAGGAAACAGCCACACAGTTACTCTCTGACTTTTCAGGAGGCAACTGGTTTTATTAAGGGAAGATCAGTAGGAGGGGAAGGGAAAAGGGAGCAGAAAGTAGTCAAAAATTGGATGAGAAGACAACCAGGAGTTAGAGAGAGCAGATACACCATGAAATGGAGAGGTGGGGATTTGGGGCTGCAGAGGGAGCGGAAGGACACCGGGACAGCCACGCTCAGAATTGGCTCAGCTGCAATTAAAGCTGGTCACAGCAGAGGCGTGATGCTCACCACAAGTGGCCTTTATCTGCAGTGATCAGCAGCAGTCATTATTCTGCTCTGAACTCAGTTGTTAATGCAGACTTGTGTTTCCTGGAGAGACCACGATGAGTTGGCTCTGCACAGAAGGATGCAAAATTAAGAGGTGCATGCCTTGGCCAGGTGAGTGCAGGAAACTTCATGGAGCAGCAAGTCCTCAGGGAGAAGCAGCATGGAAAAATCCCCAAACCAATGCCTTAGATTGGAATTTAAGCAACTGTAGCTGTTTAGCTGAAGAAAACTGTATAGATACACAAATAGCTCCACGAGGAGAAAAGGCAGGTACCCCATGAGCTGTGTTAGCCAGAGAGAAGAGGCACAGCCCAAACCCACAGCTGCAGGCTGAGCCAGACCAATTGAAATGAGAAAAAAAGGCGTTAATTTTTTAAAGAATAAAGTTGATTAGCTGCTGGAACAAATTACTGGGGAAAGGAAAATCTTCCCTTATGATAGTGTTTTCTATTCAAGATAAGATGTCTTTCCTCAAACGGGCTTCAGCCAAGCTGGTGTTCAGCAGAGCGAGGATGAGGTGAAATGTAGTGATCTCTGTGAAGAGGTGACTTTGTGGCCCCACCTAGATTTTAGGAAATGACTCAAAGACTGTACTCTCGATGTGTATTTCTACATCCTTCCTGGATGGTGCTGCTCTGGGTTGTCCCCTTCTGAACAGCAGCTGGGCAAGGGCAGCCAGGGAATTACTCAGACCCAGCTGGTCTGATGGGGTTTTTTTTTGCCCTGTCCTGCCAGCCAAGGTGGGGTATTTGTACATGTGAGACTGGTGGCGTTTGCCTGCATTGGATCTCTCTATATTTGTCACTCCAGGTGGACATGAGGCTGCTGGAAGCCTGATTGAAGGGAGGTGACCCCAGGCAGCATCAGCCAGTTGCTGCAGAGGCTCTTTCCCAGTGGATTGCACTCTCAATATCAGTGCAGTTGTTTTTCAGAAAGCAAATTGCTCGCTGCAGGAGTGAAATATTCTCCTGTTGTTGGGAGTTCTGCTATTCAAAAGTCAGAGTGTTATTTCTGCATGTTTGTAATCTTGAGGCAGTTTCAAAGGGACCAGGGCACCTCTTCATTTCAGTTTGTGCTGCCCCTGAAAAGCATAAATGAACCCAAGCAAATTTCCTGAAAATTTGGACATTAGCAGCAGTCTAGAGAGAGCAATGTGGGTTCAGCTCATGTTCTCTCTCTGCTGGTCAGTTCTGACCTACATTTGGGCACCACAGAATTACTAGCAGCTACTTCAGTGTTGGTCCTAAAGCAATTGCAGCCACAGCTGGGCAAGGAGCTGTTTCACCTCTGGACTGTGCTGTGCACAAGAAGGAGAATTAGGGAATGCACACACAGAAAAAATAAGAATCTGGTCTCATGTTGCTGCCTCTGTGGAAATGAGGCAACTGCAAAATTTGCTAGGAGGAACAGGCATAAAAGCCAGAGGGTGAGATCTGCTACATATTAATGGTGATGGGAAGGAGGAGAAACAGGAGTGACTGGTTTGCAGAGGAGATTAAGGATTCCCATCCTGGGAATTATTGGGAGGATGTAGCATGGACCTGTCTGAGGACAGGTTTGTTCCCTTTGCAAGCTGAAGATCTGGTGGTTCTGGCAGACAGACAGTCCGAAGGAGGAGATGAGGAATTAGTAAAGCAGGATTTCACCTTGAACAGGGGAGTTTGAGGGACTACAGCTGACAAGGCCACGGGAGCTTTGTGCTTCCTGACTGAAATCAGTTGGTTTGGCTCCCTGCCATACATCAGGGGACGTGGAAGGGAGATGAAATGTTCCTTGTCTCCTCCACTGATACCATAAAAATGCAGTGCATTGTGCTGGTGCTGTGGAAAGGCCCCTCCTTTGCCCAGCTGCTGCCTTGGGTGCTACCCAAGCTGTCCCATTTGTGTGTCAGGACATGCCCTGTGATGCTGCCTTGTGTCCTACCCATCACCCTTCCCCACAGGGCCCTAGGGATGAACCTCACAGATGAATAGTAACGCGAGTGTGGTACTCCCATTTTTCCGTGATTCCCTGGAGAAATCCAAGTGAGGCAGCTGGGATCAGCAGCAGTGAAGAACAGTTTCCTTCCCTCGGTAGGAAGTGGCAGGAGAGGAGAAGAGAGCAGCAGGCACCTTCTGGTAGGTGATGGAGTGGGGACATTAGTGTCCCTAAGGCAGTGCTCGCGCTCCGTCTGGAAACACGCTGGACCAGCAAAATTGTCCCTCTCTGCTGTGTCCTGGCACGGTCCAGGCTCTTTTGGCAGGCTTGGGAGGAGCTTTAATGAAAACAAGTGTTTGGCTGGTGCTACTGTGGTGCCACAGACTTTAAGGAACAAACAGAGAGAGCCCAGCCCCTCTTTGATTAGCGAGTGCAATCTGCTGCCACAGCTGATGCCGGAGGAGAAGATAAGAGAGAGAAAAAGAGAACAGCTCTGGAGTGAGGATGTAAACACTGGGTAGAAGATCTGCAGGGGGATGAAAGGGGGCCATTATTTGCAAATAAGTTGCTAGATCAGGCTTCCATGTGCATCTGGGCAGCTTCTAATACTATGGTTTTATTCAGAGTTAAGACTTGTTACTGGAGTTGGAGACTCTTGAGAAGAGATGTCAGCCCACAGATCTAGGCAGTAGGTGGTCCAAGTCTGTCTTGTGCCAATCTAAGGGTAATTTAAAGGTCTTCTTCATTTTTTTTACCACTGATTTTGTGTTTGAAATCTCTCTGTAGGAAGTCAGTGTGGATGCTCCATGATTCATTCCCATGAGGAATCATGATTTCAGGTACCCAGATGGTCGCAGAGGCAGAAGAGGGGGCAGATACATATTTTTACAGCAAGGAGAACACAACTTCATTGTACAAATCTGGCCTGGCTTAGAAGATCTGGGAAATATACAGCATGATTATTTTTTCTTTCTTTCTTCCTTTCTTTCTTTTTCCCCCATGATTATTTCCTCTGGGCTTGTGATTAGGCTTTAGGAACACTGAGGAAGGAGGAGGCTGCTGCCTGAACATTCCATCCCAGGACTTAAGCTCAGCCTGGTGTCTGGTCTGTGAGTTCCCTGGAATTCAGCAGGGTCCATTTATTGAGGCCAGCAGAAATAGCATCTCGATTCCTGGTTTCAGAGGAGGTGTTAAGTAGGGCATAGTTAAATTTGGGATTATTAGTGAATGAAGAAGGGTAGCTATTTCTTTTGGAATAGATCTTTGATAATAGATCTTTGGGCAGAGCACTGTGAAGAGCTGCCCTTAGCAGAGGATGAGACATTTACAGACAGGAAAGTACTTCTTATACAAATTATTGGGCAGAAGTGAATGTTTGGGAGCATTTCAAGTTTCTATACGTGCAGACCTGTCTGGCACCAAGTCCTGCAGTATTTCAGCTCAAGGAGTGTCTTGCTGATGTCACCAGTTCAGGGCTAGGTCATGTCCTGCAGTGGCATCTTGGTCTACAGGAATTTGGCATCCCTGTTTTAAGGTTTATCAGAGCTTTCCCTAAGACAGAGACACAGAGACATCAAGTTTCACATGGTCAGTAATCTGAAACATGCCCTCCCTATAGAATCCCTCCCTATGGAGGAAGGGAAGCCTGTGAATGAGAGGCCTTGAAACGAGCTGTCTGCATAATTAAAACCCTGCAGTGAGATGAAATACGAGATGGAGGGGAGAGATAGTTGGAGGCACCGAGGAACAGAAGCCCTTTCAAGTGTTTTGCTGCAGAGATGACTGGAGGATTTGCCAGGGGGCTGATTTTGTCCTTGTGCTGTCCTTGGCCAGGTGGACACGTCACTGACCCACAAACCTGCCCGTGCTGGGACAGGTGGGAGCGCTAAACCGAGCTTGGGTGTGAGGCAGGGAGGCTGCAGAGCTCTAAGTCAGAGCTAATCTCTGCGTCTTGTTGGACTGATTTTTCGCTTGTGGGTGGGCAGACCACAGCCCAGTTTGCTCTGGGCTGGGTGATGATCCACTTGTGCCTGGTGATGCTACAGAGGAGGCAAAAGGCCAAGTGCTGCCACTGGGAACCAACTGTGAATGAACACACGGTGTGTGATTAACGTGCTTTTTAAACGCATTCATGTCCTGTCGCACTGGCTGCGGCTCTCGTGTCACATTTGGTGTTCTCAGAACATTTATTAGCCTTACAGACCCCTTGATTATTGCTTTCTCTTTTATAATTAAGCTATGAAACTCAGCATGGTGCGGCTTATGCAGCATTAATTCATGGCTGGCGTATTCTGCCTGTGCCCCAGGATAAGGCTAAACGCTGGCAGCTGGATTGCTCTCTGCACAGTTGCTATTCGGAAATTTTTTAATATGATTATAAAAATCACGTTCTGCGTGCATATGGGCAGCTCGGGGCTCAGCACTGCCGGGAGCAGTAGCGAGATGCGGTCTGATTTCCTCAGGAGCGGGACCTGCCCCTGGCAGCGCTGGGAGACGAGGCTTCCTCCTGCCCTGGCTGATGCTCCCCGGGTGGATGCCATTAGCTCTGCTCCGGTGCTAACGTGCTTTCCACGCCCTGCTCACCCTCCTTAGGACACGCCTGTGAAAACGTGAGTCCCGCAGATGAGTTCTGCTTCGCTCCTTTTTGTCCTCCTTTCCTTCATGGGAGGGTTAGGCAGAAGCCGGGCTCTCCTGCGAGGCTGCGGCTCCCCGGCCCCGTTCTGTCGGCAGCAGCTGCCGTGGCTGTTTGAATAGTTTTCCTCCCGGCTGGTTGCTCCTGCCCCCAGTACGACAGTTTAACAGTTTGTGCGGCCATACGGTGAGCTGAACAAGGAACAAAAATAGCATTAAACATGTCTGGTTTATTTTTATTTTTTTTAATTTATTTTCCTCTCTCCCAGGAACTAGTTGTGGGAGTGACTGTGCTGAAGGAATTGGATGTTCAGTGCTGCTGGGACTGGAATGGCCCAGCTCCAGTGCCCCAGGCATTGCTGGTCCAAAGGCAACAGTCTTTGCTGGGCTGGGTGTTGGGGCACTTGCTGTTTCCATTGGGTAAATCCAAGCAGCTCCAGCAGCTCTGCCCTCATGTCTCTGGTCTCTACAGCTGCTGGAAGTCCTACCAAACTTCAGATGTGGGGACAAAGTGCTGAGGTGCCAACTACTGAAGAACACCCGTGCCAGTGTCCCACAGCTCTGGACATGAGGGGAACAGCTTGGAAGCTGAAGGGTCCATGGAGCACAGATTCCATAACACAGTGGCAGTTCCTCTCTGCAGGGTGTGTGTCACACACGCACCCACACTGCACAGATTATTGATTATTACTAATCAAGCCATTTCTGTAGGGACCCGAGTGCTGATCATCTCAGAGCTTCTGTTCCAAAAAGCGGTGCCAAGCCCTACGTGCAGGATGTAAAGCTGTAGTGCAGAAACTCTTTGAGCTCAGACGTTTCCATGGAGATGAATCTTTGATCTCGTTGTAATAAATAGAGGGCGGAGAAGATGCTCCCAAACTAGGGAGGAAGGCAAGGCTGATCCCTACAGGGCAGAAGTTCTCAACAGGAATTAGGGTGACAGGAGGTTTCTCTCTCTCTCTGTTTTTCCCCTCTGTGATGCCATGTCTGTGGCAGTGGTGGGGTTGAGCTGCCTGCCCGCCAGCACCGTGGCGCACGCGGGGGACGTGCCTTTCATCCAGCCAGCCAGACAGCATGCTACACCTCTGAGCTGCCTGATCTAATGCTGCTGAAAAGTCAGACCTTTGTCTGCACAGCAGTATTCACCCTGTGCTGTGGGATTTGGAGAGCAGTGACACACGGTTTTGGTACCAGTATGAGACACACTCGTTTTCTTGATGGTGGTGAAGGAATCTGAGGGATGAGAACAGCTAAGGAAAGTGCTGTGTTTATGGATAAAATGTGGAGGGACAAAAAAAAAAATCACATTTTACTCTGGCACAGTGTGCAAAATAGAAGTGTTTACCAAGCTGACATGGAGATAAGTGACCACAGGCAACAGTCAATTGGCTTTATCCACACGGCTGAGCTTTGACCGCACCGCAAACTTGTGTGTTGTTAGAGCTGTCAGCAGGATCAGGGCTGTTAGTCCTGGCACTGGAAATAGAGGCTTCTGTGGATGGTGCAGAGGAAAATTCATTAGGAAAGGGGATAATTAGCTTCAGTAGTCACTGAGAAGTGCTGCTTGGGGTAACTGTGGCCACACACGCTCTGGTAGAACATTTCACGCCACGATGCTCCGCGTTGGCAGCTGAAGATGATGCCGGTGTTTGATCCCGGCCTGGATGTGCCGTACAGCTCCCAGGGGTGTGTTGTGGGGGGTGTGTGTGTGCTGAGCTGTGTGTGCTGAGCTGTGCTCGCCTGTTTGTGCATTTCTCGCTCCGTTTGTCAGCCGGGTGGTGGCTTTTCCTGGTCACTTCTGATCTGCTCACAGGCCGCTGACAGATCCGTCCCTTTGTCTCTGCTGCCAGCGCGGCCTCGAACAGGTTTTTCTGCGGCGTGTGGGAGTACGTAGGGTGAGCCAGACACTGTGCACAGCCCGCTGCAATACTGCTTTTCCTCTTTTTAAACAAATAACCTCTCTTGGATGCACTGAGCCGCCACTTGTGCTAATTAGAGTCTCTCTAATTTAGGGGTTTGCAATATCACACCCGGGTAAAACGGTGCTTTGGTCCCACCACTCCTCTCACCGGAGCAAGTGAGCCCTCTGTGCCCTCCTGGATCTCAGGCTCCTGAACAGCTCAATCATCACTTCATGTAATTCTCAATTTACAGTTTAAACACTTTATTTATAAGGATATATGTGTTGTTTGAAGCTCCAAAATGTCATAATTTCTTCCAAATATTGCAGAAAGCTTCAGTGGTTGAACAAAGCCCACAGGTTCACTTTAGAAGCCGACAGGTGGGGTTTTCCCTTGATTTTGTTGTTGTTGTTTCACATGACTCTCTCTGAAAATGCTGTCACTAGCTCCCTGCTTGTCAGAAATGGACCATTTAGCTGAGAAAGACTTGTTGTCTTATGTACTATTTCACTGGGAAGGAAATATGTTGAAGGAGCATGCAATATTAAAGGTATTTTGAATCAGAATCACTTCAGCTGCTTTCAGTGAAGGCTTTAGCCTTGTTTTCATGGAGGTCTTTGTCAGAATCTAAAGCACAATATACTCCAAAAAGTCGAAGTTAAGGTTACCAGACAGTAATGAAAACAGCATTTTTATCCTCAATGACATGGGCAAGACAGGATTGCTGTGCAGCCACAGCTGTTTGTCTCAGGGCTGTGACAAGCCTGTATGGATGCTGTCACTTAGCAACCATTGCCATTTGTGTTTTAACTGCAGCTTTTTTGTTGTTGGCACATAATAAGAGTTGTAATCATGAGATCAGTCCCCTCAGGGGTGTTTGTTGCTGGGAGTGATGAGCTCCAGGGCTCACCTGTGCCCCAGCCTACAGGAGCTAAATCAGAAGAACTTCAAGAGCAATGACTAATGCAGCTTAATAAGGGTTTATTTTGGAGCTGGCTTGGTTGAACCAAGTCATATTTTGAGATGTACAGCCTGGATTCACCATCTGCCAGACCTGGCTCTGCAGCTCCTTCGTGCTGGTCACAGCCCAGCCCAGGAGCTGGTTTGAGGCCAAAACTGCCTGGTGAGGGACCAGCCAGGACAAGCCTGGATGTCCCTGGGCACAGCAGCATGAGCTCTCTGCTCTCCTCTACTGATCCAGCCTGAAAGCTTGGGGAATATGGGGTCAATGGAGGCTGGAACTGTGAGGACTGAGAGACAATGAACTGGGAAAACTGAAGATCTGAAGGTTAGGTATGTCTTAAGGGTAATTCCCACGTATCTTGCACTGACAAGGAGGGAAAGGGGTCAGACCTGTGACAATTCAAGCCCCAACACTCTACAGGAGCTGTTTAAGGTTGTGGTTTTACTTCACACCTGATCTGAGCAACATCTCTCCAAGGAGTGGGTGCACCCTCTGACCCAGACAGTGAATTCCTGCCCTGGCACAAGAGTTTAACAACCAGGCAGCTGGGGAGTAACTCTGTTTGGATGGGTTTGTTTTGGAGGCAGCAGTGTGAAAGGCATCTTTGCAGCCCTGTTATATGTTTATTATAATGTAAATAAACACTCTCAGCTGCAGAGACTGGGTATTGATATCACAGACAGAAACACTGTTTTCTTCAGCTTTATTTTGCTTTGAGGTAAACCCTTGTGTAATTGCACCTGTGGTTCTGCAGGGACTCTTGATGAGGACTCCTCATTTCCCCTCCCACCAGGGGATGAGGTGGGAGAGTACCCACGATGTGTGTGCTTCCTTACAGCTTTGTTCCCCCTCGTTCAGACGGACACACTGCTCCTTTGAATCCCCTTTCTCCCTGTGCTGGCTCGAAGGTTAAAGGCAAGACCTGTCCTGTCTGTGGAGCAGCACAGCTGACGCAGGCTGAGGTCTGGCTGCCTTGAAGTGGCGCTTTATTTCTCAGCAGAGGACAAAAACCACTGCTCAGAAGGGAAATGACACAGACTACAGAGCTGCTGCCACTGGTATGTTTTTCCATTGTAAATTGCTGAGGCCTTCTGCACTGAAGTTGGTTGATGAGTTTCCTCTCTAGTGCACAGTGGTTTTTAGAAACCTTGATGAATATGCATTGAAAGGTAGAGCAAATTTTATTAGAGGTGTACAGAAGAAAATTGCAAAGATGTGCATGAACTGATCTGTAATCACAGACCACATACACATAAGCTAAAGCAACAGCCTTAGTCATTTATGGCCCATTTTTGACTAAGTTGTGCAATTAGTGTAATTAGGCAAAGCATATTCTTTGTGCTGTAGATGTCTAGTGTATTAAACCAGAAAATTAGCAGCCATTCTTTTGGCAGCTTTCATAAAGCCATTGCTTGTGTAGGGCTGAGCCAAAGATGCTTATTCTCTCCTGTGACTGTCTGAGCCTGAGCAGTTAAAGGATAAATCCTCTCTTCAGATCATTGTTGAAATGTGTTGAAAGCAACTCTAAGAATTTCATACCTGTGTACAGATCAGACAACACAACTTAACATTGCCCCTGTGCAGATAAAGAGCTGAAACGAGCTTTGTAATCTTTTCCTTTCGCAGTACCAGCCACCAGAGATATAATTTCTTTCTGATCTGTGATGTTCCGCGTTGACACCACCCGGATCGCTCCTGCCAGCTTTTCTCAGCACAATGTAAAGGAAACCCCAGTCCCGATTCTCGCTGCCTCTTGGGCTAAACGAGGCTCACGTCTGGCACAGCCGCGGCCAAATCAGCTGGAGTTGTGTGTGTGTGTTGGAAAAGCCCTCGGTGGTGCCTCCTGCAGGAATCGAGCACAACTACAGCGCTGACGGGGTGACAGCAGCTGTTTCTATAGAAATCCATCCCAAAAAGGCAGCTTTGACCTTTCTCCTGGGTCAGGTCAGGCAGCCCAGCTTCCTCTCCGTGTCCCTGGAGTCCTCAGTGTGTGACAGGAGCGAGCTGGTGTGTAGTTTGTGGAGGGATGTCTGTGTTCGTGCTGTGGAGTGATGAGTAGCAGTGGCACTTGTTGAAGTGAATGCTCAGGATGCATCTGGGGGAAACCAG
The DNA here is from genome assembly GCA_035583135.1 of Lophotriccus pileatus. Classification (NCBI taxonomy): domain Eukaryota; kingdom Metazoa; phylum Chordata; class Aves; order Passeriformes; family Tyrannidae; genus Lophotriccus; species Lophotriccus pileatus. The sequence continues at coordinate 12,013,110 of JAWWES010000035.1, read as the reverse complement.
TCTGCCAAGGATGGTCTGCTTGGGAGCTAATCCTTCCCCAGAGGGGCACCATGACCACGACCCCTTGGCAAGACGTACCACAGGGTGTAACTGAACCCAGCAGGAAGCTGTGTGGCTGCGATAGGGATCTTGTGGAGGTGCGAAACAAGCCTTGGTAGGTAAGAAATGGCTTTAAAATGAGTTGGCAGTGTGAACAAGTGGGGTAGGGCTTGTATGAGTCCTCAAATGTGCAAAGATGGGCATCCTAGAGAGGGTCACCCAGCAGGATGGATGATCCACATTGGTGGATGTTCACAAATCAGGTAGCTACACTTCAAGCTCACAAATCCCATCCCATCATTTTCTGTAGAAAGAATTCTTAGTTTTTGCTTTGCTTTTCTCTCCCCTAATCCCTCCAGTCCCTGGCATTTGTTCTGCACTCTGTTCAGATGTTCATGACCCTTCCTGTCTCTCCCAATTATCAGGTGCAGGATGTCAGTGCAAACACCTCAGTGTTAATAGGACTCCACTGTAACTGGAGCAGCAGAGAAAACAAAGTCAGGCAAGGCAGGGAGCTCAGAGAGAGAGGGAAGCACAGAGTCAGCTCTGAGTCACATAATTGCTGGAGGTGGAGACCTGTTTTTAATGAAAGATGAAACGAGTCATTAATACCCCTCCTAAAGATAAGGAGCCCTCCCAGTTTGTTGTACGTTTGGGTTTTAGTGCACAAGCACCCTGTGTATAAACATGACTTTGGACTGTAATTAGGCAAATACTATAAACTTAATGTCAACATCACCCCAGCTGATTAAAAATAAAAAAAAGTCCCATGAAAAATTAATAGGTCTGGGAGCTGAGAGACCTCAGTAATAGGCAGCGAGTTTCCCTTCTGTAACAACCCACTGTTTCAATTTGCTGATATCTGAATAATTCCTTGGAGTGTCCTGAACTGCACAGCCCAGGAATCCTGAGAGTCCGAGTGCTGAACGGGAAGAAGCCGTTTACACAGCAACCTGCTGTCTCCTTTGCTGGAGCATATCTGACCTCCTGTCAACACAGAGTGCTGGTTTTGGAACTGTAATCCCTTCACTAGAACTCCAAAAACAATCCACTCTTCTTCAAAAGCACATCCCTTCCCTCTCACTAACCCTTTCAATTTCTGAGACAAACTCAGTGGCAGGAAAAGGCCAAAATTTTGATCTCTTCTGTCTTTTACCAAGTGTAGACCCTGCTCATGTGGAACTGTGTATCAGAAGCTGAGCCACTCTCTCCTAATAACAGCTGCTGGTACAACACCCAAGGGCTCTGTCACACATAAAGCTGTGCTGACTTCATCAAAAGGCACAGAGCAAATCTTCAGCCTCAGCAGCAAGAGATCCAAACTACATCTCACCCCACTGTGTTGCTGCAGGGATAATATCGCAAGAGGAGATTGTTAGAAGTCCTTTCACTGCATGAGATGCTACAACTTCCATTAGCCTAAAATGAGTGTGGTGTGCCTGCCCCTGCACAGGCACCTCAGCAATGGAAAAGGAGACAGCGTGGTTTGATCTGCTGGGAAAGGTGCTGCTTTTTTTTTTCCCCTCTAGGTTGAACAAAGCTTCTTAGCACATGGCAAGACACTAAAGTCAGTTGAAAACTGGATCTTTCCTGAGTTTCTATGAAATTGGCAACTTTTTCTCAGGAAAGTGTTGCCATTCACACTATAGCTGCTGTTCTCTGATTGTTTACCAAAGCTAAGCATAGATCCCATTTATCATGAAAAAGCTGCAGGTGCCAGTTTCTCTTAAAAGTTAAACTATCCCAGTGCTTTAGGAATGGAGAAGCACTCGAAAAAAAAATCAGCAAAATGGGCTTGCTTATGGCTTTAATTAAAACCAAAGTCAGCATGTTACTGTCACTGCTGAGATCAAACAAGTATATGATCTATGGGAGACAATTTGTAAGGCTAAGGATGATCAGCTTTTTACTCCTTAAATCCCACCTTCTGCTGTAAACCTCAAAATGCAACAGGGAAGTTGAGAACTGTTTTTAGAATAAGATACAGACAAGTTCAAAACAAGTGTCCCTTAAAACCAGTCTTCATCAGTTTTAGCTACTCTGGCTCTAAAAGGAGTCTACAACTTGTTTTCAGTCACTATTTTGTTTTTTTTCAAATGATTCCTTATGGAGGGATGGTCAGGTGCTTTCTTAAAAGACACACAACTATAAAAAAAAACAAATGCAGTTCTCACATTTCCACTTTGAAAAAGAAACCACAGTTTATTGGAAACTACACCTTTTAACAACAAAAAAAATCATCAGTATTAAAGCAAAGATTTTCTAACCCATTTAACAGCTAACAAAACCACCCTTCTCCTCCAGAAGAAAATTGCTTAAGCGCTGCTCTCTCAGAGCAAGAAATGTCTCAGTAACAGTCAACTTCATTCTCCTCTATGGTCCCCACAGTAGCAAGGATGTCCTGTAAGAGGGACTGAGGGCTTTCCTCCACGTGGTCACTACTTTTATTTAGCTCATCATGTAGCTCTAGTAAGTCTATTGCACCCAAAGCTACCATCATGCTCTCTGGATCTTGAAAATCCACCCCGTTACCACCGTCTGTGGGGAAGTTCTGGGCCAGAGAACCCTGTCTTAGCGTCCTTTGTAACCAGGCGATGCCACGTCCTGCAGGTGAATCTTCAATCTCTCGTGGATTCTCCAAAGTACTCACTGGATAGAAATTCCCTCTTAGGCCAATCAGGATGTCACAGGCTCTCTGCCCCACTGGTTTGTCGCAGTCACACAGCGATCGAAACAAGAAGCCGAACAGTTTTGCTCGGCAGAACACCCGCAGCAGCTGGTCCTGAGGGGTGCAACTGGGGGCTGCAGAGGAGGCAGGAGCATAGGGGCACTCAGAAAGGCCAAGCTGGCAAATGGTCTGGCTACAGAAAACCTCAGCCAGTTCCAAACCACCAAGTCTGACTTCCCAGTCTAAGTCGTGCTCCACAGTTTGGATGACTCTAGAGACAAACTGCTCTGTGTCTTCCAGCTGACCTGCACAGCCTTCTCTCAGCCATTTGGTGAAGATGCTGATCACAGCCCTCCTGGGAAAGCCCTCAGAGTCTGTTGACAAGATTTCCTGAAGCTTTGCTAAAGTGTTCTAGATGCAAAAAGAAAAAGGAGAAAGCACAGTGAGGAGAGAAACACGCAAAGAAACAAAACCAGCAGAAGTACAAAATCTTGTCATTACTGGCTGCTAAATTTGCCTGCATGAGCCTGCAGATAACTTGTGAAAAAAAGCTATAAGTAATACAGCAGGAAATTGATGTGCAGTTCTGCTTCTGCAGAGGAAGTTATCATACCTCTTTGTTATACTGATTCCCTGCTACTGGTGATTCTGGAGCAAAGTAGGTAATGAAGGCCAAGTGTCCCACAGCAGTCACAGCGCTCGCCCGCACGTAGCTCTCTGGATCCTCCAGCAGATTTTCTGTGAGCCTTGGCACCTCTGAGGACAGCAGACACTGCCTGAACCCATCCTGGTCTGTAAACAAGACAGCAAGCCAAAGAAGTGGGGCATTATTCTCTCTGAGCATGAAGCTGTTTCCAAAGCAAACAGCTCTTTGCGTCATACAAGGATGCCCACTGGCTGCAGGGACAGCTGCCAATGAGACGAGCCTCTGCAGAGACCAGGCAGCTGCTCACAGGAGCACAGATGCTCTGTGTCAGGCTCCCCACGTCCCAGCAGCTTGGGGACTTTCAGTCAAGCACCGCTAGACACTGGAACTTGGAAAATTGCATTTACCATTGCCTTAGCAGCAAGAGAAAGACTTTCTGCGGGCAAGCGGGGACGTGGTTTGAGCCTCATCAAACTTATGGCTTTGTCTAAAGGAGGAAAAAATAGTCCTCCTTTCTTGTTGTCAAGGCATATGGCAGAGAAAACAAAAGTAACAGCAGCACTGAGAGGGGCTGCAGGGTAAACTGCTAATGCAGCTGATTGTGCTGGATGCTTCCCCTGTGACCTGGGGACAACAGCAGTCGACGACTTCCAACATCACTGAGCTACCACAGGAAAATTAACATTGCCTCAGTGCTACCTGCTGCAGAGCCTGAGCTGCCAGTAAAGTGGAAAACCAGTAAATAATCCAGAGCATGCAAAGCAGGTCTAGGCTTTTAGCCTTCTAAAAGCCCAGCCCCCAGCCTGCTGATAGAAACCAGGCTCCACTGCTGAGCAAACTGAAAAAAGGGGAAGCATTATCTGCCATTAAGCACTGTCACCTGCCTTGACATACATGTCTCAACACCCTTCAGTTTAACTCACCAAAACTGCCATTAAGGCAGGCACAGCAATCTCAGTTCAACAGAAAAGTAGGATAAGTTTATTAATATTTTTGTCAGATTTTGATCATGATCTAAGAGTAAAAATCTTGACACTTCTTTCTTTTCTTAGCCCTTCAGTTACAGGTCAGAAGATGCTTCACCAGCCCGACTGACTTTCACGACATTAAAAGAAGTACTCTTTCAATCTGAAGTGTTAAATCTTTGCACCGACCTCTCAAGCATTTAATCATGGCAGTGAGGAACTCCAGAGAAGAATCTCTTACTTCCCAGCAAGGACTGCACAAACGCTTCTGCAGCACCACAAACACATCTGTAAAAGCCAAGTGACAAACCTGAATGGACATGAAATGTAACAAGCCCTACTGAAACCATCACTGTACAACCTCCACATCCCTTCATCTGATGCAATCCCCTTTGCTGCTCTGCTTTCACCAGAGTGCTTCCAAGCACTATCTGGGCAGCTAAACTTAAATTCAACATAATTGTGAACAAGTCAATCCTAAGTGCTTTGAGCAGGAAGAACAGATTTCATATATGCTACTAGCTGCTGTTGTCTCAAATAGTTTAATTACCTTCCAAAATCTTCTCAGTTTGTTGGCACTGACTGTTGGAGCAGGACAGTTCCTGCAAGCACACCAACCACTTGGATGTAGCTTGAAAGGCTTTCTTTAGAACCTGAAACAATGTAAAGCAGATTTACTTTACTATAGGAGGAGGGAGTGTTGCTTCTATGCTATTAAAGGTGAAATTCATTTTAGCCTCAAACTTAGAGAGCAATTCTCAGAGTAAACAAGTTTATATGCCTCCTTACAAAGTAAGCCACAAATAGGTGGTGCTTATATATCATTTCTAACAAACACCTAGAAAATGCCTGTGCTCAACTTATTATTCTGAAGTGCCTCCAGCTTTTGATTTGCAGTTGTCATTGGAGTCATTTGTACAAAACAAAGCAAGAAAACAAATCCCCTTATGCCAAGAATTCAGTACTTCAAGGCCATGTCATGTTAAGTTTGTCAGTGCTGCTCTTAGATGTGATGGCTCCTGTCTTCTCAAGAACACTCAATGCATTGCTCATTTACTCTCTCATTACAATTTTAGCTATTTCCTAAGCCATCTGGAACCAAGACAAGTCTCCTACATATTCTGACACAAACTGTGCTAAGAAACAATCATGGTCAGACAATTTCTCAGGATTACATCCCACTGGGGCAAGCTATTAAATATGGATCTCTCCTTAGTTCTGCACTCACAGTAGGGCTGGTGTTTGGACTCTCCAGGTATGCCAGAAGGACATCAAATAGACTTCCCATGAGTGTGTCACAGCCTGAAACTGAGAAAACAAAACTAAAGGACCAACACTAAGAAAAGGAGCATCCCAATCCCAGTTAAACTGCTGAAATACAGGAAGACACAGGATTGGATAAGAAAGCAAAGATTAACTCACCTTTTTTCTCTGAGAGTGCTGCAAGGACATCAAGAGCTGACTTTTGCACCCTGAAGCAATTGATCAAGTTTCGGCTTATTGTGCTTCCCAGAGGAGAGGCAGGGCTCAGGAGGCCATTGCAGAACTGTAATATTGTCATGAGAGAGCGCAGCAAGGACATGTAGGGTAAATCCACTCTTAAATGTTTCTAATGGATAAGAAAGACAAAAAAAAAGAAAAGAGTTTCCTGCAAAAATCTCAAGTGTGCATACAGAGTTTCTGGTCAGGATGTAAGAAAATTTGCAGTTTCTAGAGGGTTATTAATAATACAATATTAATAAGTAAAAACAAATTATCTTCCTCTATTCCAAGAACTATTGCACAGGTGGAAGGAGATCCTTCTCACTGCTCGGGAAAGCAGTTCAACTTGTGTTTTTTCACTGCCTCAATAATTGCAGTACAAAGTATTGGTAACAAATCTTGTGAAGATGGATTTAGAACTTAAGTGCAGTCCTTCTTTACAAGCCACAGTATTGCTCTGTTTTCATATTTGAAAGGTTTTTGCTAATATTTGCTAATTTCTTTGACCTATGGAAGTCCTCACTGTCAACTCCTCTCCATGCTCTACTGCAAAAATCTGCAACCAATCCTAACACAGTCTTTCAAGGACCAATTTGATTCCCAGGCTTTTTTCCCCCCTCTCTGAATGTTACCAAAGACAGCAGCTTCTCCAGGTGAGCCAAGGTCTGACACAGGAGACCAGCACAAGATGTCTTGGAGGACAGAAGACTTTCAACAGTGACAGGATCACTAACAGACTCATCCAGCAAACCTAGGGGACCAGAGAAGGGAAGAGCTAAAGTTGTTTATGAGTACAAAAGACTGTGATTTTCAAAGTTACTCAAGATATTCAGGTGATGTAGTATGAATATCCCTTCAAATGCAACTGTCAGTAGGATGCTGCACTTTATCACAAGCACTGCTACTGTCCTTGACTTGTTCTACTCTTTCACCTCCAGTTTCGTCTGCACCAGACCCTTAAAACACTGGCAAGCAGACTGGCCTCTAACTTTTCTATCACAACTGTACCTGCATATTCCAGAGGCTGGGAGGCTGCTCTCAAAATACAGTCCATTGGCTGAAGTAGAACAGTCAGTGCCTGAATCCTCACATCTTGTGGGCTTCAAGGAGGAAACAGCAGTTACCAAAACACAAACACTTCAATTCCTTCCCAAATGTCTGCCCCCAAATTCCGAACAGGATGATGGTTTTCATGCAGGCTTTTAAACAAGCCAGCAATGACAGAGCAACAGAAGCAGTATCACAATTTGAGCCTCCTTCCAAGCTTCCCTTGGTAACTGAAGGCAGAGGAGAAATGGCTCTGGAATTTAGAAGGAGCTTTATCAAGCTATGCAAATAGTAAGTGGGATCCTGTGTAAGAAGGAGGCTGTGAGAGAAGTGTTTCTTGTCAACAAAACGGTGTCCCTCTATCTTAAAACACAAGTGTTACTTGGCCTGTAAACCAGTATCTGTATACTCTGTATTCATCTGATGATTTCTTGATGCTTTTTCACTACCTGAAGGGGAGTTAGGGAGCAAGTGCAGGCAGACTTGTCAGAGGTGCACAAGACGTGAATCTTAGATTACAACAAGGTAGATTCCAACTGGGTACACAGAAAATACTTCTCATAGTGAAATGAAACTGGAACAGGTTACCCAGAGAAGCAGTGGAATCCTAATCCCTGGGGATATTTGAAATTTGAATGCTGAAGGCCCTGAGCAACCTCACCTGTCTTTGAAGTGAGTCCTGCACTGAGCAAGAGGTTAAACTAGAGCACTTCTACAGGTTCTTTCTAACTTCAGTTATTCTACAACTGTCTCCAGATGCCAACTTCTGCTGAAAGCTCTTACACTAGCCAGGGTTTTTGTGAAAGGGAAAATGGAACAGATTACTAGATTTGACAGGCACCCAAATTGTGTTCATCTCAGTCAACCTGGGCAGTACAGTTACAGGAGTTTGTTGTTTCTTCCTGAAATTGGCTGGCTGTAGGTAAGATGGAAGGGTATACACATAACAAGACACTGGCTCCTTTAACCTCTCTCTCTTTGAAACTGTATCATCCTTACTATCAGTGTCTGAAGTTTGTTAGTTACTGGCATGACTCTTGCCACCTAGTCTCAGAACAGGTGGCAAGACTGTAACAGAAAATGCAGTGACAACAAAAACAGTTCCTGGAAAGACACCAAAGATCTTAGTCCAGAAACACCTGCAGAGTGCAAAACTTTCACTGCAGTAAGTCCTACCATTTGCAGAGCTTCAGAAGTCCCACTGCCAAAGGACATGCTTGTACTGGGGTTAGGTGTTCCAGAGCAGAAGTTACTAATGCCCAAAAACTGCCTTCAGTGTCACAAAACACAGGGGACCTGAGAAGAAAGAAGTGTAAGTTAAATATCCTATTACACAGTGGAAAAAGATACATCTCACCACGGGATCCAAGGCGCCAGGAGAACTTTACCGTGCCACGTTAAGCAACAGGTTTGCCAGCATGTGCTGTGCCTGAACAGTCTCTTCCATCAGAAAGGATTCTATTTGCTTTGCTATGTCTGACCAAAGCACTTCAGTCCATGCAGCGTAACAACTGCCAAACAAACTGGTTAACAGCTTTAGCGACTGCTCGACGTGAGAGGCAGAGCCGGACTGAAGGGAATCTTCCACGTGCTTTTTAATCATCTGGGCACATGCTGGCCACTCACAGTCCTTTGTGCTGAGAGCTTTAGATGTTTCAGACTCTACAGAGAAGGTGAGCATGTGCACCAGGAGCTGACTGGCAGCTGAAGCCACAAAGAGGCTGGGATCCCCTTGCAGAGCGAAGATCACATCCATGCCTCCTGTGGGAAAACAGAACAAGTCACTGGAGGAAAAAACAACATGTGGTGGAGCCTTGTTGCATTCCAACCATATGTGACTTACTCAGGTACCACACAGCTTTAAATGGTGGGGGGGGAGGTTCTTATCCCTTATTTTATAGTCTCTACTCAAAGTCAGCCAGTTCTTAACAATAAGCAAACAAAATAAGAAAATTGTTTTTGGATCCTCAGGGGTTTTAATAACTAAGGAACAGAAGGAGACTTCAGCTTAACATCAGGAATATTAGGAGAGTTCACAGCACACTCACTGTGTATTTAGGGAAAGAGCCTGCACCATCTCTGGGCATAACCAGTAGGAAAAACATGAACTTCTCCATCACACTGACAGCAGCACGTGCTGCACGTTAATACCAATACAGTCTTTTAGGCCCCTCTGTACCTGGGATCTAAAGCTGGTGTTCACAGCAGAACTTACATACCTGCATAACAACAATGGGGCTGCACAGGTGTGCAAGCACTAAAAGATAAATGAGCCCCTACTTAGTTTTTCTGCACTAAAATCATACCAAAATGTACCTTTTTATAAGAGTTAAAAAAAAATGCAGAAGGCTTTTCATTTCATAAGAAAAGCCCCCTGAAAAGGGCACCATCTTCAGTGTTTGGGGGGGAAAAAAAGGCATAACTAACTTAACTAAAAACCCCATAATCTTTCAGTGACTTCGGTGCTTTTTACAAATGGCTTATTTTAACTCTTAAATAAATGAAGACTCGTCTCCGCTCATTTGACGTCTGAGCAACTGGAATCTGACATCTGAGCAAACACCTGACTGGAATGGAAGGGACTCCGAGGATCTGGGGAGCGAGGCAGCAGTGCTGGCAGTACTCACCCCCGCTGCAGAGGAAGTGCAGGGCGGGCTGGTGGTGCGCCATGCTGTGCACTCCCTTGACCCAGCCGCTGCGCACCGACGCGTCCTCCCACACCGCGCGGCCCCGCGGCCCGTCCCGGCCAAACAGCCTCCCCAGCAGCTTCTCCTGCTGAGGCCAGAGCACAGCACAGAGGGAACGGTGAGCAGAGGGGCTCAAGGGGAGGGGAGAGGCTGCTCTGTCCTCCGAGTCAAGACTATTGATAGTGTAATGAAAGATTCTCCTGACAGGAGTACCACGAATGCCAGGCTTAAACTCAACGCGTGTCTCTCTCAGGGACTAAGCAACAGAGTTGTTCAATACCAAAGCTGCTTGGTTTTTTAGGTGCTAGAAACAACTTCTGTATATCATGAGCTGGTATATATCAACTTATATGGACTGGAACTTGAATGGAACTTACCAGTTCCATTAGACTGCTCTGTGCACTTGTACACAACCCTTCCCTGAAACAAGCCTTTTGGGTTTTGTACTATAAATGTAATTTGGTGTAGAAAGAAGGGCTTTATAAAGCTCCCTCGTTTTTGCAGGGAATCAGAAACCTCCTGTCAACCTACTACAGAGGAAAAACGATATGTTAGTGCAGTTTAAATCTGCAGGACCAGTCCAGGGATACAGTGCTGTGCAGTGCCTGCTCGGAGGCAGTTATCCCATAATCCCAGGTAGCTGACTCACCTGCAGGTGCTGGAAGCGGTTTTCGGAGGCTGCGAGTATCCCGGCCAGCTGCAGGGTGAAGGACAGGATGCTGGGGCTGGGCTCGGGCAGGGCCAGCACGGAGCTGATGAGCTCTGTCAGACACGGGTTGTCCTGCACCAGCTCCACAGTCGGGTCTAGTGGTGCCCAGAGAACAGCAGGTCACTGCCAGGACTGACCTCCCCCATTGAGGTGATTCCCTGAGCTGAGGCAACCCCTCACAACTCTTAGAACTGAGGAATTTGGGTTCACCTCACTTGGGCCCAAGCCCAGGTGTAGACTCGGCTACTAAACAGCGTTTTCAGGTCTCTCCGAGGGGACAGCACCCTGAGGTGGCGTCTTCCTCTCTGGAGACATTCAAATCCCACCTGGACGCGTTCCCGCGTCACCTGCTCTGGGTGGCCCTGCCTTGGCAGGGGGTTGGACTGGAGGATCCCCAGAGGTCCCTTCCAGCCCAAAACCATTCTGCGATGGACCTTCCCCCACGGTGCCGACCCGCCGCCCTCCCTCGCCCGGCGCTCACCGAACCACGTCAGGCTGCGGAACCAGTCCAGCAGCTTCTCCAGGCACGTGTCGTCGAGGCCGGGCTGCCGCGGGTCGGCCAGGGCTGCGCACACGCCGGGCAGCAGGACGGCGCACTCGCGGGTCATGGCGAAGCGGTGGCGGGCCCGGGCCACGAACCAGGACTGGGGGCCGGACATGGCCGGGGGGCACCCGGACCGGGAGAGGGAGAGGGACAGGGACAAGGACCGGGACCGGGACCAGCCCCGGCGCGGCCGCACCGCGAGTGTCGCAAAGGGGGCGTGGCCGGCCCCGGTCGGGAGGCGTGGCCCCCGCGCGCCCCGCGGGCAGGCGGCGAGTGCGGGTCCAGGCAGCGTTCTGCCCGTGGTTGTCCCGCTGCTCCCGGGCAGGAGCTCCCGGCGCGCTGGCGGAGCGGAGCCGAGCCGAGCCCTGGCGGGGGCTGTCCCGCCGCCGTTCCCGCCCCGCGGCGCCGCTGGGTGTCACTCGCGCTCCGCGCACGGACCGAGCCCCGCCCGGCGCTGCCCTCAGGCGCGCCGAGGTTCTGCGCGTGCGCCGCCACTCCGGGCCGCAGGGGGGCGCTCCGGCGGGCGACGGTTGCCATGGTTACCGCGACCCGGAAGTGCCGCCGCGGGGCCATGGCCGCCCCCAGCCCCGACGCGGCCCGAGGGGGTCCCCGAGGCTCCGCCGCCCCGTGAGGCCTCCCCGCCGCCCTCCCAACATGGCCCGCGGGACCGACGAGGCGGCTGCAGAGGGGGAGCTGGTAAGGAGTGAGCGGCGGGGAGGAAGAGGATGAGACCCCGGGTCTAGGCCTGCCCAGGCCCGGCCCGCGAAGCCCTTCCTCCGGGCCCGGACAAAGCCTTGGAGCCCCCTCAGTGAGTGGGAGGAGGATGGCTTGGTCCGTGTCCAGCACACGAGACTCTTGGGTCGTGCTTCTCTCTCCCTGGCCGGCCCGTGGCACGGCAGGGGGGTGGCGTCGCCTCAAACTGCACCGGGGCAAATTCAGGTTCCACATTGGGAAGAATTTCTTCTCAGAAAGGGTGATTAGACATTGGAATGGGCTGCCCAGGGAGGTGGTGGAGTCACCATCCCTGGAGGTGTTTAAGGAAAGACTGGACGTGGCACTGAGTGCCCTGGTCTGGTTGACAAGGTGGTGTTCTGGTTGGGCTGGATGATCTCAGAGGGCTTTTCCAACCCAGTTGATATTCGTTTCCCACCCTCTCAGCAGCCAGATGGAGATTTTTAGCCCCTTTGGGAGCCCCCACATTCTCTTGTTGCCTGTTGTGAGTGGCTCTGGTTGGGCCAGTTTTGCAGGAGGAAAAGGGGCTGTGGAGGTTTCCAAGGGCAGGGATGGGTTTATTATTGCATGTTTGTGTCCTGGGGAACGTTTTGTTGTTTACCATTTATCAGGGCTGAGCGCCTTCCACGTTCTCTGATTCCAAGTGTGATAGCTGCAGCTGGGGAGAAAGATATTTCAGAGTGAGAGCCCTTAAATAACAAAAATAATCAGTGTGCTGCAAGGAGCATCACCTCAGGAAATTAAAAACTGTGTGGCGTGGTGTGTGAGATACAGACCTGCCTCCTCTCAGCCAGCACAGAAATTTGTTTTACCTGCTCTCTGGTCAATCCTTGCTCCTGTTCTGCTAGCCAGGGTTCTCAAAAACACTCCAGCCCCCCTCCCCTGCCTCTGGCAGACACGGATCAGCATCTGCCCAAAGAATGGTGCTGTGAGTACCATGGAGTCAGCAGCAAGTGGAAAAGGTCTTTGTGAGGGCAGAATGCACCCAGGTAACTTGGAAGCAAAGTGGCAATATCTGCTCTGGATATGGTTACATTTGAGAAGCAGGGAAACTTGTCATCAAACTTGGTTTGAGGGTTTTTTCCCTCGGCCTGGTCACTTCCCCAGTTGAATATGGGAACTGAACCATCCCACAGCATGGCAAGGGTAGGGCAAACGAGGGGGGAAGGGAACAGATGAATGAGTTGCAGCTTAACTGGGGAAATTCAGGCAGAATCAGCTGAAGGTTCAGCTGGGCACTGCAGAGCACAAGTTTCTCTGACTCAGGTGGAAGGTGTCCCTACCCATGACAGGGGAGCTGGAGTTTGATGATCTTTAAGGTCCCTTCTGACCCAAACCACTCTGTGATGGTTCATGACTGAAGTGACTTGCACAACATCACAAGACCATCTGTGTTAGCTGGGTTTTGCAACAACCATCTCTCAGCAACTTAAGTGTTTTTGACAAATGGCTTATTTTTATCAGAAAGAATTGAAAACTCCTCTCTCACCCATTTGGCATTTGAACAATGAAATGGAAGAGAAACAGAGGGCGTGGTGACAAAATTTACTGTTTGAATTTATTGCACTCCCACTTTGTTGTGATAGTAAATGGTGTAAGGTTTTCTGGATGTGTGTTATAACCAGTTGTTCAGCAGCAGATGTCACAGTTCCTGTGTCTTTCCCAGGGAGATGACAGCCTGTCAGTGATAACCTGTGAGTCAGACACAGAAATGGTGAGTTTTCATGTCAACTGTTCATCTGTGGCATCAAAATTCAGGGGGCACCACCTTCATGGTGGCCACTGATGTGGCCAAATCTGCATATAGTTAACGCTACTATTTTTCTTTCCTATAGACAAGATTTTGTCTTATTAGAATAAAAGAGATGCATAGAAAAAGGAGGCAGTTTTGAGATTATATGCAGTAAATCTTAAGAGTTGAATATTTTCAATCATAAAAATGTGTTTCTCTTTCAGAAGTTAAAGAAGAAGATTTTTCACAAGCCTCCAAAGTCACCAAGTAGGTGTTTCAAAATTTTGTCTTCTGCTGTTCACAGGAACTGAAGTATTTATTTGAGACAACATCTTGTTATTCTCCTCAGAATTATTCACTGCTGTGTGCAGAGCACACCTGTTTGACATTTGTTCTCTATCCTGTCAGGTTTGACTTGTATAGGCTAAATATTGAAGTTTATGAAATAGTTGTAGTTCTCTAGCATAAGCTACTTTTTTATCATGTTATTCTGAATTTCTTTTTCTTGTTGTAGTTTTGGAGAAATGCTGGTATTTGCAATCTAGAATTACTGGAGCTCCCTACCACCCAGTAGTTATCGGTGTGTGTGGATTTAGGAGTTCTCTGTTTCATTTGTTGGGTTTTTTGTAGTTTTGGGGTTTTTTTCACATAACCTTAGAAGTACAATGTTATTATTAGATCAGCAGTTTTATTCTGGGTTTTGTACTTTTCTGGAGTTTGTTTCTTCCTATATACTTTTCCACTTAACTGCTTTTTTAGGCTTCCAGTGAGTGTTTCAAAGAAGATCTTACCTTAAAGTGTTGTTATTAACAACATTAATTTAGATGTGCAGGTATCTTAAGGATGTTATACTGTTAGATTCTAATTTTGTAAGTCTTAGGACTGTGTCTGAGAACTTTGAAGCACAAGACAAAGGAATTTTGGAGACCTTAAGGCAACAGTGAGATGTTTTCTTTTGCTCTAGAGTCTCCCTACAGCTCTAGCACACAACTGTATCCCAAAAAAGCTGCAGCTTGGAGGTCTCTTCAGGGAACTTGCAGTGCATGTTCGGAGAGTGCAGCTGTAAAAAACCCAAGGCAGCTGTGGCTGGGATCACTGAAACAAGGTAATAGTATGGAAATTAGGTCTGCCTATGTGGATAAAATTGGGTGTTGCGGACAGCTTAACATATAAACTCTTAAAAAATAGAGTTGTATTTGATTAAAGGTTGTTGCGTAGGAGGTCGTTTCACTATTATTTATTTGGGTGGTTGAAATTATCTGATCTTGAGCCTTGGAATTTATAGAGGGGATAGGTAACAGCATCTGGGGCTTTCTATGTTGTGTTGGCTCAGAATAAATCCACAAATTTAATTCACAATTAGCCCTGATTTTTGCTTTTTTGTTCCGTTTTTGTTGGCAGGAACGAGCCATCCCCTGAAAGCAGATGTTGACATGGGGCAAGTGCGAACCAGTGTTTCCAGTAGCACTCCGGATTATTTGAAGGAAGCTCTAGGAATGAAGAAGCCAAAACATTCTCGTTCTTCTAGTAATGGTAAACTCTGCAGTGGTGTGGTAGATAAAAGTTAATGATATTTTTCCTCTGTAAAAGCACACATTGCTTAAGATCTTTGCTTTAGGAAAGCAAGAGCCATTTCAGTTGATTAAAATATATGTGTCAAAATATGATCCATGGGATACTTTTTAAGATTTCTAAATTGGTTAAGGCAGGGGTTTCCAGGTTTTTTTTTTTGAGTAATGAATCACTGTTAGCTTTCAGAACTTTTGCAAATTGCCATGCATTTGCAGCTGAAAATGTTGCAAGTATAATATGGTTCAATGGGACAGCTGTAGACAATTTATTGTGACTTTGCAAAACATAGTTTAGGAACCATTGATAGAAACCATCTGCTTGCCTAAAATTCTGTGTAATTGACTCCTTTTACTTCTCTAGAAAGTGTTTTATCATGTGGTTGTGACATTAAAATGAAATGAGTTTTATGACAAGAGCAAACTTTAATGCTGCCTTTTTTAAAGGAGAACTGTGAACTTAAAACTTCCACTTCCATTTAAAATGACACCTATACTTTTACTGGTAATACACAGTTTCTGGCAACTTTTAAAGTTAATAGGTTTTCACATGTGAAGCATAAAGAGAAAAGAGGATTCTGGATACCTTGTAGAAGACTTTTGTAAATAATAGATTTGTTGGGATGAGAAGACTTCAGTCTTCTGTGGACTTTGTATCTTTCTTGAGATGGATATTTTAATAAAGCAGCAGAGAGAAGTAATTAGGAGAAATTGATTGTAAAATCTGGCAGAACTTTCATGCAGTAACACTTCAATTTCATCTCCATTTCTAAAATTAATTTCCTTGCTCATTTTTCTTCTTATAGGAAAAAAAAACACCCTAGCTTCCAATTTGGTGCTGTTCTAGATATTTTTCTTTAACTGCAAGGTTTCTGATGAGTTAAGAATAGCTCTTTTGGATCTACTTATTTTACATACCCCTTTCTGTAGGCTACATCCCTGGAACTCCTGACTACAAAGAAAAAGAAGATATGTATGATGAAATTATAGAACTGAAGAAGGTACAGTCTCTCTGATACTCATAAAAAAATTCACAGTCTTGCTCCATCTACCTGAAGGTGCCCAGGCCCTACTACTCCTACTCTGGTTTCTACAACTGGGACATCCACCACATTTTTTGCATTCCTAATGTAAGGCTTAACTAAAACCTGTGTCAGACTGAGGCAATTTCATAGTTCTCATGGTGTGATAGATGCTTCTGAGTGCTGGATGTGGAAGCCTTGAAGTGTACCCAGTGCTGAGCCCCAGCCATGGCCCTATTTGGATGCTGAAAAGGTTCATTGCCTTTGGTTTTTTTGCCCCCACCTCCTTTTTTTATCCCCCCTCACCTTCCTGTCCATTACCCAGTTACTGATGACACTTTAGCAGTTTGTCTGTTGAGGTGAGTGCAGTGTATGAAAGATGAGGACTGTCACCTCCCTGATCTGTCAGCCCTGCTCCAGTGGGATGGTATTTTTGTTGTTGGTTTGTTGTTGTTTTTTTTTCCTCTTTTGCTTCATTGTCACCATCGTCATTGGATTGTTACTGACATCAGAATGCATGTTCCTATTCCTGAAATGTGAAATGTGCTTTCAATTTGTCTCCCCTCTGTTAGACAATACAAGCTCAGAAAAATGAGGGAGATCGAATGAAAACGAAGCTCCGTCGGCTGGAACAGGAGAACAATAGGAAGGATAAACAGATTGAACAACTGTTGGATCCTTCCAGGGTGACTGTTTCTTGGGGGGATGGAAGGGGGCCCCAAGAGTGCAAGTCTGTTGCATGTTGACTCCTGGGAATGATGAGCTTGGATATGAGAGGTGGCTGGTTGGGGTGAAGGGATTTCTGTTTTGTGTATCTCAGCTCAGCTCCAAGGAAGATTATGCCATGCGGTGCAGATAAGTTCATTTAGCAAAGGTATCTCTAATTTCTGAAGGTAAAATGAAAATGCTGTCTCTTTAGGGGGCCACTTTCTGAATATTTTGCCTGAGAGTAGAAGGGAATAAACCTCTTGCAGGGTGAGCAGTGCATGCAGTCCTGAGACTTGATCAGGAAGCAAAAGAGCAGCATTATTGTCAGACCCACAAGGCAGAGAAGCGTTTGTGGTTAAACCTGAATCCCACTGAATTTCTGGTGGCTGTCACTTTCTGTGTGCAGAGCTACAAAAAATAATATTAAGTAATGAGCATAGGGACTTCAAAATTTGGTCTGTGAAGTGACTGTGGAGATGAGTAGGTTGGAAAATTCTGTGGGAAGAGCCAGCAGTGGAATAAAGTAGCAGGGTTGGTCACTTGCTTTCTCTGCCTTGTTTTTCAGGGCTCTGAGCTGGCACGAGCTTTGTCAGAAAAGAAGAGTGATAATGGATGGGTAATGGTTTCTTCATTACTTTCTGTTTTCATTTTTCCTTTTTCTTCTTGCCAAGTTGAAACACTACTAAAAATAAAATGAAGTGGAGAAAAAATAAGCACTTAGGAAATCATGAAACCTTTATCTCTGAGGTCAGGTAAAGTCCTGGTGCTTTGCCAACCAGTAACAAAGATTTAGAATTAATATTATTTTAAGGAGCTTTCTTTCTCATTGTCTTGAGTCTGTTTAGGGAGTATTCTCCCTATTATTTGCTGCTTTGAATATCGCAAGGTAATGGGCAAAGTTGTTTTTATTTTATGATTGTGTATAAACATTCTTAAGCGGGTGATGTTACCACAGACACAAATTAGGGATTTGATCTCATTAGATCTTTTCATTGGATCATTTCATTGTCTTTTTCACAGGGTAGCAGATATGTATGATCTACATATAGATCCCCAAGTAATCAAGTATTTAGGAATAAGTGTGTCTTGTTATGTTCAACTTATAAAGGCAGGGCAAGATTGTAGAGGAATAGAACTTATGAGAAGAGGTGGATTATTCGAGGACTCATGAGTGTTTTATTCTTTCTGTAGGTGGTCAGTGGATTAAAGCAGAAGATTCTCAAGCGTGAACAGCAGTGCAAGGAGAAAGACAACACTATTAAGTATGACTTTGTGGGGGCAAGGGGTGGAGGCTTGAATTGGATGAGTTAATAAAGAGAATTGGAAATCCACGTTATTTTGCTTTTGTGTTCTTATGTTCCTTAAGACATTTTAATAAACTCCAAGAATGTGTTAGCAATTATAAACCACCCACCCAGAAATTGTGAACCAATAGGTATTGCAATGTCTTTGCTGGTCTGACTGGATTATTTTTTTGTATTATTCTGTTTTCAGTGAATTCCAGGCAGACACAAAGACCAGTAATTTGGAAGAAGTGAGGTTGGCTATGGAAACCTACTATGAAGAGGTAGGTCTGACAGGACCTCTGCTACTACCCAAAGTCTTGTTCTGATTTTCACCTAGTGAATAAATCTGTGCTGTGGAAACTGACATTGCTAATGCTCCTTAATGGAATCTGTATTTCACAGGTTCATCGCCTCCAACTCCTCCTGGCAAAGTCTGAGACTATGAGGAAAAAGTATGTTTAATTCTTTTGAGGCAAATGTTTGCATGTCTGTGTTTGATACATCACTCGTGAACTACTTTAGCTGATGGAAAACTACTCCAGGGGAACAGTTTATCATTTAGATTGCTGGGTTTGCTTTTGGATACTAATTTGCTTGGCTTCACAGCCTTGGCATATGTCTCAGTCACGTTTTTTTTTTCTTGTAGATAGATCATTTTGTGGATGTGGAAAAATACTAGAGCTATTTCAGAAGTACATGAAAGCTCTGAGAATTTATCTCTGTTAAATAAAATTCATCTTCCCCCATAATCACACGTATTCTGGCATCACTGCTGATTGAAAAAAAAACCTCGCTAGATGTTTGACATTTTACTCTTGAGTCAGTTCTGCATCTTTCTCTAAGGGTATGTGCTGCACAGAAAAGAAAGGGGTTTTGGAGTAAACATTATTTTTCTTTAGTACAGACAGTCTCAGACTAGTAAATCCCTGTCAGAGAAACTTGTACTTGTCACTGGTGTGTGGCTGTGTCAGTGGTGGTGAGGGTGAACAGTCTGTAGAAGGAATAAAAGTCAAAGCACAAAGGCAGAAGACAAAACACCAGTAAGAGAGAAAATTAAAAGCATCAATGCAAGTGTGTGTTGTCCAAACTCAGAAGAGGGTAAGATTGTCTGGTGGGATAGGAAAATTTGTTACTCCACCACTTCAAAATATGCTTGACCTCCTCATGTTAAGTACAGGCAACTTTCTTAACGTTGGCTGTGATTATGTAGATCGACAGAAACATATGAGAACTCTTTAGGGTCGTTATTTACACTGCTTGTGTTTCCCTAATTCACTGTTGCTTGTGGCTTGAAAACTGCAATTTGTTCTGTCACTGTTTTAAAAAAATAATTCTCTCTTTTGGCTCAGACATGCAGTGCCCAGCCTCTTGAGGCTGTAAGCCATCACACCTAATTTATTTACAGGTGAAAATGAGTCATCATTCCTTGTCCTTATTTATTCATAGCTTCAAAAAGCAGTGGTCAGGGCAGTCTCTCTCCATTAGGTGACTGTCAGTCTCTGCTTGAGAGGTTGAGCACTGAAATAATAAATGATGTTGAAGGTCAGGGCTCTGGCACATAAAAAGTGGTGTAGGAGAGTGTTTCTTTTGTGATGCTTGTCTACATTATTTCTGGCTGAAGTGAATGGCAGTTGGCTCCTGTTTTTCAGTGTAAATGCTAGAGTGTGATTATTTATATGTGAAGCTGTAGAATCCAATTGTAGATGGAAACTAGGCAGCCTTTCAAGTCCTCAAAGTGGTCTGCAATTCTTTAATTTAGGTTTTGATGAGCCTAAAATAACGTCACTCAGTAGTATGGTTATGATTTCTATAATTTCTGTCAATGCCTGGTTTTAGTGGTGTGTTATGTTTTGGTTTTCACTCTTTTTTCCCTCCTGCCTGGGACAGCTGTGTGAATAGTCATCCATGACATCTGGACAGCCTTGTTTTTTTGTTTTATGTCTTCATTTCCTTTTAATTTCTAAAAAGGAGATCCAATTCAGCTTCTTACTCTGATATGCCAACTGTAGGCTGTCTCCTGCTTTACCGTGTAAGTATTCCGGTGGATGAGATGTAGATTCCTCTACAAACTGTTCTGGGATTGTCACTGGCAATGGCATTTGTTCAAAACTAGGTCCATCAGTTACTTCAGACCTTTGTTTCTAGAAGTATTTTTTTAAAGATTTTTCTCATTAGCAATATAGAACAGATATTTCATATTTAAAGTAGTTATAACAAATAGCAGGCTTTCTTTTTTCTCCTTTCCTTTTTCTCTTACCCTTTTCTGATGTCTTTTACGCCCATGTTAGCTGAATTCTTCAAATCTGTTTCAAATCTCTGATTGATTGAAATACACCTTAAATGAAGAAATTTCTCTGGGGATTATGGCCACAAGGATAGTTTCTGTTACATTAGAGCAGCATTCCCAGCTACCAGAAAATACACTTGTGTGTTGGATTTGTTAGGGAGTTATTCTGTGTGTGTTTAGCCCTCCCTCCCAGTCTCAATTTGTTTGTTAGGTGAACAACAGCAATTTAGAGCACGCAGGTCCCTGTGCTGAACAGGTTTTTGGAGGAGTCTCACAGCTGACTGAAGAGAAGTGTTTTTTAAATCATATTCAGAGTACTGGTAAAACTTTATAAATTTGATTAACAGAACAAGCAGAGAGCAAAATAAGCAACACTCATACAAGCACCATTGTTTGTGTGTTAATGAAACAGAGTGGGGGAGGAAGTGAAAGTAACAAATGAATTTTCAAAGTTTTGAAGCATCTTCTTCCTTTGACGCAAATTAAAACAACTGTCAAAGCGTTGAGCAAGATGGTCTTTGCATGGGTTTTTTTTTTGCTAAAATAATAGATAACTCCCCAAGTAAAAGATGTTGAGAAACACTGCTGGGGGGAGCTGAGACGATTAACTTGAATAGTGAGGCTGCTCCACTCTTTTTAATGCTGGTTCTTTGTTCTCTGCTTTAAAGTTAACTCTCTGGTTTTGACCCCTTTTCCAAGCACAGAGGGCAGAGACACCCAGAAGCGACTAAAGGCACTGAATGCTGCTGTCCTGAGGTTGTCCAGGAACATCAAGGAGTTGCAGTCTGAGAATCGGAGGCTGAAGGAAGATCTGGATCATGTGCTGAGCACTTCTCCTCCTCCCAGTAAAACAAAAAGTATGTGCTGAAAAGTTGGTGGACGTGGGGACATTTAGGGATTTAGGTCCAGCTGAAAGTTGGACCTGAAGTTTGAGAGCAGGACCCTGCAGTGGTAGAAATAAGCAAGTTATTACAAAGGTGAAGATTTGGGAGTGGCCAAGGTTGGAATGAGAACTTTCTCACAGGAGTCCCTCCCTGACTTCTGGATGTGTTGCTCCAGTTGGACCTGCATTTCCTCTGTTATTATTCCTAAAAATTCTGAACTGGAAAAATTAGAGAATTTTGTGTTCCACTGAAAAACTGTTTTTTAGTTGTTGAAAACTGATGAATGTGAATGGTTTATATTGACTTCTGAGCTAACTGGTTTAGAAGTCACATATTTTGAGCCCATTCTCCTTTTTCCATTGGTACATATTTAAAGTTGGCATTCAAAGGTCTTCAGATGGTCTTCCTGTATGGACAGAAGTTTCAAAAGCAGGAACAATGTTGACCCACTGATGCAGCTACACGTTTAAAGCTTTGTTACTGTATTTAGATTACAGCGAGTGGAGCAGACAGAGGCTGGTGAGGCGGATTTCAGAACTGGAAAAAGTAAGTGATCATGGCATTATTGGCCATTATTATGTGGCCTTACCTGTCTTGGAGCAGAAAATACAGAATCACTGGCTTGTTCCCTTGTCACCCTTCAGTGTATCACGGTGTGCATTCTGCCTCATACATGTAAACTGATGTCTGTAACATGTGCCCTTCCTCCTCGTTTTCTCTGATCGTATTTGTCATATATAGGTGCATGGTTTAGAATTAACTTTCATTTGATCTTTTCTCATGGCCTAATTGAAATCTTCTTATAGTAAATTTAAATTTCTCCCCGTTTTTTTTTTTTCTTTTGTGTTTTCCATGTGAATTTATCCTGCTTAGAAAGTATGTGCCATGGAGAGCCCCAGGGTGTCACCAGCAGATAGTGATTCATCACAGTTACCTGCTGTGTCATCTTCACCCTCTGTAGACCTGGATCATCCAGCCTCACAACATATAGACCATGTTGAGGAATGTCATCGTCTCCAAAGGGAAGTGAAGAAACTGAAGAAGGACAGGAAGGCACTTCAAAATCTCCTACTCAGTAAAGAGTAAGTGTGACTCTTGTCTGGGATGTTGTCCTTTTGTAGGTGTGAATTATGATTTCTGATCACACTAAGAAATTATGTAATAAGTACTTCACATCTTCAGCAAGAAAATTAATTTTGAGGGTCCTTGCAGCTTTTATTTTAAATGCTGCTTCTAATCCTACTGGCTTTGTAAAATTACATTGCAGAAAAAAAGATCAGAGGGTGGAAAATGAGAATTTCTGCTTGTTTCTCACACGTTTTTCAAGGATTGTTTTTCTGCCAACCACAGTAAAAACCCTTTGGAGGGTTCAGTGTCTCTTGATGCAGCACTTCTTGCAAGTATTGTGCTTAAAAGTTTGTGGGTTTCTTTCAACATGGTTTGTCCTGTGTCACTTCTGAACAAAGATGCACAGTGAGAGCATGTGAGGATGCCTTTTCCTTCTGAACAATGTGTGCTTGTGTTTTGTTTCTTTTAAAAGGAAAAGTTGAGCATTTAGTTACTTTACAAATTCAAGAAAACCCATTTGATTTAGAAGTTTAAACAAAAATAACTACTTTGTGGAAGCATGAATGCCTTAAGTATCACTTAGGTGTCCTTATTCCTTTGAAGATTAGATATCAAGCAGCTACTGCAGGCTAAGACTGAAGTGGAGCTGGAGCTGCAGAAGTGGCAGAGTAAGATGGAAGAAAAGAATACAGAAGAACAGACTTTAAGGTATCACACCTTGTATTAGTAGATCCTTTCAGAACCAAAAGAACTGCTGAAGTATAATTCTCTTTTGAAGTGGCTCGAAATCCATAGGAGTTCATCTGAACTGCAAGAAGCTGGCAATTCTTTTAGGCAGAACTGTTTTGGAAGGATGGAGTAAGTTACTAGTGGAAGAATTCTTTAGAGTGATTTTAGAGGACGGGGAAGACTAAGTAGTAGAGTAAAAATAAGAAATTATAATAGAAATTAATAAAATGGAAAAAGCTGTCGTGTTGGGCTCAGAGATGTTCTAAGAAAATTGTGGTATCTTTACCTTAGCCTGTGCTCCCAGACCATTGGCAATGTGTCATTGCAGTTTCTTCATGTGTTCTGTACAACTGTGAGTAATAATCCTGTGCGAGGGTGTTGAAAAAAGGTGACTTCATACTTGTTTTGTAAGAAAGGAGTTTGACTGACAAATATGGAACTGCAGCAGATTTAGATGCATTATTAATAGTATTAAGGGTACCACTGTAACCTTGAGAACTTCTTAATTTTAACATAAGTCTGTGCTGTCACAACTTGAGAATTGATGTTACATGTCTGTTACGATGAGAATGGATATTGTTATCCTGAAAAGTTTCCAATTTTGGCCTTAAAAAAAAAGGAAAAGCCCAGAGCAACCAAGTGTTATGAAATAGGTTCAGTATTTTCAAAGCAGGAACACCAGAAAACTTCTAGCTATAAATACCTTTGCTTTTCCAACCATAGTGAGGAAATCCAGAACCTGACACAGAAAGTAGAGAAACTGGAGTCAAAATTGGAGGAAGAGAAAAGACAAATGGCAGAAGATACAATGGAAAATCTTGATAAGGTACAGACACACAGGTTTTTTGTGGTTTGGGTTTGTTTTTTTCTTCTGTAGTCATGTTAAGCTCATTTCACTAAATACTACTGAGAAACTATTTCTGGGGGTTTTGATTGCACTTAAAAATAGGTAGACCCTGAAATACACGTAGTAAAAAATATGAATAAAAATGTCCACTTGCATAAGAGAGTTCTGGTTTTTGATATACTGTGCAATGCTTTAGATTCTTTTTTTGTATGTTATAGGCTGATGGATGCTAGAGGATGTTTTGAATACCAAATAACTTGAGTCTTTAAAAACAGCCAACAAACAGCTCCTTTTTTCCTCTGCAGACTATATATATTCTTGGCCAGTAACCATCCATTTATTGAAATGTTCCCATTATTTGTAATTATCACTAAGTTCCCACCAATTTCTCATTTTAATAGTAGGTTGTCATTTTTAATATGACATGATCCATTTGCTAAACTTAAGCCTGTAACTCGGTGTTTTTAGGTTATAAATAAATCCTTTTCAGGGAACCAAGAGTTTTTTTTGGAGTCTATAAAATCTCTTGTTCCTCTATTTAAAATTTTACACCAATAAATTAAATTAGTCTTTTAAACTTGCAGCTAACTTCTGTTTGGCAAGTGAGGTCTGACAATTAGTGTGGGATAATTAGGGATCAAAAGGATCAAATGGTGACAGGTGGAATATGCAACCACACCTCAGAAGAAATAACTGGAACAAAATCTTGGTTTGTTCTTGGTTTCTTTCTTTGTCCTCTAATTAATTTCTTCAAGATAGAAGAGCAGAGTTATGCCAGCTTACACAAAGCCCTCTGTTTGCTCAGTGTCAGACAAGGCCAACTAATCAGTAAGTTTAAGCAGATAATTATGGGGCTACAGTTGCCAGGATGAGACATTAGAGAATTCCCTGGTTAATTAATACTTGTCTTTCCTGGAGAACGGCAAAATTAGGTAACCTGACATTTGTTCTCGGTCTGTTCATAACACACAAACCATTTCTGATCAACAAAGCAGCGGGTTAGCAGTGCCTTAGCAATGCATAGGAAAATAGGACATGTGGAAATGAGAACTTTTCCGTTCCCATGCTCTGCTGGGGACTAAAAGGGGAGCAGGAATGTGCTTCACTGTAACAGTCATTTGGATGATGAGTTTGAACATGAGCAGGGTTCAGAAGTAAGAGTTTCCTCTTGAACTTCCTTCTGCCCTGCAGGCAGGAGGAACTCTGGTGCTGATTTTCCTGAGTCATTAGTAACCTGTCTCCCTCACAGCTTTGTGTCTTTACTGCACTAACTTAAAGGTTCTCCTCTGCAGTCTTCACCAGTCTGCACAGTTAAAGGCAAAGAAGATCACAGGGAAGAACAAGCAGCCAAAATCATCCAGAGACACTGGAAGATGTACAAAACCAAGGTGAGATTGTCCTAACAGGAGACAGCGAGGACATCCCCCTCTGAATTTTACTCTTTAGCATCTGTCCACATACCTTAGAAGATAAAAAGGGGTTTTTTCCCTTAGGTTTGTTGTTTGACGTTTTTGGGGGGTTGGAACAGGTATTTTCTGTGTGTTTTAATTGTTGGGGAATATTTGGGAAGCTCATATATATTTGTGGCATTAACATGGGCATCTTTCATTTCAGAAAGAAGAAATTGCTCTGGATGAGGTGAGTCTGTTTACACCCAACAAAACAGTACAACAGATTTAATTTGTATCAAAGAGCAAACAAATAACTTAAAAGATGTTTTACCACAGTGATATTTGTTCTTCAGGCTGGCTTATAATCTTCCTTCTGACATCCTGGTTTTGTTTCGTACATCTTGTCAGTGTTTCCCTTTTGGTCTCAAATTTTCCTTGCTTAGTACCTTCTGCAAGATGAATGTGCTTCTGAAAATTTTGATACCAACAGACAGGAGTTTTTTTCCAAACTAGATAATTCTAACAATGCTTTGATTTTTACTGTGATGAGTCTTCAGAAAGATTTGAAGTAGAATTTGAAGGTTTTGCTAAGGAGAAATGTCTTGGGAGTATAATGAAGAAATTGGCAAGTTTGTCAAAGTCACTTCTTGATAAATATTTGGCAGAGAGGTTCTGATTAAACTGTTTTTTTCCAATAGCCCAATGTGGCATCTTACATTTTTTTCTTCCAGAAAATCCCGCTTTCAGAAATTAAGCTTTACATCTAAATGCTTCTTGTTGATTACAACCCAGTAAAATCTCTTGAGTGGAGGGGAAAGACTTACATTCAGTGTTATCACCACAACAGTCTGCCAGGCTTGGCTTGGCTTGGCTTTTTGCTTTTACCAGAGCATGCCAGAGCCCACTGGGTAGCCAGAGTCTAATGTGGAAATGGGAGCACGTTGCTGTGTTGGTTGGTGTTGGCACTTGGAACTTACCTGCATTTGATGGGATCGATCATGAGCACCTCCCAGATGGAATTTAAACCTGGAGGCGACCCCAGAGGTGTATGTCTGTGGGTTATCTTTCCAAGGAGTTAACATCTACTTCCATCTCTCCCTGCTAGGCAGTTGTGGTGCTGCAGGCAGCTCTCAGGGGACATTTAGCTCGACAGAAACTGTTACTGAATAACGGGATCCATGAAGCAAAGTCTCCCAACAAGGTAACTGTGGGCCAAATGGGGATCCCAACATCCCATTATGTTTAGTTTGCAGTGTCAAGGACTGCACTTCCAGGCTTAACTCTCTGAATCACCTGGTGATGTTGTTTTAATGTGCTGGTTGGCAACACCGCTGTAATTCCAGAAGGATACTGAGCTCATTCACTGGGCTCCCTTTCCACCTTCTGTAGTTCTCACTTTTTCTCAGAAGTAAAGCTATAAATTCTCAGTGTTGTGACTGTAACTGGGTCTCTTTTTTGTCTGGTTCTCCCATCAGCTAATAATGCACCCTTTAACTCCTTAATTCAGAGTGCTGTTGAAAACTCTACTTGCTCTAAAGTGTTCACTACTGGATCACTGTAGTAATATAGATAAACTTCTCTCACTGAAGTCAGAAATAAGAATCTGGAAAGCATCTTTGATTGGATTGAAAAATAAAGGAGTCTTGATGTGCCATGCTCAACCAAAGACTTGGTGTCCTCTGTTATAGTCAGCTTGCTTCAGATTACTTAGGTCTGAATATGAAAAAAATTCCTTACCAATTAAATATTCAGTTTCTGTGAATGATTTGCCAATTTATGTAAACATCTTTTGGACCTTTATCAGGCCAAAGTTAATTGGTAATTCTGTATCCAGGTTGTCCACCTGGTTGCCCTTTACATGCTCTTTTATTTTGGCAAACTGGCCCCATGTAGTAGGACTGAATATTTTGCTTGATACACACAGAAGATAAATCCATTATGAAGGTTGCCTTACCTCGTTCATCTTCAAAAGGTTTCCTTCCTGGAAAATAAATGAACTTTCCTTGCAGGTGTTTGCTCTTTCATTAATTGAATGCTGGTGCTTCAAAGCTTGCATGATGATCAGATTTGCATTTCCTGCTGATTTAGTCTTACAGAACCTTAAAGACTGCAGACCAAAAGATGGGAATGTTTGTTCTACTGTCACTTTCGCAATCAGGAGTAAGATTGTGAAAGGTTCTGTCAAGCTTCTGTGCAGTCTGTAAAAGGTCAGTTTTCTTTAATCTGATTGCTTTGCAGAACTCCTGCATGTCTTCCATGTCAAACTCCTTGAGCTTGTCCTCTGATTGCGAGGAGAGAGATGAGATTGTGACGTTCATTCAGTCCGTTTTCAGGGCTCACTTAGCACGTACAGTCCTGCTTGAGGAGAGGTAAGTGAGCAGTAGATATTTCTGCAACATGCAGTAGCAAAACTGGTTTTATTACTAGACAGGAGTATTTGTTTAATAGAATTTTATGTGGGTTCCTTGGCAGAGAAGGAGAACAAGGCCACTGTTACAACAAAGACACGGGAGAGCTTGCTCCTGAGAAAACTCAAAGGCCATGCAACTAAAAGGAATTTTATTGCAGCAGGAGTCTTCCCATATCCTGCTGCATGTTCTCTTCCATAGCAAGGAGTAAAAGTAAAGTAAAGTAATTGCTCTTTGGAAAAAAACAGGTTGCTGTTGCTATCAAACAGATTTTTAGTACACTTCCTACAAGTTAAGGGTTATGGAGGCAGAACAGGGGAAAGCTAGAATACCATCAAATGACTTAGCTCAGGCAGAGTGCAGTGATTTGCTTACCATGAATGTGTCTCCTTGCAGGTCTTCTGTGTCCAGTGCACCGAGTGAGAAAGCAGGTTCTGCAGTTTACAATACAGAGAAGAAACCAGTGTCAGCAGCACTCCAGAAACCTCCTTCAGTCCTTCCATCAACTCTTCCTGGTAATCTCATTGCCCTGTGTTCAAAAGGAGGTGTGTTTTGAGTGGGTGCACACACAGTTTTATGGACAACATCTGCACGTGCACACACATGTGCAAGTGCATAGTTGTACTCTGTGTGTGTGGGGGGCTTAATTTAATGACATGTTGCTTATCCTGGCACGTGCAGCTCCTTACGTAAAAAAATAAAAGCTCTGAGAGTACCAGTACCAGCTTCCTCACAGGGCTTTGTGTTTTTGTCACAACTGTGGTTTGGAAAGTCTCTCTGGTGTAAGTGGTAATTATTTGTGGAACATGATGTTCCCCTGTATTGCCTCTCCAGTTCCTTTTCAGCCCTCCCATCCCTGTAGCTGTAGGATGGTACTTTCCACTACAGTTTTGGGCCCTTAGCCATAGACAAGCTGAGAACGTTTTCACCACCCTGACTTAGTTTCTGCAGAAGACAGACAAACATCTGGTAAAAAGAACCATCCTAGGCAGCCATGTGTGTTCAGTCACGTTTTTTTCAGCAGTCTTCAGTTGCTGCAGTGAGGGGGGAAAAATGGAAGTCCAGGATAACCTTGCCAACTAGTACTACTGTAATACAAACTAAGAAAATCTGTCTTTCTTATGGCTCTTATGTCATTTGGTTTTCTTCTTGAATTCTTTGTAGCTGTTTGTGAGAAGATGGAGTTAAAGCCAAGGAGGCTTTTAGGAGGATGTTAGGAAGTCCTGAGTGGGAAAGGCAAAACAATGCTGCAGATAAGGCAGCTTCAGACATGCAGCTTCAAAGGAGTTAAAAACAAATTGAAAAACGTTGGGTTTGTCCAGAGTGGGATATTTTACTCTTTAATGGACCAGTTGGGGGGAAAAAAAGAGCAACTTTGAGTGTGACCTGAGAAACATTGACTTGTTTTTTGTCAATGAAAAGCTGACAGTCCCTGCAGACTTGCTCAGAAACAGAGAATGCTTTAAGCAGCTGAGGCTGTTTCTCTAAGATAGCAGATGGGGGAATAAGCCAGATTTGCAGGGGTTGTGAAAAACAGAGGTCACACTTCAGTGAAAGAAAATGTGTTTAAGAAACTTTACTGTGTTCCATTTTCAGAGGCACATTTCACTCTGTGAAGGAGTAGGTAGTACTTGCTTCTGAGGATGTTTGAGTTTTGAGTGATTTTAATTACGTCTAGTGACAGTATCCAGGAAAAAAAAATGCTGCAGCACCCTGTTCTGCCTGAACTCTACTGCAGTAGTCATTATTGGCATGCTCTGTGTAAACCTAGAGTAAATCAGTTGTGAAATTCTACCCAAAGAGGAAGAATCAGTCAATTATGCTCAGTGCTTCTCAGACCCAAAGAAGGGTGTAAGATGAAGCTCGTCTGGGAAACACGGTCGTATGAATCCCAACAGAGCACAGTCACTGTCTGGCTATGAAGTCTCCAAAGCTAAGTTTTATTGCAGATTATGATGACAAATTGATGAGTGAAGGAGTTTTGGAATTGTTTATAGTAAAAGAGAGAGGAAATCATAAACTTTCAGACTTTCTTCCTTGTGCTCTTTTACTGGTGACTATCAAAAAGGAGAGATTGGGAGCAAAGCAGGGTAAATTCGCTGCTGATTTTAGGAAGATGGGAGACCTTTTCAAAATCTGGGATGAGGATAGAATGTATCCATGTGGCTTGTGGAGGGGCATACTGGATATGTGCTTCTGTAGCTGCACAACTGCCCAAAGACTGTCACTAAGCTCTCTGAATTGTTTGGTCCTGGTGCATTGGAGTGTTTAACCAAACTCTCCCAAAAGACGAATTGGGAAGGAGAACATTCTGGTGTAAATTCTACCTTCCTGAAGAAATGTGACCCCTTGGTGATCTGTTTGGTTGTTTGCCATGTGAATTTACGTGGCTTAAACTAAAGTTAACCAGAAGCCCACCTCTGCCCTTCTGAACTCTTGACTGGGTTTTGATGGTGAATTGGGATTTCCATGGTCATCCTGCAGCTTGGAAACTACTTGAGACAAGGAGCTTGTTGAGCAGCTGAGTGATTTAAAGCAATCAAATTCTTTTAGCTTTTAATCATGCAGCTGAACAGGCTCTTACTTCATTTGTCCCAAGTCCAAACTTGCATTTTGTGACCTCTAGGTCTTACAACGATCTTAAGCTTCCAGTCAGTGTATATATTGCAATAAGTCATTTCACTTCGCTACCCTTTTGGCACTATTTTGAGAGGAATGAGGAAGATAAAAACGTGTTTTAAAAAACCTTATATATCTGCCAGACTGACTGGATATAGTCCTGGTCTAGCATTGCAGACTTTTAATTCATTGTTTGCATCAGGTTAGATGTCTCTGTATTTTCTGAAAAAAAAATTAATGAAAAAAAATCTATTGTAGCATTCAGTACTGCTTTGCTTGTCTTCAGAATGTGAGCAGTACTTGGAGATTTTATAAAGCCATGTCTGCTGTTTCCCATGAAATGGAACAGATATTAACTACTCAGTCTGCAAAATGTGGTGCTTTGTTTCACTCTGTCAGGGGAGTGTCAGGAAGGAAGAATATGTTCTGTACATGCACAGCAATCTCGATTAAGAGCAGCATTTCTCTCTGCTTATTACTGGCCACTCTGGCTACAACTGTTAACTTTATTTGAGGCTTTCTTGAAATCATAATGAATTTACATACAACTCTTAACTCTAATCAGTGCTTAACCTTCACAAGCACAAAGATAAAGTTGTCTCTGAAGTGTATTACAATGAAGATGAGGACAAGAATCTCAGACATCAAGAGCAGGATATAATCAAGAGTGGTTTGGATAATATTAAGCTATTTCTTGTATAATATGCTTATTGTTGGAGTTGCTTCTTCTAGTTACCATACCTGTTTCTGGAAGTTCCCTTTGCTCCCCTGTATCACCAGAGCTACTGTCTCTTAAACCTTCCTGAAAAGCTCTGACATTATTTGTTGACTGATGCAGAGAAGAATTTCAGTTAACTGCAAAGTCATGTGTTTCTTTGCTTCTGTAGGTTGAGGTCAATGTAGTGGCCTCCCTGCATTCCTCCTTGCCATTCACAGGCTCTCTGTCACTCTATTTCTGGGCCAGTTGTGGTCCCCTTTCTTTATTCCACATTCCAGTTTCTGAGTGTGTTTGTTCTTCCATACCAGGAGATTTTTTTTCCTGTGTCAGGAACCTCTTATTTCACTACAAGACCCGTGGCTTGTCTGTTGTCCCTAGGTAATACTCTCTGTGTGCCCTCCATTTCAGGTCAAAATCTCAGTGTATGGCCTCTTGCCTGTTTCCCCTTCTACCACAGGTTGTCTTGATTAGTTTTCTTCTCTGGGAGAGTCTTTTCAGATAATTTATATTTGAAACTGAAAAGTAAGTGGAGTTGAGGGGAGAATATTGTGCTAGGAGGTATTAATAGCTGAGGGGAGGATATTGTGCTGGAAGGTATTAATAGCAGTCATCATTTAGTTCACAGGTGTCTCGTAGAGGGCAAGCTGCTGGTTCTGCTCTTCAGGAGTTAGGGACTTTTTATGGGTTCATTTTATCCCTCTGGTTTTCCAGTGTTTACTGGAATCATTAGGGATCTATCTGTTCATGCCCTGAACATTTCTTCGCATCTTGGAATGGATGAGACACATAGAAACTCACGTCCAGAAAAATAGCAAAGAAGGAAAATGGAAAAAAAAAGAACAAACAACCCCCCTGGTGTGGTCACTGTTTTATTGTCATTACAGCAGTGCAGCTGATGAATAATATTTTTGGTATTTAATGGGTATAAAGATGAAAGGCAGTGGCTGAGAGCTTCCATCTCTTTTTGCATCCATTTCCCTTTGCTCCATCTGTATGTGACTCAAATTGTTACCTTCCTGCATAGCTTAAGCTTGGGTCAGTTTTTCAGTTTTTCCTTTTCTGGGCGTGTAGTAAATATTTGGCTTCATGACCTGTGATGGCTTCAGTATCAAATTGCTGTAGTTGGTGGTGTGTGACCACTTGCAAAGATTTAAAGGCAATAAGACAAATGAGGTGTGGTCAGTCTGTCAGCTCAACACTGGCCATGCACGGCTGGTTCACTGAGGAGAGCAGGAGCAGCTCTGTGCAGAGACAGACAGATCAGGCTTATCCATACCTGTGGGTAGGTCTGGAAACTCAGTGGCTCAGAGAATATCACACTTCCCACAGGGGGCTTGTTTTTGTCAGTGTTGTTTATTGATGACCTTGTTTCCTCTGGAATCATTTCAGCCAGGTTCTCCGAGGGGCCGTCGCATCCTGCTCCCGCCCTGCCCGGGGATGAAGCTCACTCGGATGACTCCGATGATGTTGTCATTGTGTCTCCTTTGTTGCAGATGAAGAAAAGCTACACCCACTTTTAAGTTTTGGTGACCTTGAATTATTTGATTCTCAAACGAAACTATTTGCACCAAGATCAGGCATCTCAAAGATGGAAAAAAAGGAGGAATAGCAGCCCCTTTTTAGTGACAGTTGACGTTATTTCAGCCATTCTTTGATATGTCATCTCTGCAGACTTTATGGCTAAAAGCCACTGACTGACTGTTAACCTTACCCTAGTACACAGAGAGTTTGGATTTAAAAACTCAACCAAAACACTTTAATGTTTTGTTTCACGGTGAGGATTATAAATTCAGTTGACAAATTTGAGTGAAAGCAATAAAGCCTTAAGCTATTTCATGTCCAAGTTTTGTTTCAGATCAACTAAAATATAATTTGTGTAATCAGAAAGTGGTTAATGATGTGACTCCATTTTTCAGCCTGTGTATGTGGAAGGGTACAGCTGGTGTTTGTTACCTGGACCTCCCTATTTAAAAATTTTACTTGTCATATTTTATATCTTTTTTTGTTTATTTTTATACTGAACATTTACAGTCTCTGCAGACCTTGTAAGCCATTCCTCTGTCACAGGGCTGTTCTAGGCCTACTGTATCTGCTGGCTTTTCTTATTTATTGCCTTTTCCACGTGTGCTTGTGATGATGTGTACAGAATATTTTGTATTTGAAATGCCTGATCTCATAATCAGATTTGCGGATTTGTCAGGGCAGGTGGGTAATGGCAGGAGTGGAGGGATACCCTTGTGACTGCTTTCTGCTTACAGATCACAGATTTGAGTTCATTATCCAGGGTCATCTCTAAGATGTGAAAACATCTGAGGTAGGAGATAGGACTGTCTGAAATGTTCACCTGACTGCAGTGCTCATGCACCGAGGGGAGGAGCACTGAGGTTTTAAGTCTGATGTTGCTTTGCTGTGGTTGACATCCCATCCCAGTACTGCCTTTGCCTGTGCACACCTGCACAGTGAGTCCAGCCAGAATGTGGGAGAGGGATCACATGTCCACCCATCTTCTGTCCTCAGGTAAAGCTGCCAGGCTGGTGCTGGAGAGCGTGGGCACTGCCCACTTTGTTCTGTGCGTTGAGGATTAGGATGAGCATAATAAGCCAAAACTAATCCACGCAGTTTGGTTTGGGAACAGAAGTGGTAGGTCAGATTATAACAGAAATTAAAACTGCATCCAGAAATAGCACTGACAATAGCATTGTCCATGGAAAGACCACAGACCTAAGGGTCTGTGGAGGATATGGTCAGAGGGGTCTTTGCAGATCTTCTGTGCAGACTGTACTTTTTGACTGCAGAATTCCTACTGTCACACCAGCACCCTTCACAAGCATTAAAATGCATGTGGGTTTTTTTTAATCATGATATTTATTGAAAGGAGAATTTAATTTTACATGCACACAGTGAAGGTTTGCTGGAAACTCTAATGGTTTCTTTGTCATCAAAGAGTAATAAAGTGTCCTGTAAACAGAAAGCACACTCTTAAATATAAGATTTTTATCACCTTTTCTTTTTTAAATTAAAAATCAGTCACCACTGTTTTGCAGAATACCAATAAGTCAGGGCTGTCTCAGTTCTGTGATTTCAGTGAAGCACTATCTGAGGCTTATCAGATGTGCCAGTACTTGCAGCCAAAGAGGAAACTGGATGGCTGCAGCACAATGCAGCTGATTTCATTTAATCCCATCGGTGGAAATGCTGCCTGTGCTATTTCCACAGGCAGTTCTGGGAGCTCTCCATACCCAAAGCAGCCTGAAGAATGTCATTTGCACTCCCGATGGGTAAATTCTTCCTGGCTGTGCTTTGGTCACATGACTGTCATCTGCAGGAAGGATAAAATAAAAGGGATAGAATCCTCTTGGTGGAAGCTGAGACCTGTTTCCCTCTGTTTCTGGAAGTCACGTTAAGAAGAAGGGTCATTTTGCTTAAATGGAAGCAGAGCTGTACTGAGTTGCCTGTGGATAATATTTCAGGTCTGTAACTGTGACTCTGTCATGGATCTCTCCAGAGAGAGTAACTGGAGTTGAGGACTGGCACATTAAGGGAAGAGTATGTAGTGTGTCAGGACCAAGACTGATATCAATACCTACCTAGCTGTTACCCTATAGGGAGATACTGAGACAGCAAATATAATAAAGATGACATTCTTTTACTTTACTGGGCTGTAATGACCAATATGAAAGAATTAGGAAGTTGATACAGAGCAGGAAGACTTATATTTTATCGGAGCCTGTGACCAGCAGAAGAGCTGTCAACAGACAACTTCTGGCATAAAGGGGAGCTCGTATCTTGGGATGACCCAAAGGCACAGGATCAGGGTGAAAAGGAGCAAACATTTTTTGGAAGGAGTGAAAATACATCTAGAGCTTACTAAATTTGAGTCTGCTATCTCCTAGGTATCAAAAATCTGATACTTTACTTGAGATGGGTTTCAAACTAACGTTTTGGGTTGGAGGATAACTTGCTCACTGCACATCGAGTTTGGTGTGCTACAGTAGGATCAGTAGGTTTTAAGATGGTTGTTTTGTACACTGTAATGGAATGTGTTGAAGGGAACAGGGATGGACACCAGGTTGTGTTCTGTGGTTATCTGAATGCCAGCACCTGTGGGAAGAAGTGTGGAACAATGATGGAAGAAAAAGTTATTTGAATAAATGGCATTTTTCTTCAACAGGGAGCTGAGGACAGTGAAAATCAGCATGGCTCAAACCTGTCAAGATAACCCCAATACAAACATGCTGTTTCTGAAAAGTAAGTTTTCTGTGGAAAGCCCTGGAAACCTTGTGGGGGCATCAGGGTCTTGAATTAAAATTAAATTCCGCTGTAACCTATGTAATCTAAAAGCACACTTTCCATTCTGTTGATATGGGATAATATTTCCAACTTAAAACTTTTTGCAGTGTTTAGTTAGATATTGTGAGTGAGTATAAAGATTGGACTTTAGTGGGACGTTATCTCTCTTGATCTCTTTTTGCCCTTAAGTGCCTTTGCCTGTGAATCTTCACTGAGGCATCAAGACATGAAAACTGTTTTTTGCATAGCTATAAAAATAATCCCTGCACTTTTAATGTAGTCAAGATGGAAAAGGAATAATCTTGGCATATGAGAGCACCGTTAATTTTTATGACCTTTTTAATATTTAGAACTGTGCAAGTATTTTATGTAACTTATTTTTGGGATCCTTGAAAAGCTAAAACAATTGCCATGTGTTTACTCCTAATGGTTGAATTTTGAAATAAAGTTTGTATACGAACAGGTGATGTGTTTGTGCTGCCGTTGCTGTATTTGCATTGCCCCTCTGGCCTCTGCCCCCTGTTCCTGCTTTCACTTTGCACCTGGGTTGACCTTTTATCCCTGACTGTTTTCCTGAGCCAATGGTAACAAGGTAATTTGGAAACATGCAGGGTGTGGAATTTCTTCTTTAGTAGAGGTTTAAGGTTGTCCCACCAGGACTGGACGGGGTTCCTGACCAAAGCCTGGTGGAACTGAAAGAGCTGATGGGTTTTTGCTTTCAGTCTTGCCTTCTGGTGTATTATAGGGATAATCAGGGTTGGAACCCACCAGGGGCACAGAGGTTTAGTCGTACTGTAGAGAGGCACAGGACTGGGACAAGCTGGTCTGCCAGCACCTGTGGGAGAGCAGGAGTCTACAGGGTTCAACTCTCCAGTTTGCTGACAGTGTATCCCCTCACTTAGTTATTGTTGCTGTTGTAAAGCTCTGGAAGGAACTAGGACACATGCATCCCTTTCCAGCTCCACTGAGAAAGCCTTTAGGGACTCCCAGGAAAAACAAGTCTTATGCTGCTCTGTGGACAGAGAAGACCCCGTTAACTGCTGCCAAGACATGGGAATCCTGCAGTCACCATCCTGTCAAGCAGAGTCCTTGTCGCAGGACTAAAACACCTATAAGGGTACAAGATGAAATAATCTGTGTTTGATGAATGTATTAACTACTTTCACTTTTTTATTCTTCCTTCTCTGCTCTACTGACATATTCTCTGTATTTCTTTGGTTTTAAATGCTAGACGCTGGAGGTAATCCATGAGGCATGAACAGAAAAGTTTTGATATGATTTCTTGGAGGAGACAAGTCTTGAATTCAGTTGAAAGCAATTAAATGTTCACAGTTGTATTAAATCATAATTTGTCTTCATCTGAAGTCAGAATGCCCTTGACTCTTGCCAGCTTTGCAGCATCTGCTTATGGAAGGTTTGTCAGCTGCTGAATTGCTTTCCCATATGAACTTTTAAGGGGGGGAAAAAACGGTTTCATTTGATGGGCATCATTGAGACCTACAAAGAACAAAATTTCCATGTTAAACTCCAGGTCATTGGGGGAGGGTTTTCAGGCGTGGTTGGTGGTCAAGTGCTGCATCAGTTCCTCTGATGTTTCCTTCTAATGTTTGCTGAAGTGCTTCTCTGCTGGTAGAGGCAGCACTGACATCACCTTCCAAATGCTTGCCCTGTTTACAGGTGTGTGCAAGGCACATGACTCTTGGTTGTATGTGGCTTTTAGCACTTGTTCTGTCCTTGCTGTGCACAAAGGAATAGCCTTGAAGGGTGAGTGTTGCTATGTTCTTACTAATTACACTGTTGTAGTTCACTGATTAAGTTGCTCCCCTTGCCCTTCCCACAGCCCGTCCTTCCCAATTTCCCAACCACCTTTTTCAAATCTGAGGGGGTGTGGATTCCCACTGGTCTCCAGGACAGCGTTTGTGTTGTTCCCCTCTCTAGAGCTGTGTATGAACAAACTTCCTCTCCCAAGGTGTTGCTCAGACTGTAACAGCTCCCCTTCTGTTTGGGAGGTTTCTCCTCACAGACACGTTGTGCCAGGTACCACGTAAGCCCCGTCAGGCCTTCTGTTGTTGGCAGTGGGAACAGATGTGTCATAAAATCTTGATGCTCAAAATGGTCTGGGAAGAACCAGGAGGGACATCCTGTCCATTGTCAAGGGCTGTCTTACTTTCCTCTCCATCAGCCAGACAATCCCACACCTGGATCTCACTCCTCTGCCTTCCTCAGCCCGTCAGCTCTGCTTCACTAATGTAACAGAGCTTGAAGGGGTTTGCTGCAATATGACTTCAGGGATGAAATACTGTAAAATCTGTCACTTGGTTACAGTGCTGCTTTTCAAAAGGCTGTGTTTGAATGGCCCCTAGGTATATCATGGAAAATTAGAATAGCTCTTAATAAATGGGATTGACCGTGAATGCCTGTAGTACAACACTGTGCACAAACATTGCTTAGCATTGCCATTATCGAGCAATAATCCTTATTTGGATCTTACACAAATTGTGGCAGAACCTTCTATTTATCTAACCTGGAAATTTTTCCTGAGCAGGCTCTCTATAATTTACTCACAGAATTGGCAGTTTTCTTCCCTCTCTCTCGGCAGATATTTAATAGCCACGTATTGCATTTCCATGCTAGTAAACCTTCATTATTATACAAAATGTACCAGAATGTTGTGAAGAAATACCTTAAATAATTAAACAGAAACTATGAGTGACAAAACAAATGAACAAAGTGCAATTTGAGCTGTGTGATTCTTTCCTTTTTATGTTCACTTATTTGCTAATTTGCTGAACTTACTGGACTGCAAATAGGTCTTGCTGTGATTAGAGAGAGTTTGCCAAGTTCCTTTGTAATTGTTTCTTTGCAATTAACTAAATAATAGAATGTTCTGTGTGTGGCTCTCTGGGGAAAGGAGCGGGCAGGTGCTTTTGCAATAGGATTTCCACATCTTCCACCCATTTCCCTGGAACTCACAGAGTTTAAAAAGATTGGTAGAACATGAAGAGAGAGAATATTGCCCCAGGACTGGAAATGAGAGAATTAACCTTTTCTTGTGCCGTCTTTGAGTTTGCTTAAAGTGTTTTATGCTGGCCCTGGTAGTGGCTATTCTTTGTGTAAACCTGAAAGTCCCTGGGAGGATGTCAGAGTTAAGTAACGAAGACCCAAATGTTCCTGCCTGCAGATCCCTCCACTCAGGAAATCCTTCAATCTGGTAGAAGAAGTCAGCTGGGAAGATCCCTGGCAACGTGGCTTTGCTGGGAAGAGGGGAGGCTGGGGACTGAGCTGTTGTGGAGGGGGCAGCAATATCTGGGGGAGGCTGGAGAGCAGCCCTGGCTTTGTTATTTCCTTTGACTTTGAGCAGAAAATTACAGAGGAAGCCCTGGGAGGAGAGGAAGGGTAATTTTAATGGAGGCACAGTCCAACTCAGCGGGAAGGAGGCACAGCTTGATGTAAGGGCAGAGTTTGTGGAGTGGCAGAGTCAGAGGTGTTGCCTAACAGTGGCAGCTGAGTGCAGAGACACGATTGTCTCACTGACCTCCCTCTGACTGTCCATAATTTAGTCCCTGTCTCAAGAGGGTAACTCATCCATCTGCTGGCACTTGGAGTTCAATTTTGCCTTTTTTGTTTTGTTTTGGGTTTTTTTAAATCTGTATTTTGGCTAAAACCTTTTGTAGCACATATTGGGTCTGACAGTTGGAAAGACTCCTCACTCCACACAGTATATTAAAAGCTGAATTATTTAATTTCAGAGTGAATAACAAAAGCCAGGGATATGGGATTGCTGTTTCAAAAAGTGCTCCCGTTGCCAGCATCACATCAGCAGTAGGGATGTCTGCAGTAGAGAGAACCTTGTGAAGGGTGAAAAATGCTACATTTCTAGGAGAGCTTCTGCAGACTGCCTGATGGCCTCACGAGGATGGAGAACGGCACTGGCTGCCTTATCTTGGAGATTTAAACCAGTCTGTTTTATCTTAGTTTTCTTTAATTTGGAGTATTTCACGTTTGCCCGCTTTGTCCAGTGATTCTTTAGCAAAGCCACTGTCAGAGCAAGTTAGTGAATGCTAATACAGCCCTTTGGGTGGCTTTTCAGCAGGATTACCAGTGAACAAGCTGACATTTGCAGTTTGCTTTGGTTGACTGTAGAACAGCTTTCCATGCTATTTGTGGAGCCAAGGGTGATTTACTGTTAGATTGTGTTCCTGGGATGTCATAGCAGTGTCTTGTTTTGTTCATTTTGGCTTGGGCAAAACAGAGTGAACCTGTTTGTGTGGGAAGGGGGAAAAGGCTGCTATAACCTAAACATGAGAGCCTTGATAATTGCCTTGTTGTCATATAATTAAGAATCACCTGAACAGAATCGGATGAGAGATGCTAGACATCCCAGGATTGCAAACATTGCTTCTGGAGGTGGTACAACAGGCTGAAGTGCCTTGCCATGGAAAGTATG
Source organism: Lophotriccus pileatus (assembly GCA_035583135.1). Classification (NCBI taxonomy): domain Eukaryota; kingdom Metazoa; phylum Chordata; class Aves; order Passeriformes; family Tyrannidae; genus Lophotriccus; species Lophotriccus pileatus. The sequence continues at coordinate 11,973,587 of JAWWES010000035.1, read as the reverse complement.
GCTGGTGCTGGATCCTGTGGTTTGTCTCTCATCCCTAGTTTGCTGAATCCATTTTACTCTTGTTTTTCCTATATCATTGTAAATAATTGTGGTGGAGAAATGAAAACTCTTGACGCCTCTGTTTCTCCGTAATCCCAAATCCTCATTCTACGATAATTTGATCCAGTTGTCTCCGCAGCAGAAGGCTGAGGGAGAGGCATGAACACCAGCACTGCTGAGCTGCTCCCTTTCCCACTTACCCCTGTCCCCATTATGGTGCCTCAAACTGGGGCTGGTGTCACACCCCCACGTAACAGCCTCCAGATTTTCCCCCCTCAGTTGTTCCAAAACATTTTGTTCAATTTGATTAACATCAACTCCATCGAACATGATTTTGCTGTGGAGTGTTTGCTGCATCTGCTTCTATTCCGTGTCCATCGTTTGCTGACGAAGGTGCTCAGACTTGCAGCCCGGTGGGGGTTTTGTGTCATTCCAGAGGCAGCAGTAACATCTGCAGGACAGATCCCAGCCCGGAGCGTTTTAGCGCCGAATTGCATAAACTCTGTGTCATAAGTGGCTTACGCAGAGATCTCCAGCCCCCAGCGAGGTCTCTCCACTCCTTGTCTTCGGGATTTTAGAACTGGAGGTGAAATATGTTGGATCACTGGCCTTTAAAATAATTCCTCCTCCATCCTCGCTGGCACTGTGGGGGGAAAAAAAAAAAAAAGAAAAGAACAGGGAAGAAAACAAAATTGGCTGACGTTGAGCTGTCCTCCTGCAGAAAAGAAACCCTTTTCTTGGAGGAAGCTGGGGGGAGTTGAGGTCTTGTATCTTGTACCCTTGTATATCTTGTACTTGCGCACACCCCGCGTGGTGTGAACCCTCTGACGTGTGCCTTAATGCTATTTGTGAGTGATAAGATTTCCTTTTAGCTATGCTGATAATACTCATATGAAAATCCCGTCCCAGTCAAAAGCTATTAAAGTTGATGTTATATTTCAGAGCATCAGCAGAAATACGTTTATTTGGTCTCCCAAGGTGTTAAATAGCCCATTTTAGCATTTTTGCTCTCCTTATTCATAAAGCACATCAGTCAGGACAACATAAAGTAGGAAACCCTGGCTGCATTTGGGAAAAGTAATAAAATCATACTTGCAAAAGAGGTGTCTCCATAATATGTACTGACCTGTTGCCATTTAGGAGGAAAAAAACAGTTGGTATTACCCTTTTTTCTTTTTGGATACACAGCACTCCCATATTTTCTAAGTTTCTATGGGCCATAATGGTTTCTAATTCTAAACAGATGAGGGTTTCTCGAGCCTGTAAGACCTGTGAGACATTTGCCTGAAGTCTGTTAGAGGACTGGATAGTCTTTTTTCCTTTTTCAACTCGAAATTATGTTGAGTGATATTTAAAACACAGTGCTTTCAGCAATCAGCAGTGGGTGAGGTGTGCTACTGCAGGGCTGGGATGGAGAGAGCAAAGGCCTGGGAGATGCTCTGAATAAACTGGCCAAGTTTAGACACTCCTGTGTTAATGCTGGACCACACTACATACTTACAACAAGAAGGAAATTATTTGATCTATTCCTTTAAAAAGAAAACAGCAAATATTTGTATACATTTCAGTTGTAATAGGAATAGCACGATCTTTGTAATGAAGTGAATAAATTTGGGATTGCTGCTGCTTAGCATTATCTTTTCTATTCCACTATGCTATCCTAGCGTTATCCAGAGTATTTACGTACTCACTTGGTTCTGAGAAGTCCTGGAGAGGATATGCTCATATTTTTTATGTTTACAGCTAAAAATAGTTTGGTTATGTTCTGTTAAGAAAGAAATTAAAAGCTTCTTCCATTGGGTTGGAGTACAATCCCTGGGAAAGCGGTGTCTGAGTGGCTCTGTGGGGAGCCCAGCACACGCTGTTACATTGTGCACAGCTCCCAGGTGCTGTGCAGTTGGATGCTGTCATTGCTGAAGCACTGAGGTGTTTGATTCAAGGCTCTGATTTATGATGTCATCAACACAAGCTGACAGCTCCAGGTCCGTTGGAGTTGATGAAGCAATGCACTGGCTGTGGGTCAGGGTTTGGGTGAGGCCAAACCTTTGCCCGCAGCGAGCAGGGTGGAAGGTGAACCAGAGTCAGAGCCAGGTACCCTGTTCATGGGATCATAGAAGCATTAACTTGGAAAAGACCTCTAAGATCACCAAGTCCAACTGTCAACCCAGCACCACCACCATGTTCACCACAAAACCACATCTTCAGGTGCCATATCCACACATTTTTTGAGACACTCTGAGAGATTCTGAAACTCAGTCCAAATGCTTATTTTGTTATTTTTCCGAACACCTCTTGACCTCTGTCAGGCTCAGTGCTGTGACCATTGCTCCAGTTCCTCTTGATGTATAATTAATCCGTCTCAACCCCCCTCCAAAAATCCAGAGGCAGCAAATTTCCTCCTCCTGAACTCACAGTTCCTAGAGACAGAGCTCCCTGACACGGTGCACACATGACCAACATGCATTGCAGCAGAGGGAGCACAGATGAACATTTAGGAGACACTCACCTCTCACTGTGTCAGCATGAAGGGGAAAAACAAACAAACAAACAAAATAATCACTTGAACAGAGTATTTCTGGAGGTGTTTAAGAAGAGACTGGACGCGGCACTTGGTGCCACGGTCCAGCAGACAAGGCGGTGTGTTGGGTGACAGGTCGGGTGACCCCAGAGGTCTTTTCCAACCCGGCCGGTTCGGTGAGCTGCAGGGTGGTACGGGGGACCATCCACCCGCGTCC
>JAWWES010000035.1:11918388-11970713 GCA_035583135.1 Lophotriccus pileatus | reverse complement strand
CCGCGGCCGCGCCAATGGGAGCGGGCGGGCGGCGCCGGGCGCGGGCGGCGGAGCCTCTCGGGCGAACAAAGAGGGAGCGGGAGAGAGCGCGGGGGGCCGCGGGGGCGGTGGGGCCATGCGGGTCCGGCGGTGAGGCGGCGGAGCAGCGGCGGCGCTCCATGGCCCGCGGGTCGGGGTGAGGCGCGGCGCGGGCCATGGCGGGCGTGAGCTACTCGCCGCCCTGGTGGGTGAGCCTCCTGCACCGCCTGCCGCACCTCAGCCTGCGCTGGGAGCTCACCGCCGCCGACTTCCGACCGCACGACGCCGAGTACCAGCAGGTGGGTGCTGGGCAGCGGGAGGGGGCTCGGACCGCTCGGGGATGAGGAGGAGGAGGAAGGGGGGATGCCCGGCCCTCGCTGGGGCTCCGCGGGTGGGTGCCGTGTACCCCCCCCGTTCCGTGAGGTTTTGGCAGGCAGGGGCTGCCCCCTCCATCCCCCTGGCCGGGGTCGGGGCAGGGGTCTCGCTGCTGGCGGCTGGAGGTTGTCGTCGCTGCCGGCGAGGTGAGCAGCAGCCTCCCCCCTCCCGCCGGACTGCTGGAAACCCCAAGTTCTTCTCGGGAGAAGGTGAAATTATAAAATCGTTAAGGTCGGAATGGACCTCCAGGGTCATCGTGCCCAACCTTTGACCGGTCGCCACCGCGCTCGCTGAACCGGATCGCGGAGCGGCCCCGGCAGCGGGGCTGGAGCTGCCCTGGTGGGTGCCCTGGCCGGGTCCCAGCGAAGGCACCGTCCCGGCCTGGTGTCTCTGGCTGGACCAGAACCCCCCACCGCCGGCGATAGCCCCGTGCAGGCTGTGCTGACCATCCCCATTGATGCCGCCAGCCCTGCAGAGAGGCCAGCAGTGCCTTCCCAAAACCGACTGCCTGCCTGCTGGAAAACAGATGACTTAATGCACGAGAGCGGCGTTAGCATCAAGTGCACGGGAGGATGCTCACACAATACTTGTGTGCCGCTGGTTTTTTTGTTTTTTTTGGGGTTTTTTGTTTTTTTTTTTTTTTTTTTTTTTTTTTTTTTAATGCTGCTTAGCCCGTATCCTGTGCTTGGTTGGCTAGGCATGTAATTAAAATGATTGTGGAGTGAATCTGTGCGCTCCAACATCTGTGATCTCTGCTGTCATCTTGGAACAGAGCTGCAGTGGCTCTGCTGCCTCGTTTTGCCACGGTCTCTGGTTTTGAAAACACCATTTTGCTTTTCTGAACATACTTGCAGTGTCCTATATATGCAGCCTGCTGTCATGCACACAGGCAGGAAGGCTGAGGCATCTAAACAGTTCTCATTTTATCCTGGAAACAGAAGGTATTAGAAATACTTCAGAAATCAGTATATTTTGGCTTTTTGTTTTAAACAGATGAACGGATCTGTGGGCTGACACTAGAGCAAAATCCGAGAGATGTATTTAAAGAGACATAGGTGGATACAAAGAAACATCTTGAAACCTGTAAATCAAAGGGACTTTTGACATAACTTTGTATTTGAGGCTTCAATTTGTTAATTTTAGTTCCCTTGGCTTAGCAGAGTTCAAGATGGCCACATGCAGATGTAATGCTGCACAGCAGCTGAACTGTATTTCCATGACCTCAGAGGGTAACTGCCTTTAAAACAAGGTATATGAGAAGCTGGAGATCAGAAGTTAAGAGTTCATGGAAAGATGTTCTTGGGAGTGTGTTATCGTGAAACAAGCAGTAGTTGACCTTTGAATAGACGGCAGATGTACCGATTTTCACTTAAATTGCTGAAAAGCATTCCTAGCAACAATCTGGGGTTGTGTTTGTTTGTCAGATAATTTTTCTACAGTAATCATATTCCCACTTAAAGCCTTCTGCTGTTCTCCTCCTGTGCAGCTGCCTCCCCTCCCTTGATGATATTAAGGACTCCTTGCACAGCAGTCGATGGCCTTTTAAGTCTTAACATCGGCCCACAAGAAAACGTCTTATCAAATCCAAACTCGAATGTCTGGATTACTGAGGCGTCTGTCGTCAGGAGAAGTGATTTGAGCAGCAGCAGCTTTGCTGGTTTTGGTGTTGGTGAGGGGGGAGCAAGCAGGCTCCAGCAATGCAGCCTGTGCTATCGGTGTCCTGGTTATATAACGAGGCTGCTGTGGCTCTGCAAGTTGACTCTGGAGTTCGAAGCCACACAGATTAATTCTAATGCAGTGAAACAGGGAAACTTAATCCCGGGCTGGGAACTGAAATGCTGAATGCTCTCTCATGCTTTAAATTGTTCTGAAGGCCTTTTGGTTTTGAGTTCTGGCTTTTTTTTTTTTTCCTCTTAGCTTTGTTGTGAATATGCATCTCTTGCTCTCTTTGCAGCCTGTGCTGGCATTGTCTCCCCTTATGTTTAGGAACCTTTTGTATTTAGCAGGTGGGATTGTATACATCCTCAAAATAAGGAAGTCCATCTTTAATCTTAAATTATGCTTATTTTTCTTTACTTTGTAGGTCTCCTTGGCACAAATTGTGTATATTTTTGTTTTATCTTCCATTAGTGATTGATACTCTTAATTCTTGAGTATGAACTGTTAAACCAGAAGCAGCATTTGAGTTCTCCAGAGGTTGAGGAGAGGTCAGTGGGGGATGCTAGTTGGGAGTTTATGGAGATGATTAAGGACAGGGTGGCCCTAGCTGTAGTAAGGAAAGATCACCTTTACTAAACTCCATGATTTCAAGTCATTGGGTAGCTGAATTGTCATCATAAATAGACATACAGCTGGGCTCAGTGTCCCTTCCCATTCTGATTTGTTATGAGAGAGGAAGCAATGTATCCTTTCTGATTCTTTACTGCTTCTCTAGAAAAGGTTTCCCAACCTTTCCTTATAAAACTGTTTTCTTTTGTAACCTCTTAGTAAATATTTACCTGCTCCTTGTACTCACGTTTTGATGACAGGCTTTGAGTTTGTGCATCAGCTGAACATCTCACTTCAGCCAGAAGTGAAATGCAGTGCCTGTTGTCATGTCACTTGTTGCAGTGCCACGTGTTCCTGCAGGTGAGGAGGCTGCTGATTTAACAGGCTTTCCACCTCTACCTGGCAAGGATTAGTGTGATGCAGAAGCTGCTGTTCCACTGAAGCAGCAGATGAGCTGTTGTCCGCTGAAACCTTTCTGAAGCACAGGTAGATAAGCACACACTGCCAGTCTTTGAAGCCTGGCTCTTTGTCAAGTCTCTTGGAACCCTGGATGATGGGGAGTATCTAGCAGGGCACAGATCTGATGGCTACTTGTGCCGTTCTGTCCTATGTAGTCCCCTTGGTCGGAGCAGGAGGGACACCCACTGTGCACCAGCCTCTCTCAAGGCAGCTGTGTCCATTGTGTACCAACCTACCAGGGCTTCCTCCTTTTGTCTGAGAGCATGAGAAATACTTATGGTGGTGTTGCTGCCAAGGGCTGACATCAGTGCAGCTGCAGGTTTTGGCTCCGTACACCTGAGTCAGGCCTTGAAACGCTTTCCCTTGGTATGACTTACTCTTATCTTCTCCCACAGCATATCTTGTTGCATTAGGCTAGAACAGTGTGTGCGAGCGTGGAGGAGCAGAACAGATCCTTCCCCTCCAGACTAGATTGTTTAAAAATGTATGTGGGAACTGATGTCCTTCAGATGCTCCACTTCCCCCACGACAAGCTGTGGACAGCAGTACAACTAGTTGTTTGGGTTGTTTTTTTCTGGAGGAATTGAGGTGAACCTCAATGTAGATTGAGCTGGGGTTATAATCCTTCTTCTCCAGGGGGTTTGGCACGCTGGTGAGTCCTATCAGAGCTGCCTTCCTGTGCTGCTTGCAAGACTTGCTCCATAGCCCTCCCTATAGAGGATCTTATCAGACCAGTTCTTTTCCTAGTCCTCCCATGAATCATTGGGGTTGAAAATATCTTGATATGAACAGCTTTGTTCTGGCTGTATTCTCATCTGAGTCATACTGCAGTGTTCTGCAAAGCCTTTTCATTGTGTAGTGAGTCACAAATTCTAGAGTGAAGGGAATGTAAAAATGGAGCAGAGCTCCTGTTCCTTTTGACAGCATCATGCTAATACCAGTTCTGGTGTCTCTGCCTTTTGCTGCTGAACAAATGATGATCATCTTACCAGTACTGTCCACTTACTTTCAATTCAGTTGATCGGCCCAGTAAGATGGCCCTGAGGCTGCTGATGTCACTGCTTTACTCTGTTTAGTAGTGTAAATATTTGTGACTGACTTAGTTGAATTCACTCCTTTTCTCAGGGTAGAGTTGGTTAAGAGCCTTGAGGTTGTGTGGAGGTCACATGCTGAAAAGAAGTAGAAAAGCTGAATAACTTTGGTAATACAGCACAACAACAGGTAATGGGATATCTGCTTGAGTCAGGGTGTCTGTGGCACTGACAGAAAAGGAGCCCACAGTACTCTTGAGGCTCTGTGTTCTGAAAAGTGCAATGTGAACAGTGAAGGAGAAAAGAGGCTGTAAAAGCTAAGCCAGGGAGCACCTTGACTTCAATTTCAGCTTCTTGCTCATTACTGGAAACTGGCAATGTTGACAGGACTCTGTGTAAACGCATAGGTTATGTGTGAATCAGGCTTGGATAAAGCAAAGTTCCCCAGCATCTTTGAAACTCATTCCTTGCACCGCTTCGTGCTTTCTGAGTAAGAGTCAGAACTGCAGATGCACAGTTAGTAGGTGTGATGGCAGCAGTGTGTGCTTTGGAAAATGACTGGATGATTGATTCACACCAATTAAGATGCAGAATCGTGCTAAAGGAAGAATCAGTAAGAGCAGGGATAGGTTCTAGTCCTTGGTTTTGAGATGGTCTCTCAGTGTTGTCACCCAGGAGTTCCCTGTCATACATCTGTGAGTGCTTTTGTCTCATAATGTTCTTTTTCTCCTACCAAACGTGTGCTGAGGAGGGATCCAGCGGGGAAAGGCGCTGTGTAAGCCCAGAGATGCTTCCCTACTTTTGGTTTGCCAACTCTAAGCCAAGGCATGTGTGTTTGAACCCCTAGCCAAAGGTTCAGCAAGGAATTAATTCTGTCAGGTACTCTCTGGCTCTGTGAGGCTGTTTCCCTGCACATAACAGCTAATGTCATCTTTGGAAGTATTTCTTGGCTGGAGAAACATGATGGAGCCTAAACTGCCAAAGAACTTGGATTATAGAGATTGTTTTAGAACTTCCTCTACTGTACTGGCATCTTATTTCAATTTTGAAACCAAGAGTCTTTCTGTAAATTGGAAACATGTGTATTAGTCAAGTTGGATGACGTGTTTTTGTCTAGTTGGCTCAAAGTCAGAGGGTAATGTGCCTTTCTTAAAGGGGTTGGACTGAAGGTTTCTTTCTTTCAAGAATAGATGGACCATTTCCAAGTTCTGATCAGCTCTCCTGCTGTAGCACTGCTTTGCTCGTATTTCCAGAAAGGTTAAGTGACCCCTGTTAGCAGAACCTGATGTTTTCTAATGAACTTGAAGTTACTTATATTTTTCTAAGGACTGACGGTAAATCCCCTCTTCCCTTTACTCGTCAGTCTCTGCTGCATGAGAAACCATCAGCAAACTGGTGCTGTGGTCTGACTGCTCTGTCCTGTGTTTTATCTGGAAGAGCCTTTCCTAAGGAACTGCAGCACAAGGAATAACCAAAAATGTAGAATCAAGACAACTTTTGATGGCTGGTTTTTACCAAAGGTACACATACAAGGTTTTCTGTTGACTGTACATCCAGTCATGCAGCAGCATATGGTGTACAGACAGGGGGAAAAAAATCAACCCTTGCCAGCTTTCTGTCTGCAGCCTTACTTTGTTTTGCTGACCCATGCTGTGCTGCTACGTTTTCAGGTGGTCTCCTGAGAATTGACAATTTCTGCAAACCCTGACTGTAGATTACCTTACTCTAGACACAAAAAAGTAACTGCTCTAAATGTATGGTTTGAGCAGAGCACACACAGAGGGGTGAGAGGTGGCTTGGAAAAATGTGAAACGTGTTGTGGGGGTCGGAGGGAAGGAGTTGCAAGCGAGTATGCAAAGGTGCAAACCATGCTTGCTTCATCTGGGCATGATCCTGAAAGCATTAATCCTGCACAGAGAAGATGCTTTTGCCCAGCCTGGTGAGCTTCCCAGTCTTAAGAGACCTTTCTGCAGAGTGCTGTGAAGGTACCATGGAAGGTATCATGCTGCTCTTAGCTGGAAGAGTAGAACCAGAATTGAAAACATTTGTCTGGTTGGGGTGGCCAGCCACTGGCACCTTGGTGCTTCTGCACCGAGATAACATTTGTCCTCTTGAAAAATCCTCTTTTGTTTTTTTTTACATGACTGTAACACCATACGTCTCTTGGTCTGGAAAACCTGATCACTAGCATTCTGGAGAAAGGGCTAGTCAAAATCAGTTCAGTCTTACCATCTCCTCTTTTTTTTTTCTGTTTTTTCTTTTTTTCCTGTTCCCCTCAATCCTTAATGCCTTTTCGAGCAGAGGAACATCTGTGTTCTTCAGGTTAACAAAGCGCTTTTGTTTAAATGTTGATCCAATAAAACAAGCACTGCTTAAAGCAGATGTGGATGTGGATTTTTAGAGCTCCTTATTTTTTATTATTAGGGAAAGTGAGGTGAGAAATTCTCACCCAGAAGAACATATCCCATTAGGCATGACTCTGGAGATTAAGGGTAGGAACTCAGGTGCCTTCTCTGACTTAATCCCAAAGCTTTGAATGTGGATTAAGGAGCTGTGCTACAAGTCTTCTTGATATCTTACTTTTATTTTGGGATTAGATTTATTTTTGAACCTGTAAACAAAAATCTGTCCCTTGATAATTAGACGAAAGATACAGGCCTTTGTCACATTTGATTTCTTGACATATGTGACTTCAGAACAGACAGTTGGAGGGACAAGTGCCTTCCAATCTCTTGAGTTTCTCTCTTTTTTTTCCATTTGTTCTTTTTTTTCCTCCTTGTTCTTCAAGGACAGGGCTAATTTTATACCTCTTCCCTCCCACCAGCACACTTGCTGATGGAAGGGGTGAAGTCCAGAGTCGATAGTTGGTGCTGTTTGTGTTGATGTGACAGGACTGTGCTGTGGCAGAGCCTGCCTGCTCACCTTGCTGTGACTCCTCTCGGGGGACAGTCCTGTACCTGTTTTAAGGACTGGTGTGCTGAATGCTAAGCAGTGGTGGCCAAGGCTTCTCCTGAAGTCACTCATTTATGTTCTTTGATGTCAACTGAATATGCTTGGGCAGCTGAAAGCAAGCAGTGAGTAAGGGAGTGCTCACTCCTAATTTTCTTGGAGTGGAGGGGAGTCAGCATCTCATCCGCATTAACCTCTCGGTGACTGTCAGTTCTCTTCTTGTTTCTGTTATATCTTTTAGTAGTAAACTTTTTACCAGTTATGGGAGACTTCCCATTCCCCTTGAGTGGGTAGGAGAACTTGGCTTGTTTTCAACTGAATGTGATTCCCATAGCTGGGGGAAGGGAAGTGATGTCTGGGAATTCATTTGCTTTAAGGTTCAGACGACACTTGGGTAACTTTGGAATATATCAGGATTATCTTCTGTGCTGAATCTTAATTCTCACTTTCAAGACCTGAATAAGACTCAGAATGCTCAGGGGTGTATTGATATATCCTGGAGAGTTATTTATTTTAATAATAATAATAATAATAATAATAATAATAAAACCAAAACCCAGTAACCTTGCTCTTCTCTTTGTAAGGCTGTTTGTACTTTCTGGGTATGTCATCCCCACCAGTTCTTTGTTTCAGCTGATGACGATGATTAACAAGACAGGTGAGCTAAAATCAAGGAGGATCAAGTTCATTCAGAACTTTTAGTCCTGGGGATGCACTCATATGGCAGTCTAAAAAAAAAACCCAGAAAAAAGTCCTCACTGTTGGAAATCCTCCCTTTTCCTCCACTTTACAGGGTGACTGAGACTGTTGGTTGTGTTGGAGTGGTGAAAAACTAGGAATTGGTTACATTTATCCTCAAACCAGGAATTACTTTTGTTTCATGGTGACAGGGTCTGCAGGTATCTTGTGGGGCAGAGCCATGCTGATGCTGTTTCTTTCTTTTTTTTCCATATTAGATAAACTAGGAAAGAGCAAACCACAGAGCACTTTCATGTTGCAAAAGGCTTTCATTTCAGACCTTTTTTTTTTTTTTTTTAGATTTCTGGGTAATGAGCCACTTAGAGTTTCTGAGTTTGATCTTGTAATTGTGAGCTTTAGGGTTTGGTAAGCTGCAAATGTGCACGTTTTTTTGCAAAGTAGTCATTTGTGTGCTAAGGCTGCAAGGCTATTCTCTTGCAAGAAAAGAAAAGTAGGTTAGCGTGCAATCCATGGGCACAGCAGTTGGTGTAACTCGGTCATGATACTTGTGCCGTTCCCTTCTCTGAGCACTTGGGTCTGAGGGTAACACAATCATTTGTGCTTTCACATGGTTATCAGGTTGCTTGCTTCAGCAGATGGAATGTGTGCCAGACCTCTTTTAAGTCGTTATTTTAACAAATGTTTTTTTGGTCAATAGTAAGAGCAGCGCTGAAAACAGCCAGGGAAAGAGCTGACAGTCCCCTTCACCCTCACTTAAACTGGAGCTGCATCCTCACATTTCGATTTCCTCTGTCAGTACTAAATGCTTTTTCTGGCTGATATGGCTCAGAATGGTGCCACACGTGCATATGCATGAAAGCCCTTTGTGGTGTGAAATTAGGGATGAAAGATATTGCTAATCAGTCCTAACAATGCGGGTCTTATTCCTGGGCAAGGGGAAAGGGGAATGTGGGGAATGGATGTTTCACAAATGTATAACACATTCAGACGAGTTTTTATGCCAGTGTTGGTGCCTGTGCACGGACACCCTTTTCATGCTGTAAAATGCTGCTGTTCATGCTGAGAATTTAAACAAGCCGCCTATTCAACACCGAAATCCAAAATAACGCCAAAATCCAAATGGAGGCACTTCAGTTGCATAATAGTGTCTGTTACAAGGAGGCCTTGGTGCAGTAGATGATGTAATGCTCCTTAAGATAAGGCCCAGGCTGGGGTCGGGGAGAGAGGGAAAAGGATGTAGGTGATGGAACCATTAAGAGTATTGCTAACGGTATCAAAGCTCTCCATAGGGTGTTAATTAGCAAAACTGAATAATCCTGAAGCTGATTGTGTTACAACTGTACATGTGGAAAAAATGACCCATTGCTTGGTGCTACCTGTTCTCTCTGATTATCATCGCTTTTTCCCTGGGGTGAACTTGCTTGCAGTTATCAGTGTGCTCAAGTTCCTGTAGCTGATAAACTGGTTATTTTGATACCTGCTGTAGTAGCTAAGAATTCTTCAGCCTGCCAAAGAGATGCTTTCTGTTGCTTGCTGAAATTGTAGTGCTTCACATCTGGGCTGTGCTTGCAGCCTTGCTATTTAAGTGCTGGTCGTAAGGGAGGTTGTTACTGTTCCGAGGCCTCCGGCAGTTGGTTATTTCACTTCCTCCCTAAACTTATGTTTAGCATATACTGATTTTCTTTTGTTTAGGACCTGCAAGTGCCTCCAGTCTGTTTTTGGACTGGCATGGCCAGAGGGGTGACACAAGATTGCTGCCCTACCTCCAGCCCTCCCGTCCCCTCTCTCCCTTGCCTTACAGTATTCACTCCAGGAAATGCTGAGAAAGTCGAGAGTAATGGAATTCATGAAATTCAAGCTGCGCTTCAATGAAAACGTGTTTTCAATTTCTGCCTCCTTGGAAGCCTGAGACTGAACTGTAATTGTTGGCGCTGGGTGGGGGCTGGGGCCGGGATGAATGGAAGTGGCGGAGTCAGCGCTCTGCAGAGCCTCTCGCCCGGCATCTCGCCGCTCTCGGCATTCAGAGGCTGGTGTGTGCTTTGTGGCAGCTTCAGGAAGCATTTTTGTATTCAGCTGTCCAAAAGGCCCAGGCGTTTTCCTGCTGGGTTTGATCTGGCTGTCGGGGTCTGAATGACAGTGACATGTTGGAGAGGAACGTGATGGAGGGAAGCATCAGCTGGGGGTGGTTTATCCCCCCCCTCCTCTGCTCTTGATCCTGTTCCCGCTGTCCTTTGAGTGTCCTGCTGCCGATTAAGGGTGAGAATTATAATGGGGACTCAAAAGCCTTTGGTAAAACTCATTAATTCATTCCTCCTTTAATTAGACACCCAGCCATGGGCTTATAATTATCAGAGCCCAGGAACGTTTGCAGCTGTAACAAGCTGTGCTGCATCAATTGCAGAATCCATGGGTTTTTGGCAAATACAGATCTGATGGGCTCTTCCTTGGTTTTGGGTTTTGGTGAGGAACATGCAAGGGCATAGAAATGAAGGAAGCAGCTGAGAGTGTGTTGTTGCTGACCCCTGTCTGAAACCTGTGGCCGACCTCAGCTGAATCTTCCCTCTTGGTGTTGAACTAAGAGGAAAGGGTGGAGTTGTTCTGCTTATAGATATTTTGTTTTTCCCTTGGGAGGTGTAATAATGTAACTTTCAAGGAGAAAAAAGACGAAGGGGAATCCAAGGAAAAGTTACTCAAACATGTTGTTTTAAACCTTTAGCACCTGAGGGAATCACACTTTTGGAGTAAGTGTAACAGGAGGAGTTGCAGGCGTTGCAGACAGTGCCCATTTTGCTGTTTGGAAGTTAGAGAATAGCTGAGAGTTCCACAATGAAAAGTACCAGGTACTTTTTTTTTTTTTTTTTGTCTGGGGGGGAAAAACAGTGAACTTCTATAATTTTGTAACCTCTTCTTGTTTCCAAAATGGGAAGGTAATTTTCAGAACTAGTTTTTGTGGCTGACCCCCAGCAACAGATGACTGGGATCTTCTGTGAGAGCTTTGTGCTACTTCTGGTATCTTTGAAATGCTCATGTTTTTTTTTTCTTTTGCAGAAGGAGAACTAGAGGAAGGCTGAAAGGACTTCAGGGGAGGACTTATTTCTACTTTATTGCAACTCTACTTGTAGTTCTGATCACTGTGAGTGGTGTAGTAGACCCTGACATGATCTCCATTTAGCATTGGACTGACAGGCTGTCAAGTGCAAGCAAACCAGAAAGGTACAGACCTAGGAAAAGGTTGAGGATGGAGATATCTGGCTGTCACTGAGCTTAGACAAATATGATTTAAAAGATAGGTTTGCTTCTTTTTTTTCCTTAGGATTTTGACTTGAGTAAGGGTAGAATGAATGCTTTGGACTCGTGAAAATGGGAGCTGTTGCACAAGAGTAGATCAGAGGTACTGCTAGGCAATGGCAAGTGTTAATGTTCATGTTCCCTAAAGAGGGAAACTGTTTCAGTTGTAGTAGGTGGCAGGAAAAAATGGATCAGCTGTGTTTTGGGTCTTTTTCTGTCTGGATTTAGTGGAAAGCACAGATAGCACATCCAGTGAGGATGCAATGATTTGTTTGACACTTCTGTAGCTATAACAGAAATCTTTACTTTGGACGAGAGTGCTATTTTAATACCACTGAACAACACTTCTTGTGTGCCTTTTAGTATTTCAAAATGTGACCGTCATCTTCTGTTTGTCCTTCCCGTCCCCTCCCCACACAGTCTGAGTTGTTGTTGGCTTATGAGACTGAGGAGTGCCTGGAGCTTGGGAAGGACAGGGCTTCACCCCTGGCCTCTGAGGTCAGATGTGCTGGATCACTGGCCTTTCCTTAGACATGTATATATCCAAAATTCTTACAGGTTAGACAACTGACGTTGGATCGATCTGAGTAGACAAGTTAATGAGAGCAACAAATTTCCAAGGCTAAAACAGCCTTTCATTCTCATAAGGACAGCTGGGTAAACGTCCTGGTGAAGTTCTTGGCTGGTCTTAGAGACCATAATCTAGGAAGGTTGAATGTTCTAACAGTGAAGCTCTTGACCACTGCAGAGCTTGTTTTTTTGGGCTTTTTCAGCTTGACCTGTTGCAAATTAAAAACCTCTTCAAACACAAGCTTTTCAGCATTTCTAATGCTTTAATATTAAATATTAAACCAAAGGCGATGAATATAAAATACATCAAGTGCTGTTGAAACAATTGTCCATGTGGACAAATGGTGCTCTGGGATTTGCTTCCAAGGCCTCTGCATTGGCAGGCAGCTCTTGGAGGAGCCCTGTGAGTGATAGTAGATGCTGGGAGGGTTCTGCTGAGGTGTAAATAACAAGGTTGGACAGTTAACGCTGGCTCTGCTGTTTTTATTAGAGCAGCTTAGCTCTCGCCTCGGGTGATGTGGAGGTTATGGGAGAAGGAGGAAGGGACAAGCTGTGAACTTGCCTCCTCTCCCAGCAGAGGATGATGAGAAGGTATGAGGATCTCGTTACTCTAATCCCCCCTTGGCATGTTAATTCTTCTTGTCTGTGTACTCCCCGTATCTTAAGTCTGAAATTCTTACTGAGGCTTGCTGGGTCACGTGTGTCTCACTGCAGTGCCCTTTGCACCTTTTTTGTGTGGATTCTGTTGCAGCTATTAAAGTTCAGTTGGCTGTTGTAGCATTTCATTGCTCTTAGTTTTGCTCTCAGGGAAATGTTGCTTTGAGAGACTGCTGCCTGTCTTATTACTGTCCTAAATACATTTACTAGCTATTTGCTAGCTATTGCATCTTCTGCCTGTAATTGACCTACCTCTTAATGTCCTCTGCAGGTCCAACTTCATTTTGTGGGCATATCTGAATCATCTGCTCATGGGAGGAGATGTACCTCTTGTACCACAGCACTGACACATCCAAGTGGTGAAATGTAGCTCTGCAGGTATAACCTCTGGGCAGGACTTTCATCACTAACTTAATTATTAGGTTTGGTTTACATGTGCTGGCTTCAGTAAGAGTGGTCTTGATTATTTGGTGCAATAAACGAAATATAACATTCAGCAGTCTTTAGGACAGGCTTTGAGTGCTCATCAAGTACATCATCAGGTTCAAACCAGGCATGTCTGTATTTCTTTACCCTGCCAAAGTGAAATTTGCTGCTTTGTCTAATGCAGTGAATGCTGAGCTTCCTTTCTAACATCTGTGCCTTCAGATGGGATTCACCAGCAATTTAGTTCTTTACTTCCCACTCACAAACACGTACATGACAATTTCTTTGATACTGAAGCTAGTCCTACAAGATTTTGATCCTTGGGGATGTGCTCAACTAGCCTTTGACGTGCTGCTGCCTTCTGACAAGTCACTGGTCATGTCTCCTGGGAAAACAGAGTTCCTGAGTGTTTTCTGTGTAGCTGCACTCGGGCCTTGGTCAGTGCAGTCTTGCCCGTGTGCTGTGAACACAGGCTAACTGTAAACAGGGCTGAGAGCTCTGGAAACAAGTGTTGTCCTCAGCTTTATTCTCCATGAGGGATATTTTTTTCTGTTAGAACAGGACAGGTGTGAAGTGGAACCGCACTGCTGTTCTAACACTGCAGTGAGGGAGCATTACATGGATGTTAACTGCAAGCTGAATATTCTTTTTGTAGTCAAAACATTCACTATATTGGGGTAAGCATCTCGTTCTTGGTACACCTGTGGTTTGGGCTGTGTGGCTCTTTGTGTTCCACTGCAGTGTTTCTGTCTTGCCTGGCCTGGATAGGTGTGCTGATGGCTGGGGCTGTGCTGTAGGCGAGGAGGAGTTCAGAGCACGTGTGGACACATACCATCAGTTGGGGGAATGGTGCTGGCCACTGCATGTTGTCATCAGTCCTGCATTTGGGGAGCTGGCTTCTTGCACAACCCTGGCTGTAAAGATCTAAAGCCCCTCCAGTGCTGCTCAGTGGGGTCTCAGTAGGTAGGACAGTGTCTTGTGATTCCCAGCCACTTGCAAGGAACAGGGTCTTCAGGCTATTTACACTGCACTCTTCACTGTTGTGTATTTACCATCCAGGCAGCACCCAGATAACCCCCCCTCCATGCCTGTGCCCCTGGCAAATAGGCTTCCAAGTGGGGTTACTCATTCCAGGCACGTCCGCCGTCCTGCTCTGGAGCTCAAGCTGAGTTAGTCATGCGTCTCACCGAGTGTGTCAGATCTGAGGTGATCTGTCTCTCTTGCTTCTGCTCTCTAAATCCTTGCTCTTATAAAAGACAGTAATCAACAAAAGGGCAGTTGGAGTTGTGGAGCTTGGTTATATGATCTTGTCACTTCTTTCATCCCGATCTTTAGACTAAAGAGATGGTATTTGGAGCGCTGAAGTGTTTTCAGGGTCCTGGGAAAGTGGCTGGGACTGTACTGTTCAGCTGCAGGGCACTGTCTAAAATTAAATAGTGGCAGCTGGTGACAGGAAAATGGAAAAAAAAAAATCTCTTTTTTTGGGAGAAAACCAAATGAAAACTTGATGCCGTGCTATTCCTTGTGGTCATATTCTGTGTCTGGAAGCTACTGTTAAAGCTTCCAGTCATTACACGTGGGATTGCACTATCATGCCTTTAAATGTATGCAAAAACCTGCTCATGTTCCTTCACTTACACGCTTTCCACATGAGGGTATAATTTAGTGACAATATAATCACTTCCATAGCAACCAGCATGTCATAAACAGGATTATGGTGCCTAGTAAGGATGGAGGGCACAGTGAATTTAGGAAGGAAGTGCCCCCTCATGTAAATACCCTCATTATGGTGGAGCAAAGCAGGGAAAATAGTGATGTATGTGCAGAGAGCAGCATCCTGCTTCACCTGCTGTGTGGCACCCGGGGGCTGTGTCACCAGAGAACAGGGGAGGAGGAAGGGCACACAGTCACGTTTGTGGTGTGTCCTTTAAAACCACAAAGCCTTGAGAAGGTGAGTCTGTGTGTCATTAGCAAGGCGAGATAAACCCTATAGAGAGCCTGTTACTGATCTCAAGGTGCAAGTGCAGCAGGCTGCCTTGTCTCAGCTAATGTGATTAAAACCCTGAAGGCACCAGGGACATATTCTTGTCATGTGTCTCCCTGAATTCCTTCTTTCCACTCCCCTATCAAGAGCACCCTCGCTCTCCAGTCTGGAGAGAGTAAGATTTGTCTGCTACAAAGTACTGCATTTTTCCCCCACTAGTGCTGTCTGTAGAGTTAAATTAAAATGCTTTCTCAATACACACTCAAGCTTTTGCTTTCTCTTTTTAGTCAAAACTTGAGATGGCTGTTTTATTTTTAAGGGTGGGAAGAACCAGCAAAATCAAAAGCTTCTGTCTTTAGCTCCTGCTGCAGTGAAGACTGAGGGTGTCTTGTGATGTTCTTCTGCAGACCCATAAAGGAAAGAGAACTACTTTGCTTGGTATTGTGGTTGGTTTTATGCTGCACAGATTTAAGTGAGAACAGTTACTGAGTGCTTTGTAAGAGTGTCTGAGCAGATGCTCTGCCCTACTTTGTTCTGCAGTTTATGCACCACTTGCCTTCATTCAATAAAAAGCAACATGAAAACACGGGAATTATTGCAGATATTTGCTCTGTGGCTTCAGGGTATCTTATCATGGGGCTGCTCAAAACCTTTTTCTAGTGAATTGCTCCCACTTTTTGCAGTGTTTCGGTGATGTAACAAATGATTCAATTGCTTCAGTAAGTCAAATGTACTGTTTGGCTCCTTCCCAGGAGCTTTAACACCTGCTAAAAGGGTGAAGAATTCTGGGCAACTGCTGCCAGCCCTTAAGTGCTGTGAAAAGTCTCTTGTCAATGTTCCAGCTTTCTGTGGAGGTTGGGAGTCGAGATAGTGTTCCCCACTAATCTAATGTGCTTGGTCAGACCAGATCTAACTCCCTGTTTCTGCCTCAACTATTTTTCTTGGTGGTGTTTTTAGAGAGCTGAGTTTGTGGAAAGGGATCCCGATCACTGGTAGTGAATTGCTAAGGAGGACATAACTCTCTTCTTTTTATCTTCAGAAAGTCTGCAATGGGTGTATTTTTACTGGTGGTCCTGCAGTTAATGAGGTCTGACAGCCCCACCTGATTAGAAAATAAGCTTCAGTAAGAGATTCTCTGAGTCCTACATTGGAGCACATAGGTTTTGCTTCTCTTCATCTTGATTAGGATGCTCACTGAAAATAAATTCACAAATACCTGTCTATAAAGAATAGAAAGAAAAATTCCATGTAGGGAAGGGTGGATCTTAAGTTTGAGACATTTCAAGTGCAAGTTGAATGTCTGGTGTGGCCTGGCCTAGAAATATGTATAAAACTACTCAAATGCAAAACGATTCACCTGGCTCCCTTTTGTGGCATCTTTTATGGGAGAGTTCATACACAGCCCAGGGGTTTTCTGCTTTACACACTGATGAATCCCACTTTGGGGTAATGTTCCAAACAGGCAAACTACTGATCTGCACAGGAAACAAGGTACCTGGTGCTACAGAAAAACTGTTTCCAAATCAAAGTTAGCCATAAAGGTAACTGTAGGTATTAACACTGCAGGTTGTTATAAAGCCAAGGAATGTGGTGCACTGGTCAAGGTAAGGTGGCTGAAAGTCTGTCCAGCTGCAGCAGTGAACTGAAAGACATTGAAATAAAAGCAAACAAAGCAGAAGGTGGTTGGCAAAAAACAAATGAGTAACTAAGCACCAGTTCCTGGCATAGGTCTGATGAAACTGTGTTTCAGGAACCTAAGAAAAGGTGAGATCATGTATTTCTGCACTTGTTATTCTGGAAGCTCTGAGAATGCTGATCTGGCACTAGCAGCTGTTTTTAATAGCCTAATTTAATTTTTAAGTTTCTCTAAGTACTCCCTGCAGAACTGGTAAATGCTATTTTTGTTGTTGTTAGTGGGAATGGCCAACCTTGGTGATGTTGCAAACATACACCATGAGGCACGTGTTGGGTGGCTTGCCAAGGTCTGAGCAACCACAGGGATGGCTGATAGGAGGAATGACCCACTGCTCAGCTGCCAATGGCTATGGCCTGAATGTTGTATGGGAGGCTGGATTAAATAGTCCTTTCCAAGAGTTTTCAGGCCAGGAATCTATCCTGACTGTGTTGCTTCAAGGAGCTGCAGCACTTGAGTACGTAATAATAAGCGGAGGAGGCTGGATGTTGTCCACTGTATTTCTTTGTCCTTTGCTGGATCTCTTGTACTTCCAGTTTGAATGCTGGGGGCTGTGTTCCTAACCTGAAACATGAGGTTAAAAACCAAACAGCAGAGCGAAGAGTCTGTGCTCCTGGGTTTTCATTCTGAAAGACAACATACCTGTCAGTAGTTGTGAAGGTACTGGAGAAAGGAAGGGAGCCTTTTTTGTGGTTAGAAATTAAAGTCCCTCACACAGCCCCATGAGGACCTGGTGAGCAGGAGCACTGGAGGCTGTTCAGCTGGTGCTGGTGTGACCAGCCTGTTGCATCCTTCTCCGGTGGCTGCTCTTGCCCAGGTGGCAGGTGCCGGTGCCGTGACAGGGTTGTGTTCACAGCAGCTGCTTTGAGCAAAAAAGCCTTGCCCTTGAGATTTACTGGGTGGCTGTGCAACACCTTGGGCTCAACCTGTTAAGCTCTTCAGCTGTAGTGCTTCTGGCTTGCTGTGATTCTTCATGGATAGAAAGGATTCATCTCAAGCACTAGTTATTAATCTAAAGATAATGTTGAGAAGACACAGAAATATACTGTGTGTACAGTAATTTCAGCATACCTAGCTGGAGGCAAAAGAAAAAGGAATTGGTGGGAAGCATAGCTCAGGATTACACTGTGGTGGTGGTGGGGGAACTATCAACCAAGTTAGGATGTGAAAGAAAATGTACTTCCTCCTTCTACTTCTTTATAATTTTGTCCTCAGTGAGTAGTGTTGCTGTGTTCTCTGAAGGAGGGATTCAGTTTTTTTTAAGGGCTTCAAGGTCGAAGGTCTGGGACTGCTGACTACTGACTCTGTCTGTTTGTGGGAGGATGTGATGCTTTCAAAATGCAGAACTGCAGTGGTGAGATGAACAGTGTCTTAGTGGGTGGAGAAATGGGGAAAGTCCCCTTTATCAAGTTTCCAAAATGGCTTAAATTTCCCAGTTAAATACAGGGTGAAAGATCCCAAAGGGTAAGTTTATCCCAAGTAGGGAAATCAGCTTGCAGTCAGTGCCTCTTATAAAAGGCACAGATTTTGCTTTTAGCTTGTGGGGATCACTTTTCCCCCCCTAGACAAAAGTTGGTGTTTAGTGCACATCAGCAGCAGTGAGTGAGTCGTGTGTTGAATGGTTCTCAAAGAACGGTGTTGCCGGTGAAGGCTTGTCGGGATGATGGCTTCCCTCTCTGCTTATCAGGTGTGACAGTGACAGGGGAGCTGTTGGCTGTGCTAGCGCTGGTACCCCAGGCTCTGCTTGGGAGCAGCAATCCCAAGCAATGGAATATGCTCAGTGGCTGTGTCCAAGTGACACGCGGTTCCCACTGACAAGCTGTGTCTGTGAAGCCCAAAGCAGCAAAGCTTCAGCAGAGCCGATGGACTTTGCGTTTCTGCCTCCAAAACTGATTCCAGCAGTGATCTGCTGAGAGGTAGAAGCTGTGCAGTAATTTTTTGCCCAGATGTAGCTGCTATGAAAACAAATGTTGAAGGACGTGTTTTTCTCACAACGGGCCCCTCTATCAAGGGCGCGTCACAAGTTACTGGATTAGCATAACAAGGGTGGCTTGAAGCAGTGCCGATAAGAGCAGAGTGTTTCCTGCTGGAATTATCATCGAGTGACTTATAATTCTGCTGTCTTGCACATTTTTCAATCCTGGACTTAATAGGAAAGCTTTGGCTGCCTGAAGTGTCACCACTTCCTCTTCTGCATCTGCAAATTGCAGCAGGATTTGGTGCTGTCCAAGCCAGCACACTCAGACTGGGGCTGGTGCTAGGAGAGGTCACTCTTCTGTTGACTGTGGAGCATTGTGAAATATTTCCTCCCTTGTGCTGTGCTTGGAAACACTGTTTTTTCTAATAACCCAGTTAAACTGCATGTTCTCAAGCCCTATGTGGTTTGAGTTTTGTTGGTGGTGGTTTTTTATTTAGATTCTTTGTGCAACATGCAGGTGCATGTTAGATATGCTCCAAGGGCCCAGGAGAAAACAGTGTTGTCACTTTCCTTACAAGCTGGACAAAAGTTTTGAAGCCGTTTTAACCTCCCCCCCCAAACAATCAAAACCAAACAACTTTATGTTTTGGAAATCCATGCAAACAAATTGACTTTGTTTGCCTCTTTTTTTTAATGGCATCACAGACTTCTTTGCTCCTAGTGTCTCCTGGGGAATGGCACTACTGTATTGGTGCTACAGTGCCAAGACCTGTGTGCATTGGTAAAATTGCTTCCAGCACCCATCTGGAATAAATACGTGTCTATTGCTTGCTGGACAATATTTCATACAGGATAAAGAAATGGATAGTACTGTATTCTAACATCCTGGGCGTGATTTAAGGTTAGGTTTGGGCTGTGAACAGGGATGTTTGTCTGTGATAAGCCTCAGTGGAGGAATAGTGCAAAACTGTGGTTTCAACATTGTGTAAATGGGACCTAAATCTGAGGTCCTGCCTGGCAAATCCTGACACTGATGTGGCTCTTCCATCCCTAATAAAGTTCGCAGCTTTAAACCCTTTTTAATCACAGCTGTCTGAAGTGGAAGTTTGTGGTTCCCGAGGTAATGGTTCAGGAGGGTGGCTGGAACACTTAGCACTCTGGGGCTGCTCAGTGATCAAATCAAGGAGCTGACCTGGCTGAGAACAGGTTTCAGCACCAGCACAGAGGTTCTTCTGGTTGCAGTTAACGTGTAACCAGCCCTGGTATGCACAGAAGCTGCCCTACTGCCTGAGCCCGGGGTGTTTGAACAGCTGCCCAGTGAACCAGACTGAGCATCTGATCTAGGCATAAAACACTGTTTATTCTTGTCAGGTGAATTGTTATAACTCTGGTCTGGCATAACCCTGGGGCAGGAACAAAGTCCCTGTGCCTTCAGAGTGCTATGGCACTAAGATTGGCTGGAAAAGTGTGGGATATGCCAGGCTTTGTGTTGAATCTCCCTTTTGGAATATTTCGGGGTGTTGAATCAAGAAGTAGAATTCAGGAACCAAATAAAAGGTTCCTGGCTGACTTCTATATCTTCCTGTGAGCCCATAGGCTTTTCTAAACCATAGCTCTTTCTTTAAACCATCATGGAAAAAACACACTTCTAGGTTTGGCTTCGAGATGAGCTGTTTCCTGCCCTTTATGGCTTCTTTCTGGTTTGAAGTCGGAAGCAATGCTGAGAGCAAATAGAGCAACTCACTGTAGTGTTGGTGAAAGGGGTCTATAATAGCATTTTATTTCTGGTTACTCTGTGACCTGAAGAATTGTAGCTGAGCAGGGCATATTCCTGTTAAAGTTCTAACACCAGCCAACACTTCTCAAAGCTTATTCTTTCTTTGTTTCTCTTTGCCCTGAAGACCACACTCTCCATCACTTTAACAGTCTTGAGCTGTTCTTGTTGCCACGTGAGCAGATGATCAATTTTTTCGCTTCTGTGGCAGTAGGTTATCCATGATTTGATGCTCTCATTGGGTGGTGTGTGTGTGCATCTCCTCACCAGGGTGCATTAAAGCTTTTGGATGTGACCTGTGAAATCAGACACGACCATACTGCGTGAGAGTGTGTCTGAGGTGGTGGGGTAAGGTCACTTCACAGCTGGACAAGCAGTAACACGTGTGAGTGTCTCCACTAGACCCTGGAGCTCTCAGCTGGTGTCTGTGACAGAGCCACAGTCCCCACCTTCCCTGCAAGCTCCCCTCCTGCAAGTCTGTCTGCACTTTAGCCCTTTTCAGAGTCGTGCCTCTTTAAAAGAGTAATGAGGTCGAAAGCAAGATACGGGGCTGTGTGACGAGTTGAGGCCCATCCATTTGTCAGGGAAATGGTTTTCCAGTGCTGCATACTGATAGGAAGTGTCAAGCCTGATAAATATGCTTGAGCTTCCTTACTTCTTCATTTTCCCTAGAGCTTGGTTTCTAGAAAGAAATATTGATATGTAAAATATTAGAGATAGTCACCAGGGACCAACCTGGAGTGGAGACAGGGCAGGAATATTTTAATTTTGAAGCTGTCTGGATAAACATTTAAATGAACAAACACTTTCTTTTGTTTTATAGAACTTTTATTTAACCAAAAAAGAAAAAAAAGAGGAAGGGCACCAAACTTCATACATTGAAGTGTCTGGGAGGGAACATCCTTTCAGATGTTTGGTGTGTTGGAGATAAAGGCACCCTTCCTTTCATCAGGAGCCTCTTTTCCAAGGGATTTTTTAGTGCAGTGCAGTCAGTGAGTCTGGGTTTCTGGGCTCCTTATTTCTGGGCTCTGGCTGAAATAGCTCTTCCTGCTGGAATTGAAATCGGAAATGACCTGAGCTACACATGGTGAACAAGAGGAAGGTGGGGAGGGGACTTGCTGGCTGGAAAATTGTTAGTTCTGTTTATTTATTCAGTAGCTGAGAAACAATTATTTTTTAAATGTTCAGAATTTGGCTAGTTGGGAGCATTTGCTGTCCGTTAGCCATGGAAGTATGATGATAGGAAAAAAATGGTATTCTCCTCCTAAGATTTTAATTATAAAAAAATTTGTGATTAATATGTCTCTGAAGGACAAACTGAAGTGATCAACGTGTCTTAAATGTGAAATGATGAGGTCTTCCCATGTGCTCTGCTCTGGGAATCCATGGGTGCTTATATGTTTGCTTTAGGATGGTCAGTGTCTCCAGACTAGCAGTAGTTCTCAGGGATGGCCATGTTTTCCAGAGGGACAAACTGAAGTTGAGGAACAATTATAGTAACCAAATTCTGTGAATAGCAGGTCTTTCCTACACCTAGGAGAGCCATTTTTGTGACTGGAGAAATCACTGTGGATTTGAGCAAAAAGGACAGAAGACTAAACCTAGCTTGTTTGGAGATCAAATGCTCCACTAGAGTGAGTATTCAAAATAGTTTGGGGAGCTAAAATGGTCTTTGGTGGCTACAGCAATGAGCTACATGAAATATTCCTGCTCAAGTCCTGGGACATCAGAGGCTTACTTTGAGCTGACCTCCCGTTAAAGGACTTGAAACGACAGCCCTTGCAATTCAGCTTGTCCAACTTGATTAGATTTTATCTGGAGCTTGATTGAATTTGTGAACAAGATTATGAAAAGCAACATGACTGTCAATGAGGTGCGCAGTCTTTGAGGGAAAATTCTCTAGTATCCCAGAGGGTACTGCTTTTAAGTTCAGTTATGAATATTAGAATTCCTTGATTTAGTTACAGGTTTTAATAAGGCATTCTTGCAGCTGTTGCATCAGTGATGCTAGTTCAGCACACAGCTTGTGTGGTGTTTGCTTCCATCTTAAGTGTCCTGAAAGAGAAGGGTTTTCTTCCCATCTTAGCTGTTACCAAAAATGGGCTTAGCCCCTGGGATCATAGGTTTTTTTGGGAAGAGCTTTGATCATTAAGCACAGCAGGAAAAACAGCCTTGCTAGTTAGGGTGGAGCTGTGTGTGCTGTGCTTCGTTGCTCTGGCAGGTCAGACTCTAGATGATGACCTCTGGATAGCTCACTTAGACAACACATTTGTGTGGTGGATATCAAAGTCAGAGTCATTCGAGGACTTAGGGATTTACAGCCAGTTTGTAAAAAGAGGGGAAAATGAAGGAAAGCCTGGATATCTTCCCCCTGTGCATGGGGTAAATGACAAGTTTTGGAAGCAGAGGTGCTGCTGCTGGCTCTGTTCCACTGTGTGTGGCATTGTCTCCAGCTCAGAGATCATACCAGAGATGTGTTGAGTGATTGCTTGAGCCCAGTGAGAGCCAGCCTGCCCATCACAGTGCTGCATTGTCACAACTCTTCACGTTGGCTTTCTTGTTTCAACTCTGTTGCTAAATGTTCACTGGTGATGCTGGTGAAGAGAAAGAAAAAAGCCTCTGATGCCTTCATATGTAGCAGCAGCTGTGAAGAGGGAAAGCAGTGCTCTGCTAAAACTGGAGGCATCTCACTTATTAAAACTATACTTTTTACTTTTTTCCCTTGGTGAAGAAACACAAGTTGATGCAGAAATAACAGTAATTTATAAGTTTGAGAACAGTACCCATATAAATGATTACAAACCTTTCTGGCTACTGCCAAATAATAAAGAAATCCAATATTTAATTGTCTGCTTATCAAATGTCTTTACAACTAGTTTTACTTGAAGGAACCAGTGACAGATTTTCAAATGGATTTGTACACTTAGTCCCTAAAAACTTTTAAATTGCTATTGTACTGAGTAGGCTGGCAGGATCTACTTCTCTCTGACAAGAAAGTGTATGAAGGTGGTGTATTTCTTGGAGCTTTTCCCTGCTTGAGACAACCATAGCAGAAATGGGTGTGTGTATGTTTGCATGCGGGAAATCTGTGGGGTTTGTCTTTAAGATATTAAATCTGCTCTTTGTTCTATCCCCAGCAGAGCTGGCAGTGTGGATTGCTTCAGGGCTCCCATTTCAGTGCAGAGTTTGGTCGTCAGGAGCCAAGCTTATCTATTTGACTTCATGCTAGTGCTTCTCATCTGCCTCAGTGCCACTTGATCAGCTGAGGGGCAGCAATTTCGGAGAGGCAGCGACATATAAAACACAGTTGTCTCTGCAGTGGTTTGACTTTTGGTTTATAAATAATGGGAAGCAGGTAGGTGTTCTAGGCTGCATAAACAATTGCTGTAAGTTCAGTTGTGTGGTGGCAAAGGGGAGAGGTGCTGATTCTTCTCCCCCTCTCACTGAGTGGAGCGAGCTCAGAGTCAGCACTGTGTGACTTCCCTGGCTGAGAAGATGCACCTGATTAGTAGTGACTGCTGAGATGATGAGTTTCTCCTGCAAATAATGGGAAACAGAGCAGAGGAGTTCATTGCATCCCTTTGCTTGGCTCTGACTCTGAGTGCTTCAAGAGATAATGGTTTGGGATCTGGATGAAAAGAATTCCAGGCCCTTCTTGTGCTAGAGCCTGCAAGAACTCATTCTGTTTGAGTCCTTTGTCCAACCCTTTTCTGTGTGTGTGTCTTAGGTTAATTTTTGCTTGCATCTAATGGGGATTTGGTTTAGGTTGTTGTGCTAAAGGAGGCACTAGAACTAGTCTTCCTCCTCCACATCGACAGCATGCTTTGTGATCTGCTTTGTGACTGTGGTGGTGGTAAACCCAACAGCTGGATCACTTGCTTTTCTGCATTGTTCCAGTTTCTGAACTCTCTCCTGCTTTCCTTCTGTGAGAAGCTCTTATCTTCTCATACATGTTGGTATGGTCTAGAACCCTGCGATTGGAGCCCTTTCATAGGGAAGCTGAGAGTGGGTAACTCTCTGTTGTGACTGTTTCTTCCCTCACTTTCCTGAATCAATGGAGTGAAACACCTGCAAGAATAACACCCAGAGCTTTTGGTGGGAGACCCGTGTCAGACACGAGCCCAGCTGCACGTCGTGCCCCTTCCCCTCCACCCCATCCTCATTTCTGCAGTTCTGCCTTTCCCGCTTGCCAAGAAAAACCTGAGCCAGGAATGGAGGTAAAACATGGGGTTGTCCTATCTTGTTTTTGTTGAGATAACTTGGTGTGGCTGCTCAGCACTGACCCTGTTGTTTGTTTAACCGAGGTCCTGCCTCCTTTGTCTGTCTCTCCCTAGCTGACCTCGGTTGGGGGACGGGCGATTGATCCTGTGATGAGCTGGGGCAGGATGAGCTGGAGCAGCAGCGGTGCTTGCCAGGCTGGGCTGTGGGGATGCAGAGGAGGGGTTGAGCAGGGAGCTCTCATGCGTGCTGGCAGCCTCCCACCTCCCGGGCTCGTTGCTGTGCAGCTCTGGAAGGCAGCAGCCAATGGGAAGCACAAGCATCCATGCAGTTGGGCTTGCCGAATAACTCCTGAGGTGCCTTGTTTTCAGTCAGAAGCATGTACCTTCCCTACTGCTGTTCTTTTCCCATCCCTACGTCTCCTTTCCTCCCCCCTGAGCTGTCTCATTGTGTTGTTTTGAGGGATAACATCTGTGCTGTTGTCTCTCAGACTCTGGTGGTACTTACTGACTTTCTCATGCCCTCAGAGTGACTGTCCAGTGTTTGGGGGGGGGACATCTGTCACCTTCTGGTGCTTGGTGACCATATCAGGTTGGGTAGGTCATGCAGCTGGAGGCTAACCCGAGCTCTGAGGGTTTTGTGCTTTGCCTAGCTCTCTAAGCAAGCTGAAGGTAGCCCAGAATGGGGTCATCAGCCATTTCACGTGCATGGTCTCTCCTCCAGTCATCTGTGCCAGCATAAATGCCTCATGGTTTGGGGCCCCAGTGCAGGAGAGGTGCTCCTCAGGTGCAGGGAAAGGCCACTGAGATGGTTAGAACCCAACCTGTGAAGGGAGGCTGGGAGGCCTGGGACCCTTCAGCCTGAAGTGGAGAAGGAGGAAGGACAGATCCGTGGGCAGCCTTTGCATAACTGGAGAAGGTTCCAGATTTTTTTGGTTGGTGCCCAGCAAAGGGACCAGTGACAACAACCACAAGCTGAAATGGGAAATGGCACATGAGTGCAGTCACTTAGGAGCATTTTTCCTTGTAGTGCTGGAGCAGGGGCTGAGGGAAGCTTTGGAAACTCCAGCCTCAAGGGACACTTGGAACTTGCCTGGGCAAGGCTCTGAGCAACCCCATCTATTAAATTAGCCCTACTTTTAGCAGCAGGTTGCACTACAGTGACCTCCAGAGGTCTCTTCCAGCCTATTGTTTTCTATTATTGTATGGAATCTGTGGAATTGAGGTTTGTCTCTGAAATCTCACAGCAGTAGCATGTTGACATAGTGGAGTGAATGCCGTAAAGCTGGAAGCTTTAAGCATGGACATTTAGCACTCGTGGGAATTAAACTTTCAGGATTCTGTGGTGTCTATTTTCAAGAATAGAATGGGAAAGGAGATGAAATAACTGTGAATGCTGCTTTCCCCTCTCCCTGTGGGGGCTGAGTTAAGGCTGAATGGTGCTTTGTTTTCCCAGGTACCCCCTCCTGCCCTGTTAGTGTGATCTCTGTGTTGAAGGTATACCTGACATCCATGTGTTCTCCATATACTCCTTTCAGAATAATCAAGACTGACCTATAAAGACACAGTCATTCTTATTTTGTCTTTATTAAGTCCAGTGTGTGCAAGTGGGTTACAATCTCAGTGTGATGAGAAGCTAATCACCAGCCTTCTCCACCCCCTGGGATCCCAGGAGGTTACTGGAGCAGCACACTGCCCCAGTTTCTTCCCTCATGTGTGGCGATGATTGCATTTTTTTGTCTTGTTTGGTATTTTAAGCATGACTCTTGATAAGCTAGTTTGATAGTTGGCTGCTGTGTCTAGGACCAGCATTTGACAGATGACTTCAGAGGGGGAAAGCAACTTAAGTAGCTTAATAGGATTTAGCTCTGTCTACACTGTCCTGCCTGAGCATGTTATAAACCACTTTAGTGGGATTCCTTCTTTAAATATAGCCATGACATAAGTGCAGGCAGAACCCTAAGAGAACTCTGGGAACTTCCCTGAAAAATCAATCTCAAGATGTCGTTCAGAAGAATTGCTGAATGAATGAGTATCTGTGCAGGAACTCGAGGAATCCTACCAAGACTGATCTAATGAGCAGGATAAGAGGATCTCTGAAGGCATAATGTGTGTTAGTTTACCTATAAAGTGCATTGATTTCTAGTGGGTAAGATGTGTATGTCCTGGGAAAGCAAAGCAGCTACTGAAAAATCCCATTAGGACACAGGGGGTAAACATCTCCTTCTTTTAACATCTGTTACATCAAAACAGCCCTGTGTCCCAAACTTGGTGGTAAAGGAAGCTAAAAGTGAAGTGTATTCGTCTTTAAATAGCTGATATAAACCCAGGACTTGAAATTTTTTTTTAGGCCAGTGGTCCATGACAGCTCTCAGCTTTGCAGGCAAACCCTAAGAGAGTTGAACAGCTTTGAAACAGCTGAAAGGAGACAGATCCCCCTCTTCCCCCAGCTCCATGGGGAAATGGAGAAACTGCAGGAAGAGCTGCTCAGGCCTGGAGTCACAGAGCAGGGTGGATGCAGTGGATACCTTCTGTGAATATATATTGGAGTACCATATTTGCTTTGTATCTGCAAGGGGTTTTAATGTGTAGGTTCATCTGCTGCTAGCTGCGTCCCTGTTCACTCACAAATGGCATTCAGGAGGCAAATTTAAAAAGCCTGGGCTCCCCTTTCGTCAGCACTGTGGCTGGGGAGCAGAAGCAGAGGGGTGAGGGCAGCAAGCACTCGCCAGAACGCTGCTCTTGAGGGGGCAGCCTGTGCCTTGACCCTGGGTGCTGACGGGCCATCTGCAGCTCCGCAGCGCTGCAAAGAAAGCATCTCCATTCAGAGTGCGCTTCCCTTCGGGATGTCTGCCGGAGGAGGCCCTAATCCCTTCTCACATTTGGCCAGGAGCCTGCACGAGGCCTTTCTCAGCTCCGTAGCCTTTCTTGTGCAGGCTGAGGAGAAGTGGTTAATGACGCTCCCAGTCTTGTCAGTGGTGCAGAAACACGGGCTCCAGCTGTGACTGTGGTGGGTCTTGGCTGGCTTGGATAGTTTTTTTTGATCTGCTTCCTCTGTTAGACCCTCTATGGTATTTTCTTTCCTGGGTTTGAAGGTTCTCAATAGTGAATATTGATTGTCTTTGTCCCTGAGAGGGTTTTTTTGGGGGGGTTTTTTTGAGAGCATTTTTTCTTTAAAGAAAGAAAAGGAAAAAAGCAACTCAAAAATCCCAAAATAAAACCAAAGAAGACTCAATATGGAAATCTTCCCTGCACATGAGGGAGCCTCTTTTGTATGAGGGAAAGCTACAGCTTAAGTTGAAGGAACAAATTTCCTCCTTTTTCCATAGTTTTTTTTTAATTATTTTTTTTTTTTAAGCTCTGAAGACTACTACTCTGAAGCAGTAGTCTTCAAAGAGGCAGTTTGGAGTGAATTTATGGCGAGACGTGTGGCACTTGTTTGTCTCTGACCGTCAAGTGGCACGTTTGCATTGTTTGTGCAAGGAGGTCAGTGCAGGTCCACAGTCAACAGATGGGTCAGAGGTCTCTGTTCTCCCTTCCCCATCCTACAGAAGCTACCCCTATAGGATATCGCCCCTTTCCAGTTCTCCGTGGCCTCTCCACATGACCGACATACTGCATTAAAGCTGACTTCAGACACAAATTATTTTAAGGAAGATGTCATGTGGGCTGCTGGCTGTAGCACAGTGGGCCATGACTTTCTGGAGATGTAGGGCAGTGTGCCTTTGATTTTGTTCTTTATCCCCTCCCAGAGGTCAGTGCTCAGGGCAGCCAGACCGGTGTAATTTGCTAATGTAATCAACTGCTATTTCTCTCACACTGTAGCAGGCTTAACGTGCATTCTGAACTGCACTAAGTTTTTTTGCTGTGTAAACAGCCATTTGACCTGCTTTGCCTGTGTAGACAAATGCCAGTGAAGCTGGATGGGGTAAATATCAGTGGAAACTCAGTGCTCTGTTTTTTCCTCTTGGTTACTTTCATGTTGTTCCAAACTTCTCGCTCTTGATTCGGAAGATTTATTTCAGGTTAAAAACTCTGCACAAACTGGACGTGGATCTCCATTTTAAAGGCACCCGAGTACACCAGTCCAACCCATTCCTGTACATATAAATGCAAAAGCCAAATTATTGCAACGTACCTTCCTGCCCATTTTGTGCTAATAGAAACAGTTTATGAAGCCATTTGCAGTGGATTTGTTATCTTGGCCAGAAAGTATCTCTTTTCCTTCTAATTAAATTTTTTTTTTTTTTAAACTTGGGTGCCTCCAAATGCCAAAGTGTGTGCTTGAGCTTCTTGCTGTGCCTTAAGCATTTTCCTAATAGCTGCTGTTTAGAAAAAGACCTCTTCATGGTGTTCATGGTGCTAATGATATGGAACAAGTTGTGTACATTAAAAAAAAAAAAAAAAAAGGCAACATTAAGTTGCCTTTCAAGTCTAACATTAGTAACAATTTGATGTTAAGAGTTTCCATTCCAATTTGGATTCTCTCTCTGTTATTCTGTATAAGTTTTGTGGTTCAGTGCAGCAAATGTGCACGCTCAAGTTTATAGTGTGCAGCTGTAGATGCATGGTGCCAGAACTTCCAGGACATAAATGGGATTAAAATGGTGCCTGAAACAGGCCAGCAAGTTCAAAATAATGGCAGCAGTGAGCAGAACCACATTATCTACAGTGGAAAGACTGCCATCCCTGATGATGGGATAGGCTAACCCTGCTGATGGGTTGATGTTCCTTTGGAGAATGTTTCCGTAACTGGGACAAGCTTTTGTTTTCTGTTCCACTTAGGGGTGGCTCTGCTCATTTCCATGCTCTATCCTCTCCGTCTCCAGTGCCTTTTTTTACCCTCTTCCCAATAGAAATGGCATGTGGAAGACTGGCTGCCAGCTAAGGGGGTCCTGCACGGTGTGTGCAGCTTGCAGTGACCTCCCTGCCAGGACATCAGAGCTGAGGATTGAGCTCAGTGTCTGCAAACTCCGCAGTAGCCGATCACTTCAGATTTGGTTGGCTGGTTTAAGAGGAGACGATTAAGAAGATCAAGAAGTTGCAGTGAGCCTAAATGCAGCATTTAATCCCAACTGGTGCCATGTCTCCTGGAAAGGATGGGGTTTAGATCCTGCAGAGAAACAGGAGACTTGCAGATGATGCATGTAAATCACCTCTACTGAAAGACTCACAACCTTTGTGGAGGACTCCTGAAATTCGCAGGAGCAGTAGGAACATTTGGGTTTGAAACCCAAATCTAATAAGCAGCAGCAACAGCTAAAGAGCAATGAACGTGGAGGAAAGCACACTCTGTACAGCTGGAGTCTTGGAAGAAATTCCTTGAGGTTGGTATCCATGCCAGAGCATGAGTGGTCAGAATAGACAGATAAAAAAATGCAGTGTCCCAGCACTTGGCTTGATAGAGTGCAAGGACAGGCACACAGGAGAGAGTATTTTTTCCCCTCTAAATGAAGTGTATTGTCTCCAAGAGCACACGTTGTAGGAGGGGGAAGGGAAAGAGGATGGAAATTGGATTAAGTCACTGGGCTTCAGGCCTAAGCATTTCCTGCTCTTTTTTTTTTTTTCTTTCTTTCTTTTCTTTTTTTTTTTTTTTTTCCAAACACACCAGTGCTGCCTCACTCACGTGCTGGGCTGTGCAAGTGTGCCCAGGTCCCTGCCTGCGTGCACAGGCAGCTTGGCAGTGCAATGTCTTGCCTTCAGGGAGTTCTAGGCTGGCAGGAGCAGAGCTGAGCTCCTGCTGCAGAGCTGGGGATGGGAATTGTCTTGGCATGGGAATTGATGCAGCACTTGGGCTCGAGCCAGGTAACACAGGCAGTGCTTGCTTATCCCCGAGTTGTAGGAGCATTAAATTCATATTTCCTTTATAACATGGGGGCTCTTTCCATTATCCCATTTGCTGGAAAATTACCTTGCAGGGAGATTGTGTTTTAAGACATTAATGGATGATGCAGTTTTCTAACCAAGGAAATCAAGTGGCTTCTAAAAGACCTTGAGTAGAGGAGCCCTGTCCGGCGGGAATGTGTGAGCTAATCTGCTGTGGGAAAGGAATGTCTGGTGGAATTGTGCAGATCTGCCATGGCTGAGCTGGATGTGAGTGATGCAGGACACCCACCAAATTCCTCCAGCTATCCTTTTGGTGCCCTTCGCCTCAGCATTCCAAATAATTATCTGATTCTTGTCTTCAAACAAAGTTAACTAATGGTTTTATCTTTGTCCGAGTGGGAATACTAGGAAGAAATAATCTTCTGAAGCTGAAGGCCTGTCCTCTTGAGGATTCCTTACACGTTTTGCTGCTCTGGAATTTGGGGCAAAGACCTGCATGAACACTGATGCATCCATGGTGGTGTTTTTTTAGAGCCCTGCAAGGGAATTTGCAGAATCCCCAGAAAGGAAATCCGCCTTTTCAGTGAGAATGCTCATTTGACAAGCTGCCAGTTCTGAGCTAAGCCTCATTTAATAAAGATTTAGTCTGTGGGGACCTGTCACTGGAAACTGAATTTGGTGAGAGTGTCTCATTCTTTTCATCGCTGTAGTGCACAGAGGCTTTCAGCCAGCATTATGGAGAAACTAGGGATAAGAACATCCAATTTAGAGGACCCCCTTACCTCTGGGAATGTTTCCTTGCTGTGTAAGATGGAGATTGCTGAGTTGGTAACAGCTAAGGGAATAAATGGATTGTTACTTGACTTCAACCCAATAGGACTCCAGTGTTCACTGCTGATTAGCATGGCTTAGATCTGCATTCGTAGGCAGGAAAAAAATATCCAACCCAATTGTTAAGCAAATCCTTTCTACTCAGTGCTTTCCATCTCTTTGGTGTGTGATATGACCTGCCCTGATGAATTCTAGCACCTGTGGAAGTTGAGGTGTGCAGGTGTACCTGTGCTCTATATTATTTAACCACAGCTCTCAAAACCCTGGTGATGATTGTATTGAGTTGGTCACGGTGATAAGCCAAGGATCAGCAAGTTTGGGTCTTTCTGGCCCTGCCCTGGTGGCTTCTGTGAATTGGACCAGTTATAAAGGCAGTGTTGAGTCTTTAATTATGAAATAAGGGATCAGAATGTTAGTATGGAGGAAATGATGATGAATCTGTAATCAACCTAGCCTTGTTCTCAGTCGTTGCCTACACTTGAGAAATTAATCTGAATTAACTGGAGGAATAAATTCAAAATAGATTAGTAGAACCACTTTAAATGCACTAAAGTGAATTAAACTACACTGAATTAAGGCCATTCTAGTTAAACCACATTAAAACCCTGTGTGAACACTCATTTTTAATTAAAGTGGCTTTAGTTCACAGCTCTAATACCAATGAACTGTGTAATGCCCTTGCCTATGTAGAGAGCTTCACAACGTTGAGGAAACTGGCCTGGTCATTTGACCAACTTGGTAAACAGAATGGAGCTATCTAGTCATGCTAGGAGAGTTTTCAACTGCAGGTCTGTTTTTATTCTCATGTGTTTGCTGTATTGTCTTAAGGTGACTTAAAAACAAATAAAAAAAGAGGGGAAAAAAAAGGCATGACATAATCCTTGGCATTTCCTCCTTTCCAGAAAGGAAAGCCAACACCCAAAAAAAAGCTGAAGGCAAAATGTTGGCCTATATTGCTTGCTCCAGTGTGGACTTGCCCTAAATATATCTCTACTGCACTCTGCTAGCAGTGTGCTTTCTCTGGGAGATGTCTGTATGGGGGGATGACACAGTGGAACCTGTCCTCTGTTTCCATGGTGCTCTTCCATGCTGCTGAGGGATCCCTCATGGAGGGGAATACATCCCAGTACCGTGGGAAAAGGCCCTTCCAAGCACGTTTCCTGCCCAGCTTTGCTCCTCCACTGTGTTGAGTGCAGTAATTGGGCTGGGAAGGCCCATCCCCCGGCAGAGGAGATAGGGATGGTTTAGTGCTGAGATCAGCAGAGGTTTCCACATCCTCCCCCCACATCACATTTGCCAATACACGGTTGGCTGTGTTCCCTACCAAAGCCTGCATCCTTCTGTAGGGGCTGGGGGATGAGTGACATCCTGAGACACTCAAGTATCTCAACAAACAACTCATATGACGTTTTTCAGAAATGAAAATCAAGTCTCTGAACACACAGGGACGTTCAGAACGAGCTGATGAGGAGGTCTGAGTGTGCTTAAAATCAGTTTGGTAGGACAGCTGCTTATTATCTATGAGTACATAAGCTTTTTAAAGATATATCCCAAAGTCAGGGGGGAAAAAAAAAAAAGGCAGTGTAGGAAGTTGTGTAGGCATGACACTATCCCACAGCAGTTTCTCTTCTTGCTAAGATGACTTCCGTCCTTCACGGAATAAATAGAGATGAGTGCTCCTTTGGCAGCAGCCCAGGTGGCTTCATTTATTCTTCTGGGTGAATTTTTTCTCTTCCCACACTCTTTTAACCTCTTCCCTCCGTTTCATTATCACAATCTAAAATTGCTGTGTGGAAATGCAGAAAAAAATAATAGTTGCAGAGTCAGTGGAAAGCTTTCTTTGGACAAAAATGAACTTCAAGGTAGAAATACAGATCATTCTCAACCTGGCAGCGATTAAGATGGCTGTGTTCTTGAGGTGCTCAAAAGCTGTAGCTGTTTTGCCCTGTTGGTTGAAATTATAAAGTTTTAAGATGAAATACCTTGAAAATTGTCAATGGAAGATTAAAAGCGAAACCTTCTTGGGAACCACCTGAAGGTTTCATCGTTGCTTTTGGGTTTCTTGATGAGTTTCAGTGGACTTTCTAACTAGCAGTAAAATAGCAATCATCTATTCCATGTGAAGAGCTGCTCACTACAACATGCTGCTGTTAGTACAGTCAAGGTCTAAAGGATGTGGTAATTGGAAGTTGTATAGACTGAGATTGGTAAAACTTGCACTTGATTAACACGTGGAGAGTTCTGAGCCTTTGTGTACTCAGAATTAACTTCCTAAACCTCTTCTGCTGCCAGGACTTCTTGTGCCCAGTAACCTTCATGGCAGAGGGGACATGGCGGTGTGAAGAAGGGTCATTAAGCCAACTCTCCTGTACAGTTGTGTGATGAATGAACAGCACTTAAGGCAGTGGTAAAGCCCTTGAAATTTAACATGAGTGCAACCCAGTGTTCACCTCCAGCATTACGGTGCATTGTGGCTTTATTTAGGCTTTCCCTGTTTCTAAGGGAGTAAATATATCTTGTATTTATTCTCTTCAGTTCTTATGTAGATCTCTTCCTTTGTGACTGTAGGATGTGATGAAGTATCCATTCCTTAAGTGCAGTCTCAGCAGCTAAAATTAGCCTTCCAGGACCACAGTCCATAGATATTTCAGGTAACTAATGGTGTGGATCACTTGGAACTTGCAAGCTGAAAGCGGCTGTTTTGTATGGAGACTTTTCATCCAGCAGACAAGGCTGTTTATTGGTTTATTTGATGCCCCAGGAACACAAGGCATGGTCTAGGAGACCAAGGATTGAATTAACCGAAGGCTGATCTACATATATGTCCTTAGGAATGATATCAGCACCTGTGGGTACCCCCACACCACATGGAAGAGTTAACCAGCTCCCAGGGTAGTTTTGTGAGGAATGTTTTTTGTCGTGTCCTTTGTTCCTTATTGTGATGGTGCCCCTTTCTGTGCATGAGGACCTGGAAGTTTTCTGCCCTTTTTTTGGCTTCTTACTCCAAGGGGAGGATAAATACCATGAATCCTGGCAACCATGCTGGAGCTGAGAGGGGCTGTTAACGCTGCAGCACCGTCCCTGCACAAGACCGAGCACATTCAGGTTTTGTGGTGCCTTTCCAAGCTAACAATGCTCTTGTGGGTATTTCCCTGTGTTTTAACTTTTATTTTGAAAGTGCTTCCTGACACTGTAGCTTCGTCTCCTGCCAGTCTGGCGGATACCACTTGGATTTACACTCATTTTCAGGGACTGCTCTGTCTCCACTTCTGCCATTAGTGTCAGCGCCGTGGTAAAATGTTGCTCCTCCAAGTTGTCTCCATTTTCCTGTAAGGGCAGTTCATGCATCATTTGCTATAAAGGTTCTGATAGCTCAGCAAATGTTCGAAGACGAATTGATGCTCCTTTGTGGCAAAAGGCCCAGTGCATAATTTTACATTTACTTGGGATAATGTGGCCTTGGATAACCGAGTCCCAGATTTACCGTTGCAGGATAGAGTGTCTGAGGGTTTATCCAGCCTCAGCCCCCCTTTTTTAAATACTGTTGTTTAATCCTGACAGGCAGGCAGAGGCATATCTTTGGTTGCAACCAGGCTTTCACTGCCAGCCAGTCTCTGGGTCCTAAACTGAGTCATCAGTCAGAAAGATTAATAACTGCTCTGCTGGATGATTTCACTTGTTGTCATGGCACATATCCATTAATGGAAAACAAATATTCTCTGGAAAATGAAATGCAGATTGTGGTACAGTGGCCAGCCAAGTCCTTTTGGCCAGATGCAAATTTAAAGCATGCATTAAGCGTCCCTTCAAAGCAAGAACTTCAGGTTGCTTGCTGCATGGCAGTCTTTAATATTAATTTTTCCTTTTTTTCTTTATTTCCTTTCTAGTATTTCCTTTTATTTCCTCTTAGTGGGGGCTGTTCCCCTACATCTGGAGCTGCAGTGTGAATTTTTTGCTGATAAAGAGTTGCTGGGAGGATGTTTTCAGCTGAGCTCGTCTTTCCACAGCAATGCCTTTTAGCATGTGCAGGAGGGTTGAGGGTGTGAAGAAAGAAGTGCAGGCGAGCAGGGCAGGAAAGCTTTGCCTTACAGCAGCCTGACATGTTTAAAAAATAAAGAATATCCCTGAGGAGCTTTGGTATGCCAAATGTGTTAGTTAAATTAGTATTGAGTGCTCGTACATGGCAAGCCTTCAGAGGTGGGAGAACGTGGGGCTCCAAGCGCAGCTTCCCTCTCGGAGGCCCCTTTCTGCTCAGGATCTCAAGCAGCACTCACACCATCTGGTGAAAGCATGGGAAAGGGGGAGAGGGATTTTTCCCTTCAACCCCTCCTTCCTCTCTGGTCAAGATCCCAAAGTTCACTTTCTGCAGCGGGACTGAGTTCCTGCTGTTCGGTTTGGGAAAGCAGCACCTATAAACTTCCCCTGTCCCAGGGCACCTAATGGGCCTTGGGTGGGTTCCTTAAGGCTGGGAGAGCAAAAAGCACGTGGCTACGTGGAGTATCTGTGGTGCAGCTCTGGGGTTTAACCAGCATGGATCTCGTTATGTGTGGCTGACGTTTGCTTGGCTGGGAAGGACCTTGTGTGGCTCGTATAGTTTGCCAGGATAATAACTCAGCAGGGAGTACCTATGGAACAGAGAGGGGGGAAAGAAAAGCCTGCAGAGAGCAAGTTACTACCAGACCCTGTTAGAAACAGTCACCAGTTTTGTTGAGAGTCTTACTTTAATCTCAGCATTCTTTGTTATATTACTTTGATCAGGAGGAAGTTATTGTTTTGATCAGAAGGAAGCATATAAATGTTCTTTAAGGAATTTCTGCATGGGGAGGAAAAGAGATACTGATTTAAGAACCCAAACCTTTGTTCTAGGTTTGCTGATACAGATCTGTGTCTGTCTCCCCAATTTTGGGGCAACAGTAGGTGACTTGGACCCTTTCCATACATTTGAGTAATTTCTAGTAAGTTGGCTTTTGTCATCACTACCAAGTGTTTATCCAAAAAAGCTTATGGATAAAATGATATCCTTTCTCACATCTGAATGAATCAAGTAAATGTGGCTATATTTGGTGTTAGAATTGATTTACATTATTTTATTGTACTTAGCAAAATTGGTTTGCATTTTTGGATTTCAGCCAGCATTTTTCAAATAAAAAGAAATAGGAATGGAGTTAAACACTTTCCGCTTCCCTTTCCTTCCTGGAACATGACTAGGAGTAGGTATAACTCACTAATTCAGCTTGTGACAGCATCAAGCCAGTGTGTCTGTGGCATCCACGTTGTTGTACCTATATATGTGGATGGTATATGGAAGGCTTTAGCATTTATTCTAGGTCTACCTTGAACAGAAGCATTGCATGGGGATTAATTTTTTTAAAAATCAATCTCATGCATGTATAATAAATTCCACCCCCTTTCAAACCCACTCATGCACTTGGATTTCTAATGAATAAGCCTGCATATTTATTCATGAAGATTAAAAAACTGTAGAGATAGAGAGGCAGCTGGCTGAACTATTTTTTTTTTTATTATTTTTGTTCTCTAAATCTGCTGACCTGTGATCAGGAGTAAAGAGGAAACCCTCACTGATTAACTTAGCTGGGACAGACAAAATGGCTCAGCGGTTTACAGCTTAGGTACAGAATGTGTCTTCATCGAGTGGGGTGCAGAGAGGGGAGAAAGTGGGACTGAAAATATCCTGTTTATGTTTTAAAGAAATACACCAGACCCACGAAATGGCTTGTTCTCAAGGTACACCTTGCAGAGCCCTCAAATGTGGGGGCCCTGTTTGACCTCCCCTGCCGTGGCCGTGCCGTGCCCAGACGTGAGTGTCTCCTGCCTCTTGTTTCCCGCAGGCCCTGCTGCTGTTGGGTGGCATCGCTCTCTCCTGCCTGGCCCTGGACCTGCTCTTCCTCCTGTTCTACTCCTTCTGGCTGTGCTGCCGCCATCGGAAGAGCGAGGAGCACCTGAATGCCGACTGCTGCTGCACGGCCTGGTGCGTCATCATCGCCACCCTCGTGTGCAGGTACGTCCGTGCACCCAAAGTTACCCCTGCACACACCTCCCTGCTCCAACTGCCCTCTGGAGTTGGTGGCTGTTGGCAGTAATCCCTCTTTCCCTTTGATGTGTGTGTGTGTTTTAAATACCTGTAATAGGTTTTCTTCCTTTCTTGCCACTTGCAGGACTGCCTAATGGTTCGAGCAGTGGGAAAAGGAATAGCTGATGGTCCCGCTCTTTGATTACTTTTCAAGTGAGGAATCAAGGACACTCTGTCCTTGGGAGCTTATCGCTTGGGTAGGATGCACACGGTTGAGGTATTTATCAGGTCTAAATGCAGGTTTCTTAGAATTTGGTGTCCAAAAAGAATGGCTGTGTGGGAGAGTAGATTAGGAAGAAAGAGACACAGGTGATTCTTTTGGGTTTGGAAGGTTTGGTGGTTGACTGGAGGGAATGTTCAGATTTTGCAGCCTGTGTAAGAGGCTGCTGCATTTCGTTATCTGTACTCATGTGCCATCTCCAAGGGCACTCCAAGTAATTGTTCTCAAGAGTCAGCAGTGCTTCCTGTTATGACTGAGCAATAGAAGCTTTTGGAAGTGAGGTGAAAAAAAGGATTTCTGAAAAACAAGAACAATTCAGTAATCAGTGGTGAATGTGCATAGAAAGAGTTAATACAGAGAATTTCCTAGAAAGTGAATGATGGAGCATCTGAAGGGAGGGCCATGTTTGCAGACTTTGGGAAGGAGCCTTGGATCTTGTTTTGACTTGGGCAGAATGAGTACTTGGAGCTCTCTGGATGTGTGTACCCCACACTGAACACTGCATTTCTTACCAATTCCAAGCATCATCTACTCTTATGCAAGACTCTGGGTGGTCTTGGTTGCCCCTCTGTGGGTCTGGCAGGTCTGGGAGCAGTCCCTTAGTCAGAGGAGAAAGCAATGAGTCGATGGTATTTGACGGTGCCTTGTGGTTCACTTGTTGTGTGAGCCTGCTGATAGGTGGTGGGTCTGGTGTGTGATCTGTTTGGAGCCCAGGCTCATCTGTTCAGGGGCCAGACTGTGCTGCTGAGGCATTTGTGTATTTTCTCTTTCGAGGCACACACTTAAGAGAATAGCAAACCCTTGAAGTATTGGAACAAACACTGCAGAGCAGGCATTGTGTGTTGAGTTTAGCAGCTGGGGATGGATTTACTTTTAGAAGCAGGGGCTCAGGGCTGAGGAGGAGACCTTCTACACCACCTGCTATTGCTGTGTTTGCAGGGAGCATTTCCGCGCTCTGCTGATTGCAAGGAGGTGCCTGGAATGGAAAGGCAAACCACAGAACAACTTGCAAAGAAGAAATCTCAGCCTCATTCACCTTCCTTTTAGTGAGCTTAAGAGCTTCAGCTGCATCCATTCCAATCCACTGAGAGTGCTGTGGTCCTAACCCTTTCTTACAGA
Organism: Lophotriccus pileatus; assembly: GCA_035583135.1. Taxonomy (NCBI): domain Eukaryota; kingdom Metazoa; phylum Chordata; class Aves; order Passeriformes; family Tyrannidae; genus Lophotriccus; species Lophotriccus pileatus. The sequence continues at coordinate 11,932,300 of JAWWES010000035.1, read as the reverse complement.
AGCTGTGGCTGATGCTATTTATAGTTGTGCTGCTGCTACAGGCCCTTGTTAGCTATTGTTGTGCAGCATATGTGACCGAGACAGCTGCTGCAGTGTGGTAGTTGTGTTTGTTTTTCATTGTAGAAAAGGTGACAAGGAGGTGTTCTTCACCTCTCCAGAGCATGTGTGAGACAATTTAAAACTGGAAAGTCTGGGTATAAGTTCTGGTAAACTTGATGCAACTCTGTCAAATGCACAAGCTGGAAAACTGCTTGGGCTTCCTCAAAATCTGAACCACTGGTGTACCATTTGTTTCTGCAGGTATTATTAAATGCAGAAGTATCCTTAGAACTTAGAATCTACAGTGATATTGGGTGAATATTTGTCTTGACTTTTTTAATTAAGGTTTTAATTTGTTCCCTGAAGTCAGCACACTTGCACAATGAGCAGGTTGGTGAGTGAAGGTGCTGTCTGAGTGCTGCTGTTCCCCTGCAGAGCCAAGGCTGGTTTTCTGCCCCTCTACAGCAACTGGATGCCACAGGGCCCTGGAACCAGAGCCTCCTGGCACTCTGTGCCTGGCTGGGAATGCAGATACAGATTCCAGCAAGCAGGGAGTCTAATCTGTGCTAGCAGGAAGTCCCAATTAAATACCAACAGTTAGATTGGTCCATTGGATATATTCATTCCTAGCTGTGTGTTACACATAACAGAAGTGCCAGACCAGCAGCTGCTGTAGTGGGGTGTAAGGCTGTTCCAAACATCAGCCTGGGAGGCAGTTTGTAGCACTGTTTGCAAGAGGAGAGGAGTAGCCTGGGTGCTGAAACAACACGAGGTTCCAACCAGCAGTGCTCCCATCTGTCTGAGTACTTTGAAGTGGACTATTGTCTTCCTAGCTGAGAACTAGTTAACTCTGGTTAAGTCCAGCTGTGCCTAGTACGTGCTTATCTAGGTTGTACTTAGTCCCAGGGGGCTGTTTGTACTGTGAATCATGCTGGATACTCTGGATCACTGTTTCCCAATGTCTCCCTGTTTCTGGTGTGCAAAAGGGAGAATGCTGAGCCAGCAGCGAGGCATAACTGGTTAACAGGAGCTCTCCAACAAAATGTCTCTAATGAGTCTTCCCAGTTGCCCCAGCCTCAAAACTGCAGGAATTATTAGCCTACATTATTCCTTGAATGCTTAATTCATTTCTAGTCCTTACCAATTTTGCTTGGTTTCTGCATGTGGGGGAGCTTGTCTTATAAATCACCTCATCCACCAGTTAGGTGACCCTAACTGTCCCAGAAGGGAGCTCAGCACCAGGGGTGGGAAGAAAGCTTTGTGGAGAGGATACCTGAAAGAAATGGGTACAAATAAATGGTGAAAACTTGCTTTCTCAAGTGCCAGTAATAGCGCTTTCCCTTGGTGCGAAAGTGCAAGGTGGTAATTAGACAGACAAATTAACATTCCTCCTGAGGATGAGAAGTCTAAAAAGGGTTCTTCATAAGAAGTTCCTGTAATTAAAGATGACTTGGTGTAGTTAGATTATTCATTTCTAAGGATGTGATTTGAATGGCTAGTGCTCATCTTTTCAGACTGGTGGCTGGGTACCCAGGGGGGTTTTGGGGTGTGTGGGGGTATTACAGCAGGAGGATCTCATCACCAGAAGGCACATATCTGCTCTCTGTATCAGATTACTGTGCTGCTGTTCATCTATATCTTGTGTAAATCTAGAAAACATTCTTTATTTTTTTGCAGGTTGTGTTGCAAGCAAATTCAGATGGACACTTGATTTGTCTTTTCTGGTTCTTTCTCAAGGGGTGTCCAAAGCCCACGTGACTCTTCCATAGCAACTCTTGCATACCAATGGGAAAGCTGCTTTTCAGACTTGAATTTCTTGAGTCTTGCTGAAAAGTGATACCAAAGTGTCTGTACAACCTGCAGGCCTTTAAATCACACTGTTGTACCTGTAGGAATACGTAGAAATCCTGGGATGGTGCCCTTCTGTCTCACGTGTATAACTCTTCGAGGAGCTCGTAGTGCACTGTCTAGTGGGTTTCTGTGGGTGTGCATTCGTGGTGAGAGCATTAAGTTCAGAAGCGCAATGTTTTCTTGACTTAAATAAGTGGGTTTCCTGAAACTTACCAAAATTATTGAGTAGCCAAGTGGTTTTTTAAGTGCACTATTGAGTGGCAGGGGCAACTTTTTAGATGGCCTGTAAGACCCTGACAGATTGATTTTTAAGATTTTAGTCAAAAATATGAATGAGAAGGAAAGCAGGGGAGAGGTGGTGATGGTAGTGGAAGTGACAGGAGACTGATAAAGGTGAGTTTAGAAGGAGGAATTGAGGATGGGATAGTATAGATTCAGAAGGAGAGAGGTGTGTGTGTACTAGGGGAGAGGAGTGTGACAGAAGCAAGATGGGCAGAAATAGAGATGACTTTCCTATAAGAGCACTGAAAATGTGTTGGAGTATCTTCCAGAGGGTGCTAGGGTGGAAAAGAGCTGTGTCATTCAGGAATGATTGTGCTTGTATCCAGGCTGTGTGACAAAAATACAGGCTTCTCCATTGGGTGATGATTTTGTTATCCTGTACTGGGAGATGGATCTGCTGTATCTTAGGCTACTGTGCCTCCCGGGGTTCGTGCAAGAAGCCATGTGATTTGTCCTGACCTCAAGGACTTATGCTGTTGGGTTAGGATGAGTTGATCTATTTTTATTTTAGAAGAATGCACTTAAATAGAAGGAGCCCCTCTGTTTCCCTTTAATCATATAAAAGGTAGTTAAAAACTAGTGTAAATCCTTAAATCTGCTTTAAACAATAGCAACTCATATCAGCGTGTGTGGGCAGGGATTTGAAACAACTGTTGGATTTAGATGAAGCCAAATGCAAACAGAAAACTAAGCAGCAGCAGTTCCCTCACTGCCTGCCCTTCAGCTCTGCTCCCTCCTCAGTCACAGCGTGAGTCCAGGCAGCTGCCCCTGGCCTGGCTTCTGGAATGGTTTCCTTCCCTCTTTAGAGTGATAGAAAAGGGAACTGCCACAAAACTGTACAGCCTGCTCCTAGGAGGAGGAATGGCTGTGTAAGTGCCCCTTGCTAGCACAGGGTGTGAATGCAGGGCTGGCTTTTGCTGGGCAGTAATGGAATAATTAATGCTTTATGTGTAGTTTCCAGTGAATGTGTGAGCCGCATGTCTGGAGGAATTTATGACTTGGATTAAATGGCTTTTATCCCAGTTCTTGTTGCTGTAGTGTTTTCTTTCAGGAGTAGTGGCTGTGCCTGGAGGGTTGGGGCAGTGGGAGCTGTGGTTGGTGCAGGGATGGATGGGAAGCCTGTGGAAGGCTGCTGGGGTAGTTCTGCCTCCGACAGGGTAATGATTTTCAAGTCACTTGCCTGTGGTTGCCAGCTCTTCATAGCTGGTACCTCTGAGTAACCTGGCTAATGTACCTCCCTGTGCTGCATCTTTAAGGACAATTGTATCTGCTGCTGCTTCAGGGTGCTGGTTCTGAGTCTGTCTCATCAAAACAGTGCTACTGTGCTGGGAATACTGAGAGCCAAGCAGCAGGTTTTGGGCACTTACCAAGTCTTTTATGAAAGAATAGGTTTCTGGTAGCTGTAACAGGCTGAATAGAAATTGCTCGCTAATTAAAAGGGTCAGATCTGCCTATTCAGTGTCAAGAATGTTCTGGAATTTATTTGGTGTCTATAGTGGAAACAACTGTTGAAGTTTTCTGCAGCTCAGGAGGATGAAAGGGTCTCTCTGAATTTGCTTGTTCTGATAAGACAAGGGGAAATTCAAGCCAGGGCTTTGCAATTGCTGCGATGGGATGCTGAGTTGCCTTTATCCTGGGCATGGCTCTGGATCTGTAATCTCTCTAGTTCAGGGGGGAGGAGGGGTGGTGTCTTTTTTATCCCCTCCACCCCCGTGCATCCTAGGCATGCGTTATCAAGCTCTGATAATAGCTGCAACCAGGGAGGAATGCAGAGGGCTTTTCTCTCTTTAGTTATCAGCGTAATTTGCATTAGGAAAATGTTTGAGGAATGGTGTTCCTGAAGAAGGAGGCTCATTTCTTCTATTAATGCTAAATATTTAGAGTTCCATACCTGCTGCCTCTCTTTCTGTATACAATGTAGGCTGCCTCGTGTCCCTAGAAGACTCCTCAGCTGAGGCTTTTATGGGCCAAGCTCTCTATAATTTATGGAGGTTCAATTGCTGGAAAAAGCATGAGGCTGACACAGATTTTCCTAGTGGATCTGCTTCCAGTTCACAAGCTTTCCTTCTGTTTCTTGTTACGTATGAGGAGAAAGTACAAATATGACCATGTGAACTGCATTGTTCTGCTCACTCTTTCGAAGCAGATGAGCCCAGGAAAGGAGGGATGGATGCAGGAGAGGAGAGAGAGTTGTTTGGACTGCATATTGATGAACATGCCAGAGCAGATCTTTGCAAGGGTCTGTTCTGTAGACAAAACCCACTCTGGCCTGCCTGCTTGGGTTCATTTCCCAGCTGGGTGGTGATGAAAACCTAATGTCCTTTGGTGACCCTTCCTGTTAAACAAAGGCACTTACTTGTTCCGAAAGCTCTTGTTTGGCTTGTTCCCTTCCTCTTTGATTCCTCCTTCAAACCCACTTTGTAAGGGCAGTGCTATAACCCAAGCACAAAGTTGTTGTGAAGGAACTAAATGTTTCATCCAGAATAACTTTAGATTTACAGCAAAACCATCACCACCACCCCTTTGCTTTCCACTACCACAAACACAACCTTGATGTCTTGAGAACCTTCCTAGAAAAGATCATGGATGCTCTCAAGCTAAATATGAAGTGAGAACAGGAAAACTGTCTTGGTAATGTTTGTTTTCCCTGAATTTAGTTGTATGATCCCTTCACAAGTTCTTTCCTCCTCTATTATTAGGAAATATGGGTTTGAGAAGAGGAACTGTGAGTTCCTGCAGTGATATCTTAATAGAAGAGGTATTGCTGACTTGGATGAGATAATCCTCTGGTTCCAACTCATTTACAGGATCTTCCTCCTTTAAGTGAGGCTTAAGCTAATATGGTTTACTTCATAATTGGGCCAGACTGATATGTGTGGACAGTTATGGCAAATCAGCTGATAGGTGGTAATTTGCTAAGCAGCTGGAGTTGAATTGTGTCTGCAAGCTTGAAATTCACTTGCTTTAAAAATAAATAAGCCTTTTGTCCCAGTAAGTTATTAGGCCTCCCTTCCCAGTACTCTAAATCAGTGTGACACAAATGTTTCTAATGGGAAGATAAATCAAGATGATGTTCATAGATACTTCACAGGGTAGAGAAAAGGGCATGCAAAATGTATCGAGAGGAATCACCACCACCATGGGCGAGCAGTCACAGCAAGCTCTTTGCGTCCTGCTTTAGACAAATGTAACAAAACAATCTGCATTTCATGTCCAGAGAGAGCACATGTCTCCTGACACAGCAGTGGCAGCTCTTGCAGGAGCCACTGGAGAGCTGCATGGCTGGCTGGATTTTTGGGAGTTCAGATCCAGCCACGGACAACCAGGCAGTTCTCTGATAGATTTTCATTGTTTTACCGTAAGTGAAATATGCATCTTGTGTTCTGCCCCTCATCACAGGGATGCTTTGAGGACAGTTGGTGGCTGTGAACATTTCCAGGTGTATTTTTCCAGCGGTTGCCGAGGAGCATAATCACCCCATGCTCCCTTTGGAAGGCAGCGGCTTCCCTTCCCGTGGAAGGTGCTGCAGCCCCGTGTTTTACAACTTGCCTGTTAGCTTTAACTCTCCCCTTTTTCTTGCTATCTCTCTCCGCAGTGCCGGGATTGCTGTGGGATTCTATGGGAATGGGGAGACCAGTGACGGCATCCACCGGCTGACGTACTCGCTGCGCCATGCGAACCGCACCGTGGCCGGTGTCCAGGACCGGGTGAGCACCGGCAGGGCTGGCAGCAGATACGGGCAGGGTGGGAAGGAGCAGGCTTGCTCAGCACCTCTCCTCTCCAGTCTGGCTGCTCCTGTGTCTCTTCCTGTTTTTCGTTCCTATCTGGGCTGAGACATGTGCTAAAATTTCCATTAATGGCGCGGTGATTTCTTCAGCTCTTCTAAAAATATCAAAGCAAACACAGCTTGTTAAGTGAAGTCTTCTCTTTGCTAGGTTTAAAAACAGCTTCTGATCAGCTCTCTTCCACAACAGGAAGAGCAGGCAAGCCAAAGCAGACAAATCTCTTAGTAAAATGTAGCATTTCAGTACCCTGAGTTGTTCCTGTGCTACCTCTAATTTCGTGGTGTCGCACTGCAACCCTGGTGGCTGCAAAATGTGGATGTGTGTTAAAGGTTCAGCTAAAGCACCATCACTGGGCTACTTGCAAACAATCTCCAGTATAGATGCTTTTAAGTTGCTTTTGAAGGGTAAGCAGTCTGAGCCTCTTAAAGCAGAGGACTGGTAATCTGGAAGCTGTCCATGACTTGCCAGCAAGAATGACTTCCCTTTAACTTCCTTGACTTCCTGTCCTCCAATTTTTTAATTTTCCCCCCCCTCTTTTTTCTTTCCCATGCTGCAGGTGCTGGACACCGCAGTGGCCCTGAACCAAACAGTGGAACCCAACTTGCTGGTGCTGGAGGAGATGTTCACGAAGCAGACAGACTACCTGCATGTTGTCCAGAAAGTGCAAAGCCTCTTGGATGATCTGGTCAGGCAAACAACTGAGATCCCCTTTTGGAAGAACGAAGAGGTGTCTCTGGAGGAGCTGGCGATTCAGATTGACCTCTATGACTGGTACAGGTGTGTAACACGCTGTGGTGCAGTGGTTGTAGAGTCTGCTTTGGCCTGTTCTGCAGAAATTATGTGCATTATGTTCTGGATGTCTGAGCCAGAGGCTCTATATATCACTGCAGGTGATTCATTTTACAGCAAAACCGAATCCAGTTTAAATCAAAATGCACAACAGCTTTTTTTTCTAAACTGTGTTTACAACCAGAAGAAGAGAAACTTATTCTCAATGTACAAAATCTGTAGTTTGTGTTCTAGCACACAAACCATGGGAAAAAAAAAACATGGTTATAGAACAGATTAACTAAATAGAGTAGAAAACTGCAGTAGTTCCACAAGTTAACACTGCATCCTAACATTCCTTTTTATTAAACATATTTAATAAAAGATTGTATCAGCTGTAATTCCATAACAGAAAACCTCTATCCACGCACATGGAATAAATAACCAAAGCATTTCCTAACAAATGTCTAGGAAGTTCAAGAAGCTTCAATGTCTTTTCTTCTTCTAATGGTGGCCAGTTGCATGTAACTTCATACTATTGTGTGAACAAGACTAGCAGTCTCATTTCTCAACAACTGTGTATGATGGGTGTGTTGTGTAAATGCTTCTACCTGCCTCAACTCCAGACCCCACAAATAGCCAGGGCTATTTGATTAGTCATTAGTGGTGGTTTTTACTTGAAGAAAACAAGGGCCATGTTTTCCTCATAAATCACACCAACTTCTTGATCTGTGCTTTTTATACACCAATTTTCCTTTGCAGACCATGTTTTTGTTTTCTGCAGGTGGCTGGGATACCTGGGCCTGCTCCTGTTTCATGTCCTGATATGTTTGCTGGTGCTCTTTGGGCTCATTCGGAACTCCAGGGCCATTCTTATGGGGTAAGTCCTGACCTGGGGACAGGGCATAGGGAAAGCCAGCTGAATGCAAGTGCCTGCCAGTGTGAGCCTCTGACTGTTGCCAGTTGGTATCAAGGACACCTGAAACTGAACATTTTAAATTTGCCTCTCAGAGAGGAGTGACTTTGTAGAGTGTAGCTCTGTGGGCAGGATTAGGGCCACATACAAGAGATGCTCACAGGAAGGTTCTTGAGCTATAAAAGGCAATGCTCCTGGTGTCCACTGCTTTCCCATCAGAGATGAGGAACTCATCTGCACAGTCTGCCTTCTACTGGGTGGCATTGGTAGCTTCCATTTACTGGGAGATAGTAATGTGAACATCCTCCTTTAAAATTACAAGCTTTAAAACTCTCCCTTTAATTCTCTCCAGTTGGGAAGGTGTTTGTTAATTGATGATGAGCATTGCATGTGTCTACACAACCTGGTAGCTTTCTGTGTCACAATCTGCTCTTGTTTACCTCGGGCTGTCACACCTGGAGAAATGTTAAACTGAGAACAAGCAATGGTTTACAGTTATGAGGAGGAGTCTTGTTGCCATGGTGCTGCGATATTAATGCATGACTATTTCTAAAAAGCACTGAAAATGCCCCATTACAAGAAAAAAACATTCCCCTCCCCATCTTGTAGCTTGGTATAGCTTGGCATATTTGGCAAAGATACTGGTATCACAAACATAGTGACAGTTTGACAACTGATATGGCCAAGAGTTTATCCTGGTACGTGGTGATGCCATTAATAATTGGAGTGTGTATTCAATTTTATTATTTGCCAGATGATTTCATACCTGGCAGGTTATACAGACAAAAGTCCAAGTGTACACACAGATGGCAAACCCAGGGTTTAAATTAGAATCTAATTCCCTGTTAGCCAGAAGTTCATATTAAGACATTCCCCAAAGGGAGCACATGGCATAAAGAAGCAAGTGTATTCCAGCCAGGCAAGATGGTGAAATGCCAGTTTTAGATCTTTTAGCCAAGCAATCAGTTACTGACCCAGTCATCTTCATTTAAAGTAAAACAACAAATGTGTCTTATTGATTAACATGCTCAGCTGGAGGCACCAAGCGGTGTTGTCCTTATGTCATAAAACCTCAGAACCTTGCTGATCCATGGCTGATAATTTTTGTGTCCATTTGGAAAAGGCATAATAAAGTCTTTAGTGTCTTATTTCAGAGTGCAGCGCAGATGTCAGGCTGGTGAAGCTCCCTTAGTTCTGCAAGATAAGCCACAGATCCATTCACAGAATACGGATTACTTGGAATTAAAATAAGTTGGTAAACTGAGGGATAGATTTTTTTTTTTTTTTTTTTTGGTAAATGGAGGGCCATAAGTTTATTTTTTAAAGCTCTAGCTTTCAGTGAGGCAAATGTAGCAGAAAAAAGGTATGTCCCTTCCTCACAGAGATGCTTGCACTAGGTTTGAATAGAGAATATCTTGGTTATGAACAGCTTTTTGTATTGTATAGGGTGTGGGTGGGAAGGAATCTACTTATGTTTCAAAGCCTGAGGGGAAAAAGCATCCCTAAGAGAGCAAGCCAGTGTCCTTTTACTTTGAAGACAGAGACACATAAAATGAAACTGCTTATTAGTCTGCATCCCTGTACCTGAGGGAGCTGAGAAGCACTATTGCCTGAATATCTCTACCACTCATGCTGACAGCCAGGGTGAAGAGCTAATGTGCTGGTTGGGGAAGTGCAAAAGCCTTTTCCACCAGTGTGTGCCAGCTGAATGTCACCAAGACCACTGCTCTGTCATCCCTCTGCCTTGTGTCTGCTTGACAGCAGACACTTCCCACTATTTCTGTCGGTAATGAGGTCCAGCTGTCAGAACAAAACTTGAAATCTGTCCAGAGATGGACACACATGGCAGTGATAGGGACCCAAACTGCTGCTGTGAACTGTTTGCCTGCAGGTGACTGTCTCTCCTGGAGCTGTGTGGGTTGCTTAAGGTGCTGTTCAGGTGCAGCAGCTTGGAACCCAAGTCAGGTGTCCTAACAGGGGCTGAGTGTTTCGTCCCTCTGTCTGTAGCCATGTAGTGCTTACACCAAAAAAACCCATTTTTTGTAGACATGGGAGAGATTTGTTCAATTTTGAATCAATGTGGTTTCATGAGGTCTTATTTGTATAGAATATCTTTTTTTTATTATCTTTGGACCTGGAAAATAAAGTCCAGAAAGAGAACAGCGAAAGTGATGGGTCATCCACCTGCCAATCTGCCTCCCCTACAGCCACCCCTGTGTCTGTGTGCCCTTGGTTTCCCTGCTAGAATCAGGATAATACTTTGCTTCCACACTCATCCTCTTTCCCCTGCAGCCCCAGGGCAGGCAACCTGGGAACCAACAGCTGGACATGAACTTCTTTGGTTGCTGCTGTCCATGGCATTTAAAAGAGGAATGTTTATCTGAAGATAGTCAGTGGTTGATAATTTCTTGGGTTTGGTAACTATTTTGGACTCCAAATAATACATCTTGTGAAAGGAACTGCTTGAAATCAGGGCTGCTACATCTGCCATCTGTCTGTCTCCCACAGGGTGTGCTTGCTTGGGGTGTTTGCCCTGATTGTCAGCTGGGGATCCCTGGGTCTGGAGTTGGCTGTCGCTGTGGTAAGTGGCTCTCATCCAAGTCCCATCCACTCTTTGCTGCAGGTTTAGCAGACACGAGATTAATGTTGTGTTGTGCCTGTTTTTTTAGCATATCCTGTTCTGAGTAACTGTCCTAGCAGTTTCCATCTGGGAAAAGCACAGAGCTGCTCCTTGGTGTGGTGTGGCAGCTCCTGCTCCAGCACTGCTGTGGTTGTGTAAAGCTGTGCTGGTGGGGGTGGCGTTGAGAGACCTCAACATCTGAAACACCCCTGGAATAGAAGGTTCTCTGATGCTAACCTGGCTCAACTGCTCCTTGATGCTAGTGTGCTTTGATATTCCTTTTCCCTTTTGTCTTCCACGTATCCAGGGCTCCAGTGACTTCTGTATCAACCCTGATGCTTATGTCTCCAAAGTGGTTGAAGAGAATGCAGTGCTCAGTCCTGGTAAGTGCTGGGACTGGCTTTGGCTCAAGGTTCTGCAGCCCCAGCTGTCACACAGGAGCATGGCAGTGACTGAGAATTTGAGGCTGTGTTTGAAACAGAGGAGCTGGCATGCAATGGGAAAACAATAGGTTTGGAGATCTGGAAATAGTGGTCCTTTTTCCAAAGAGGCATTTATACCCTGATCAGAAGTGTCAATGTATGCCTCAGAAAACCTTCAGAACCTTTCTTCTCCCTTGATCCTTAGGTGAAAATAACTGATAAGATGGAATAACTGAAGTCCCTGCATTATTTTGCATTAAATGTAGCACTCTTGTTCTCCTTTCTAAGTGACAGAACTGTGGCAAGAGCAGTGTGCAGTTTGACTTGTCATTTTTAAAACTTGCTCTTAGGTCTATATTCTTGAATCTGGAATACTTATTATTGTATCTGTTATCAACAAATACATGTAAGCTTTTATCTTAATGGTGGCTATAAATAGTAGCTTCTCTAAAGCTAATTGAAAGAGTAAATGAATGGAAACTGCCACAAAGAAGTATGAATTTCCCTTTCTGTTATAAACGCAGTATTTTGACCACTTTGCTTATCCTGTTCCACTTAAAATAATATTACTGCAACACAGTGGCATCCAGCTGAAGCACTGATGGATTTGGGGTTTGTTGTTCCTAATTTAGACTGAAGTGGCTGGTGAGATTAGGGGTGCCTCTAATTTGAACCTCAGGGGGGCAAAAGTGGCACTCAGAACCATTGCTTAACAAAAAGGTGGCTTGGTGCCTGCCAGCAGAGATACTGTAAGTTCTAAAAAGAAAAGTATTTTTAGGACTCGGTTTGCTACTTAGTTAACAAAGTTGATTTTTTTTCCCCCCTACCTTCTCTCTCCTGATGGTTCCTTTATCTAGTTCTGTGTATGATAAATCACAAATAAGCAATGACACTGGTTTGCAAAAGGAGCCACTTGCATTTTTCCTGGTTCTTGTTTAGTGGAATGAGAGAATCTTTGCTGTGTGTGCAGAAGGTCGAGTGTATGGCTGTGTGTTTAGCCAAATGCTGTCTCTCTCTGTGCATCTGGTAGGAAATCAGGTATGTAGCTATGGCTGTGGGTGCAGGGATTGGAAACAGTAAGAAGCATTTTTTTCTGGAGGCAGAATGTAGAATAAAAGAGTATGTACAGATTGATATTGCCACCCTACATCTTATTTTTGGAATGCCTTATTTATTGATTTCCTGGGAAGGAGATTATAGAGCCAGGCAGCTCTCTTCATAACAAAGAGATGTAGTGAGGGAAGGGAATGAGTGTTTAACACTGCACAAGATGAAAATCCTGTCTTGGCTGTGAAGGTGACAAAGATGTGGCTTCCTTCAGGTGCCAGGTTGGTTTCCTGGTTGTTCAAGGAGGCAAATGGGTCAGTGAGGGCAAGGGGAAATATCTGATGCTTGATGCCAGCTGTGGGCTGTGACAATTTGGTAACCCAAATCAGCCCTGGAGCGTGTTTGGTAACAATCAGGTTGACCCTGGGAAGCTGAAGAAAGGCCCCTTTGTGCTCCTTCTCCATTTCAGTTGTCCTTGCCTGCTTGGCTCCTGCAGTTTTCGTTAATCAGCGTCGTTCATTTGGAGGCCAACGGGGCTGACGTTCCGCCCCTCCTCCCGCTTCCCCCGGCACGGACAGGCAGCTCCCCCGGGTGAAATCGGGCTCTGCTCCGGCAGCACCGCCAGCTAGAACAGTTGTTAGGGCTCCATAAATAACAGAGAATGGGTCTGAGCAGAACGGTGAAGAGGAGGGAGAGCAGGTGTTGCCACAGGCTGGAGTTGGAAGGGTGGCCCCTCCGTGGGTGGCTGGTGTGTCAGCTCCCTGCTGTTAGGCAGCCGCAGAGCGTTCGTGAGTGTTTTTCCCTTTTGCCAGAAGGATATCAGTCTAACTCCTCAGCCTGCCATCACACCAGGCAGCTGGTTGGGCGATGATCGAATCCTCTGCATTTCCCATGTGGGCTTTCACTGCTGTGTCATAGTTTATGATCAGGAAGCTGCAGAAATAGCTTTTGGTCTCTGCTGTTGGGACCCTCACGAGGGGGAAGGAAAATCATGACACGAGGACTGAAGTGTGGCACCGTTCAGTGGCACTTTAATCCCAATAATGGCTCCTTAGGAAAATCTTAAAAACCCTGGAATAAGTGTTGATCTCCCTGAATGTGCCTGGCTGTAAATTGTAGCAGCTGGTTTGAGGATCACTTGAGCCATGTATACAACCAGAGTGATGAGCTCGAGGAGACAGGGCAGGCAGCTGGGAGCTGGCAGTGATGCTGTCCTCTCGGAGGAATATTCCCTGTTTGAAGGCTCCTGGTTCCAGTGGATGGGCTCTTTATACTCTCTGGTTTGCTGTCTCTGCTTTTTGGATGATGTTCTCCAGCATTAACACCCGTATAGACACGTGAGGCAGAAACACTTTGATTGCTCCAGCAAGCTTCACCACAGGGTACCCAACCGTGAATTTTTCAGTTCAGAAAAGAAGCAACTAAAAAAAGGGAGCGTGAGTGGGTGGAGGGGCTCTGGTAGATCATGGAAGAAGAATCCATGGGGAGTTAACATATATGTAGGAATCACACTTGCCTTTGGAATCACTTCAGCTGAAGTTGGAGTGAGAGTCTTGCCAGAGAGGTATCTGCTTTTGGCCAGTACTGGGGTCTGTCGTGTTGGGCTAGGTGCTGCCATTTCATTTTAAGGATATAAGAATCAACAAGTACTCCTAAGAAGCTTAGTAGTGCTGGGTCAGTTTTTCTCTTTAATCACTGTTTTAATTGTTGTTATTAAATACAATGTATTGTAAGATTCCCTGTGCTCTGATATTCAGACTGGGACTGAGTCATCGATATTTGCAATGTTTTTTGTTGGTGGTGGTTGTAGTTTTCACAGAAAAAGAACTGTGTTGAATATTGGGCAACTAGTATGTTAATATTCTTGTTTATGCATTAATTGCTGTTTTCAAATCTAAATGGAATTAATGGAGCTGAGAATAATCTGATTAAGTGCATTATTATTGTCATGTTTTTAGCTAGAGAGGAGATGTTCTTGTTTTGCAGATAAAATGTGCAGCATTAAAACAGTGATGGGGAGGGGGAGAAAAAGGAGGCGAAGAACCTTAATGCAGGTTTGCTGGAGAAGGAAATACTTAAATAATTTTGCAGAAGAGGCTGATGTATGTGTGTGCTGGTTTAAAAGTTACCCAGCAGGGGAAATGAGCTCAACTCAAAAGAGAGATTATAAGTCAGAATAACA
>JAWWES010000035.1:11860616-11918288 GCA_035583135.1 Lophotriccus pileatus | reverse complement strand
AAGGCTATAGAATACACAGGTTTGGGTTACACCCATCCAGTGATGAATTGGTCCCAGCTGTTCTAACTAGGACAATGTGCCTAACTCACCCTGTATTAATTAACTGAGATAAAGCCAATGGAGTTGAACAGTGGCTGTATAATCGTCTCCTGCTGCTTGTAAAAAGACTTGGTGCAGCCAAGATGTTTATTTTCAAAGCAGGAGGCCATCTTCTAGTCCCACTCTTTTTCATTGATATTATGCTATTATCAGATGACTTGCTGCATAAAATTAAGTAAAAAGGCACAATCTGTCTAAACAACAGGAAGAGCTTTCTCCAGATTCTCCTACCAGAAGTCTGCGTGGTGAACAGCCACTCACTTCATCTGAGGGAACTGTAAACCTCAGGGGGTGGATAAAGGAGCCTTTTACCTCCGGTCCAGGTTGGATGCTGAGGCTTAACTGCTCAAATATAAGCAGGGAGTGTTCTGGTCATGCCCAGCCTCCTAACTGGCCTCTCACTGATTCACTCTCATCTTGGAAGCCCAGAGCTGAATGAACCAGAGGACTGACACCACCACCACCTCAGTTTCCTCTCTAGAAGTAAGATCAGGACAAAACCTCATGTGGGGCATGTGGTGTCTGCACACTTATCTGAGCTCAGAGAATGCTGCAGAAAAGAGTTTGCCCAAAGAAACACTCTGGGGAATCCTGCTGCACTGATGTTGGCTTTGGGAAGCTGTTTTCTTCTGTGGTTTTCTTGGGCTCCTGATTAGCAGAAGGCTCTGAGCAGAGGGCAAGCGGGGTGGCTACAAGCTCTTTGCTTCCACCAATACAAGAATAGGATATATGAGAGAAATGTAAATGTCATGCAGATACTTCCCTTTGCTGTCAGGCTGGTCCCTTAGGGATACAAAACTCCTGGGGGAGAACACATTACCTGGGCAAGAAACTCCAGCCAAAAGAATCGCCTTCCTTTGACATCAGAGGTGATATTCTTCAGCTTCCTCTGATTGAACCCACAGGGACAACCCCCTCTGGCTGTGTATGTAAAATGCAAACTGCTTAGAGAATGCTCAAGTAGAGATGAAGAAGGGCTGTGAAAAGCTGTTCTAG
The DNA here is from genome assembly GCA_035583135.1 of Lophotriccus pileatus. Taxonomy (NCBI): domain Eukaryota; kingdom Metazoa; phylum Chordata; class Aves; order Passeriformes; family Tyrannidae; genus Lophotriccus; species Lophotriccus pileatus. Next base: position 11,917,193 of record JAWWES010000035.1, on the reverse strand, counting down.
GTGTGGGGATTTTTTTTTTTTTGAACTAGCATTTTTTTTGTGATTGCTCTCTACAGACCCTCTCACTGCCTTTTGGTGGGTGCTTAATGCCATTTTTGAATTTTGGCTGGGCTTTGAAGTGAATAGTAAGTCTCCATGGTTGCAGAAGCAGTAAGTAATTCTAGCAGCTGAAGCTGTCTTTAGTAGGCAGCTCCTCTTTCCTTTCTAGGAAAAACAGACTTTACAAAAATAAAGCATTTTAGGTAGTTCCCTTCCTTGCCTTCTGCTCCCACATTGCTTTTGTACCAAGACTAGGTCAGGAGGATTGTTGCTGGCAACAGCAGGCATGGGCAGCTGCAGATGTGACCCTGCCTAACCCTTCTGCTATAAACGAGATCGCCTAAAGGCCAGCTTCAAAAATCAAATCAACCTTCAGGAATTTTCCTTGAGAGGAAAATGCATCAGGAAGATAATTATAGAGAGAAATTGCCTGGAGCTGTTTTAGCATAGTGTGAGCGATGGGTTAGCGTAGCCGTTTTCAGGTCAGAAATGTCAGGTTTGGTGATGTACAGGGTAGCCTCCACCAGGCTTAAAACAGGTGAAAGTGCCTCCTGCTCTTTCCCTGGTGTTATGGAGGCAGGGGACACTGTCCTTAATTTCCAGGCTTTGCAGCACAAGAGCACTTCAGGGCAGCTTCCCTGCCTGTTGTAGCCTGAGCTTTAAAGCACCACAGCTCGTAGCACACTGGGTTCAGTGCAGAGGAAAGCTGCTCCTGATGGCATTGTCATTTTGGGAAGCATGTTTTATGTATGGAATGTCACACTTGTCAGCAGCAAAGCCAGTGCTACCACAGTGAATCCTTGTTGATCCTGCCTTCCAGGGTGAAGCAAGGCAAGCACTTATTTCACTGTACTGCTTTTTGCTTCACTTGTAACCAGCAATCTTTATCCTGGGCTTACAAGCTGCAAACTATGATATCAGGAACTCTCATCTCTAATCTGCCCACCAGGGATGATCCAGAAGGCCCTCAAGAAACGTTCCTAGGGCTCTGCATTAGCAGTATGTCATGCAACTTAACTGCACTTACAGAGGTGATGTAAACTTGATACCACTGTGGGAGCCCAAGAGAAACTATTACTGTTTTGTTGGTTTAAAATAAATTGGTGACAAGATCACGGCTGCTTTGAGTCACCATGTGTGTTGCTGTGCTGTTCTCTAAGCGCAGATGTGTTTTAATCCATTTTTCCATAGCCACTGAATGTGATTTATGAGCTGAGGAAGAGCAGCCCTTCCCTTGGCTCATCAGTGGCAGACAGTCTCTTCTGTGGTCAGCCCAAAGTGAGGCACAGAGCAGCTCTTGCTGCCCTCCTATCTGCCCAGAATTTGCTAATTGCTGTTTAGAGGCTTGGCTGGGGCGATGTAAGTCCTCCTGGAGAAGGAGTCGGTGGGAGGGAGATGGAGCAGCTGGCAGAAGCTGCCCCAAAGTAGGCTAATGAATTATAAATAACAGCTGTCAGGTTGCATTGCCAGCGTGCAGGAGCTGACAGTCTGTGTTGTACCACTTGGTCTCCAGCGTGTTGGTTTGCCGAAAGGTGCATTCAATATTTATGGGAAGCACAGCAGAGTCAGGATACAGTCAGGTCTGCTTCCTTCACGGCTCCCCTCACTTCTGGCTGTGCCTTTTGCTGATTTCTGAGCTGGGACTCATCAGAACAGCTTTGCAGCCTGGAATATGTGTTACTGGAAGTCACAGACAGAAGATTAAAAAGAATGGAGGAAAAATGCTGGTGGAGGGGGAATGCAGAGGGTATGTGTGTTTTGGGGCTTTTGTAGTCTTTACTGAGCTAGCATCACCCTTGATTTTGCTGAGCTGGCACACCCATATTCATCTGAAGAGGAACTGTAAATGTTTGAGAAATAATCTAAAGGTATTTGGATGATCAAGTCTTTCAGAGCTCCCTCCCTTGGTGTTATTGAGAGTGGCAGGGGAAAGCCTGATATTTGTAATTTGTGTGTGCTGGCAGTTGATGTAGTTTTATAGAGGGCTTACGAGGGCACCAGGCTGGTTTCACACACATCTGAATGAAGAAAAACACAACACTGTCTTCAAGCCTGGTAATAAATGATGCTGCTGGCAGAGCACAGTATCAGTTCTATCTGGAAATTTATGAGTACCTTTCCACTGTACTGTAGTTGGATTTATCCTAGACTGATGTCTTGTCTTAAGTTTATACAGGGGATAGTGCTGACTTCTGAATAAATTTTTTTATGTTTTATCTAACTTTTGAAGTGGAGCAGCCCCATTGTCTTTCACTGGCTTAAAAAAAAAAAAAAAAAAAAAAAGTAAATAAATGTTTCTTTTGTCCCCAAAGGCAGTTTACATCCCTTTTCTAGTGGCATCTATGCACTGTAGTCCTACATGGAGAGAAGGGACTGATTCCATTTATATTACATTTTCATTTTGTGCATTGCTTTCAGAACTGAACGCCTCCCCCATGGCAGTTGTAAAACACTGCAAAGCTGCAGTGATGTATCTGGCCTGACTTTCTTCTCTTGTGTCTTGGTAGATATTCTGCGCTATTACATGACCTGTAGCGCTGGATACCCCAACCCTTTCCAGCAGGTGAGTGTAAGCACCCTAAACTCCCTTCACCCCTGGCTCTTGTCATCCTGCAGGGTATAGGTGAAGTGCTTTTGATGCCAGCATGCAGCAAGTTGCAGGGTATTGGCTTTAAGGAGCACTCCAACTGTTGGTAAAGCTTTGGTAGCTCCTTCCCAGCTGCTCAGGAGGTGGCACTGTGATTTAGTGAGGAGATTTTTCCAACTTCATCACTACCTGCACAGCTTCAGGTCCAGGTTGCCCCCTCAGAAGGACCTGTGTGTGATGTGGTGAGGAAGGACTATGGCTTTTGTTGTGGTGCCTCTGTTTACGTGGTGCTTGTCTAAGAGCAGCAAGGTGGAGACAGAGAGAGCACCCACAATTAATGCCAGGATGGGAAACTGCTGCTTCCTGCTTTGAATCTCGTCTTGAAAGTTCTTTCGGGTTAAGCAGTGGCAACGCTCCACTCCCAAAATGCAGCCACTTCTGTGGGTGAAGGAGTGATTTTCACATATGCCTCTTACAAACCTTTCAACATCCAAGGGATTTTTCCTGCAGCATAAATGTGAGTCATTATTCTTTTGTGTGGGGGCTGATGAACGGCACCTGGGCCCATCCCAAACTTGGTCGTATGTATCAGAGGCCAGATGAGCCCACACCACCCACCATTTGGCAGGCCCCAGCTACTTCACCATTTATATTTAGGATTTCTTTTAAAGTTTGTCTTCCTCTGTGTTAAAGGGTGGGGTAAGAACACTCCAGGCTGTGGTGTGATGCACCGTTGCTATCTGTTGCATTTCTGGTTGCTCCCTGTACTCTCTGACATGCTATTGCACTTGAAATTCTTGTGGATGCTTTAATGGGATGTGAAGGCTGCACCCTAATACAAACAACTTCTGGTTGTTAACATTAAATCTTTCTCATCCATCTCATTTAGTAAAAAAACTCCAGCTGTATTCTGTGGTGAGAACTCGAGTGCTTTGTGTCTTTTCTTTCTCCTTCCCCTCTATCCTACAGCCAGCCCCAGCTGTGTGTACAGTTTGTGTATGTGTTTTGTTCTTTGTTTGGTTTTTGTTTTTTTTTTTTTTTCCTTTCATTTTGATTCTTCCCTTCCCCTCTTCTTTCTATCTTTACTTCTTCCAGTTTAGTAAAACTCAAGCTTAACCCTGTCACAGCTACTCCTTTGTCAGCTGAGACAACTTTAACTTGTACCATTTATGCTTCAATATTTGGGAAATAGGATTTCAGTCTTTTTCCAGGGGACCTTTTGGTGCATGTGGCCTGAACTGCTGAAACATTGCATGTTTTGTGTTGAGCAGAAGCTGTCAGGAAGTCACAAGGCTCTGGTAGAAATGCAAGATGATGTTATGGAACTCCTGAGGTCAGCGACCAGAGAGTACCCCAACTCCAAGGTAACTCCTCGGGTTTGCTCTCCCTGCTCTTGCTGGCTTCCCTCAACCTTGTACAGAACCCAAGACCAGCTCCTGCCAAGCCATTCCCTTGCAGTAATCAATGGCTTGTTCCTTACAGGAGTATCTTACTCGGATCCAGGAGGTTTTGAATTCAACAGAGATCAACTTGCAGCAGCTGACAGCTTTAGTGGACTGTCGGAGTCTGCATTTGGTGAGCACTGAGTAACTGGGCTGGAGCTGAGAGAGAACAAAGGGGGTGTATAGCCTATAACCTACTGATTATTTTGGAGTTTCAAATCTCCAGTGTGCCAGAACAGTTTACAACAGCTTTTTACTGATTGATTCCAGCAGAAAGGGGGATGGGATTTTGGATCAAGTTAGCTTTCTGCTTAAAGATCAATATAGGAAAGTAGATAATGTGCCTTTATACATCTACAAATTGGAGCCATAAGGTTTTAGGGGCCTTCAGCTTTGGTTTGGGGTTTTTTTTTGTCTATAGCACATAACTGGTTGCCTTTCCCATGGAGTGCAGTACCTTGGAGCTGCAGCATAGCATGGCCTAGCTGTTGTTCCAGCTGTGTCTCTGAAGGCAGATACACAGACAGTCCATGGTTGTGTTCTTGGGCATGGGACATAGTGAGGGAGCTGAAAGGCTTAATGAAAAAATATGGTATCTTCAGCTGGGTGGATAAGTTTGCCTTGGCTTTTTTTTTTCCCCTCCTCTCTTAAAGTCTTGTTGTGTGGGGTTGAAAATATTTCCATGTCTAAATCTAAGTTGGGTTTTGTGAGGGGAAATAAGGGTTAGATCAGTTATGAAAAACACTTAAGGTCCCTGAAATTAAAATAGAAATGTCCTCTGGAAAAGGGACTGCAATCTCTATAAGTTGTTTCAGAGAATGTAGTCTGGAGAAGGGCTTTTGAGTTAGAGCTCAGTGTTAACTGTGTAATGATCAGGAAACTCTGCTCCTTTCTCTCTGCAGGATTATGTCCAGGCTTTGACGGGCTTCTGCTATGATGGAGTGGAAGGCCTCATCTACCTGGTTCTCTTCTCCTTTGTCACAGCCCTCATGTTCAGTTCCATTGTCTGCAGTGTCCCACACACTTGGCAGAATAAGAGGTATAGAGAGGGTTTAGATCCTGTAGCACTGTGAAGCTTTTTCCCAGTGAATTGGCTGTTGGATTTGTGCCCATGAGCATATGGAGCTCATTCCCATATGATCCCAGGAGTGTGAGGGATGAGGATTTATAAGCACAGGTCTAAAAGAAAAAAAAAATTGTTGCCTTTTGCTCTTGCTGTGGTTAATACTAACATCTGAACCTTATTGCACTGGAATATGCTGTGTGCAGAGTATTCAGTCCACTGTAGGACTATGAGTCAAGTCAGAGATGAATGATTAGAGCTGTAATACAGAGGTAATGCTTGAGCCATTGCCATCTCTGTAAAATTCCTATTCTCTTGCATTGCTTTGAGGCATTTGTTCTAGTATGGGGAGGAAAACTAGAATAAGAAGCAGTTTACACTTGCCTTTTTAGCTTTGCTCAATCTGGGGCGACTTTGCATAGATAATGGAAACCAACTGTTGTTGGCAATGGCATGGGCAGGTGAGACACTTGCAGATTGGAACTAGTATTAATGATGGTAACCAGGCTGATGTGTAAGTCTTTAGCAAACCTTCCCTTCACTGACTGGCTGCTGCTCCACGTGCAGCTGTTAAAAGAGCACTGAGTTTTCTGTCCTTGCGGAAGAGCAGCACACTGCAGCAAATTCTCTTCTGTGGTCCTGAACCATGATTTCTGTGGTCTAAGCCCAGGCTCAAGGTTCAAAGTAAAATGGAATATCCTGAACAATAGCAGGAAATCAGAGCCAGCCAGGCCTGCAGTGCCCACAGAGAGGTGGCCTTGGGAAGTGTGTCAGAGTAGCACTTGAGAAAATGGCTGGTTTCCTCAGCCCTTCCACGTGCAGCTGCTGCAGAGACCTTACCCAGAAGAGTGTGGCAGTCTGCCTGTTTGAAGGAGAAAGGTTTACCCCGTGGCATCTCTTGTGCTGCCTTCCCTGTGGGCTGCTGCCTGCCCTGCCAACCCCAGCAGGCTCAGGCTGCTGCTGTGAATTGAAGGGTTCCCTCTTGCATTCCCTGGAGCACCATTTCTCCCTCTGCCTCCCTCTGGGAGGTGGAGAATGTCATGCTTTATTGCCTCTAAGAGACTGTACAGGCTGCAATTCCCCGATCTTCAGTGCCACCATGTGGTACAGAAGCTGCAGATGATGTGTGGGATGTTCTAGTGATGCCCATGCTGTAGAACCTTTTACTAGCTTTGGCAAGCATGGATAAAATATATTTCAAACCTTGGTGATTCGCCCCATAATTAGGAAGATAAAATAGCAGTCTGTATTATGTAGGAGGGGCAAAAGAATACTATGGGAGAGGGGGAAGGAACCAGCTGGCCAACAGTTCTGCTCTGTATTGAAGTTGATTTAAAATCCTGGCATTTTTGAGAGGATAAAGCCTTCAGACACAAATTTTGCAACTTAGTTCTATAAAGACTCCTGTGTTTTTGCTAGAAGCTGAAGCAGACCCTTTTTAACCAGAATGGGAGTTCAGGGAAGTCTACAGAGACTTATTCTTAAAACCTCTTTGGACATGCCTACAAGAAATGGAAGGACAGAGACTGCAGTTTTGAAGGGTGCTTTCTCTGGGGTGCATGGCACTACATCCCCACTGCCTCTCTTTTTTGTTGTTTTTTGAGGGTTTTTTAGTGCTGTGTGTTTTGGGATGTGTGTCCATCCCTTGGTTGTGTGACTGGGCAGTTGCAGAACTGCCAAGCCCTGACAGAAGACCATAGGGAGGCTGTAGGGGATCACGCAGTGTACAAGTCCAGATGGGATCTGTGGGAGGTCTGAGTCACTTCGGTGTAGGCTGTGTTTGACACTGCCACCCTGAGGCATCCCAAATGGGTGTGAATGTGGAGGTGTGGAAGATGGTTGGGAGGTTCCTAGGATTGCCATGGTTTCCTGCAAACCCCACATGTGGGGGGGTTAATCGTAGGGTTCTAGGAGGAACTTTTTCTCCTTCTTGCAGAGGCTCAGATGATGATGGGGAAGAAGAATCAGCTGCTCAAGGGAGTAGACAGACACACGATAATCTGTACAGAGTGCACATGCCCAGCCTCTATAGCTGTGGGAGTAGTTATGGCAGTGAGACCAGCATTCCAGCAGCAGCACACACAGTCAGCAACGCTCCCGTCACGGAGTACATGTGAGTATCCCGAAAACAAGCTTGTCCAGGTTACTTCATTCTGATCTTTGTTGTCACAAGTGCTTCGAGGTTGGAACTTCTGAACAAGCAGTAGAGAGCGATGAAGGATTTTGTCCAAAGTGTCAAATGGCAAAATGGCATGTTTTCTGGATGATTGGCACCTACTGGGAGAAGGGAATGGCTTGACAGTGCGGCAGTAGAAAGAGTTTTATTGGACAGCATGCTCCAAAATGCGAACAGCTTTGTCCTCCAGGATTTAGAAATCTGTCAAGAGAAAAGAAGTAGGAAAGTGTTGTCTGGGCTCCTTATTACACAGTGAATCTGATCACCAGAAGACTTAATTCTTCAGACAGAGTAGTCTTGCCAGAAGATTTTAAGCCTCCCAAGAGACTGAGAGCCAAGACAAAACCTGTGGGCTATGTCTTCCTACAGTATTTGCAGTCAGCTCTGGCAGCTGTTGCAGTTTGGAGCTACCTAGTCCAGGTGGGATCTTCAGAGGCTTCTCCAGAACTGCCTAACCCTGATCACACTTGGGCTACCATCAGGGCCCATGTCTCTTGCGGCTGCCACATGGTTTTGTTCATCCCCTGAGCCTTTGTCCTCATTTTATCTCCATTTCTGCAGCTTGGCAGGTCTGATGCTGCAGGGAGGCAGATTTTCACACAGACCTATTTTTAAATCACTTGTCATGATTCAGTGTGGGCCCTTCTGAGTAAGAAGGTATAAATAGTGCTCTCTCTGAGGAAAATTATAGTTCTGTGCCTTTGTCTGAAAAAGGGGGACCCACCTGGCCTGCAGGAAAAGCTTTGAGGGAGACTGACCTGACATGGTAGTTCTGGGGATGTGGATGCTCTGTCCCATGTCACCATCGGAGACCTTCCCCGGAGAAGCACGGCTCATGCCCCCTGTTACCATGTGTGTCTTCCTTTCCTAGGAGCCAGAATGCAAATTTCCAGAACCCCCGTTGCGAGAATACCCCGCTCATTGGCCGGGAGTCCCCACCTCCCTCAGTAAGTCTCTCTTTACTGCTCCTCTCTGCTTCAGCAACTTTGGGGAACACACGTTTGCCACTCCTGTGTACTCCCAGGGGAGCTGATTGTGCAGCCAAACACAGGATCTGGCCCATAAATGGCAGCAACTTGACTAGACAAGCCATGTCTCACCTGCCATGGAGAATGAAACCCTGCTATGCTACTTTGGACGTTGCACATAAAAAGAATAAAACTCAATCAATTAACACTGGTAATCCTATGGGCCCAGTCCTGCCACCACTGAAGTGCATGAGTATCTTGATGGGTGACTTCAGCAGGATGGTTCACTTGCATGCAGTGTACTTGCTATCTGTGGCATTGGTTCCTCAAGTTTAAAAAGCAACTTGTTAAAACTGTAAATTCAGAGTTACTGCTGAACCTCTCTCCTTAATCTGCCCTAAAGAGATGGTAGGATGAAACCTGTATTCTTTTTTTTATTTTTGGTTGAGATTTTTTTTTTTTTTTAAATCTTTCTTTCACAACTGTTTTACTTTCTTTAGAATCTATTTTTGTATTTAATTTCCTATGGAGGAAAAAAAAGGAAACTTTCATGGAAGGTTTTGGTATTTGGAGTGGCCTGATAGCCATTTCTGTATGCTGGATAAAACATGGACTTGCCTTCATGTCTGTGTAAGAACTAGATGAATCTTGTCCTTCGCTGGATCCTGTAAGCCTTACTTACAGGAGGATTTTGAGAACATGCCATTGCAGTGCTCACAAACTTGGTGGTGTGATTACAGAGGATGAGTAGTAGCGTGTCTAATGATCAACCAGTCCTCAGGTATAGGTAAAAAAAAATACACTCTGTGGTGCATGGCTCAAAGTTGTGGGAAGGGGAGGAAGAGGAGGCTGGAGGAGTAGGAACTGTGGTGGAAGAGAGGACATCACATTGATGGTTTCGCTTCAAGAGGACCAGTTCATCTTGCTGTAGAGAAAGCGGAAATGCAGAGAGTTGATCCTTGTCTCTGTCCTTGGCCAAACCTCTTTCACCCTTCACAAAGAGGTTTCCTGACCCCTGGCACTCCGACCCACGAGCTCTGGTGGCATTATCCGCTCTCAGCAACGAGATGGTCCTCAGGAGCAGAGCTGATGTGCCGCACCAGTGCAGTGCGGCACACGCTGTACCTCTGGCGTTCCTGGGGCAGAAGGGCGCTGTCCCCCTCGTACTGCCAAGGCTTATGTTCCTTCAATACCCTGCTTCCCCTTGCCCTACAGCTCTTCTGCTTCAGAGAAAGCACACTCCTTTCCACAGGGGCTGTAGGGAGGCACCAGACGTTCCCTGGTTCTTCAGTAGCTCTTTGTGTTAATACCCTGAGGGGGGGATCCGAGTCCTTGAGCTGGTTTCTGAGAGGAGATAAAGATATGTTTTTTCAGAGTAACTTGACTTGGCAGCCATCAGTGTGGGCTATAGGGCAGCACAGGAGCTGGGGAGGAGGAGAGTGCAGCACTGCACCTATAGACAAAGGAGCTTCTCCCTAGAGAAGACTGGGAGCAGAGTATAAGACAAATGTGTTTTCTGGAGGGTTGTAGTAGACAGACAGCAGAGAGAAGAAAAATACGGTCTACTCTCATATTGGCAGGCAATGGGGAAAAGCTTTTCTGGGATTTTTGTATTCACAGCTCTCCACAGCAGGTGGCTGAGACTGTACTGAGGCAGAAAAAATTGTAACTTTTCATAGCAAATAGTCTGTGGGAGGACAGAGTTGAAAAAGGAATACCAGTGCACGTGTCCCTGCCTCTTTTTGGGAGGGAGGAGAGGGGGATAACCATCCAAGTAGGTTATGATCAGTGGATGGACAGAGCTGACCTATTCCATTTAGCTTTCTGTGAACAGATGGTGAAAACTAAGATGTGATGATCCTGCTGCATTGTTTGTCCGTTACTTTTCCTGGCTTTTTGTTTGTTTGTTTGTGTTTTTTCCTTCTCTCATTCCTTCTGTTTTCTCCTTCTTGCCACAGGGATATTCCCTTAGGGTTGTAGAGCCCACCTTGTCGCTGACACACACCACAGCGTTTCACTTGCTTGCACTGTGTTTTTCATGCACGTTGAGGCTGCACTCTCTTTTTCTCTCTCTTTCTTGCGTCATCACAGTTGTATTTGGCTGCCATGGACAGTAGCAGCCATATGAGCTGGCAGCTTAAGCCCTCGGACAGTGCACGGACATACTGGTAACAGCGCCCGCAAATGGAACAGGTACTGGAAAAAAAAGGTCCTTCTTGCTCAACCCCTTCTCCACTCCCAACCACTCCCTTCATCCCTGCACTGTTTATCCCAGGCCAGTGCCTTTTATTTCTTCACATTCCTTCCCTCTGCACCTCCCACCCCATTCCCTCCTGCCAAGGGTTAAAATTAAAATCCATTTTGGCTCTGGTGCAGACTCAAGGAGCAATATCAACCTTCTAGAGGCTTCTGGGGCACGTTACGAAGGTTACAGGCACCTACGCCTTGGAAAAGCCACCTCACAGCAGCTTCAACTCAGAGTCCACACTTGAGAACAGCTTGAACTGAGTGCTGCTCAAATGCAGAAATAACCTTGCCCTTCAAATGCAGTACAGAAGTTCTCCCATCACAAGAAGCCATTTTCTAGAAGTAAAGAGAACCAATCTAGCAGCTTTTCAGTCGGACTGGTTGTCTTAATTCAGCTTTTGGCTTCCCTTGAGCCCTACTGCTGTTCTGTTTGTCTTGACTGGCCGTAACAGCATGTTCCCAAAACCACCGATACTGACCCGCCACAAGCTTTTAGCTCATTCATAGGATTTTTAATTAGTTGAAAGATCCTGGCTGGTATTGGTGGCCTGTCCTGAAGAGTTCCTTCATTGCCTGTCAGATCTGTGCACAGCTTCTCCCTTTATCCTTGCACTGAAAGTCAGAATGCAGCAAAACAACAACAAACAACTTCCCTAAAGGACCAAACATAATCACTAAGATCTGTTTCATTCTGTTTCAAAACCTTTTGCTGTTTTGTTTGTTCTGTGTGTGTCCAAGTCATCCCACCCATGCCCTACAGGCTCAGTGAGCTGGGCCCTCCTAGAACCATTTCACTGTCTGAATTCCTCATGGGCTGTAATAGCTGATGCTCTCCAAGACAGCTGGTGTTTCTTCCCTCACAGGGGTCCATGGCAAAGCCACATGCCTACAGAAAAGAGCAGGTGGTCTGCATTTTGTGGGTTTTTAGCTTGGTTAAATATAAGGTCTAATTAGGGCTACCAGACAACTCACCTGGTGTGAAGGACAGTGCTCCTTCAGGGGAGCTCCAGTCACGCAGTAACGGGAAGGTGTTGGTTCCAGCTGGAACAGAGAGAGCCCGTTGCCTTTGGCTCGTGCGATCAGTGACTATCTTGCATTCTTTCCCCAGAATTACATGTGCATAAAGCTGCTGTTCCTTCTTCTCTGCTGTTCTTGTCGGGACTTTTGTCAGCCTTGCATTGGATTCCTTTCTGTCATGTTGGTGCTTGGTCTGCATCCTTGCTGCCTCTTGCTCTCTGCCTGCCTGCCTTGTGACCCGCTGGGAAGGGGCTCTCTGGATCGGGTGTCTTGATGTCCTCTGCATGAACGCAAACAACCTTGTCTGGAAGCATGGTGCTGCCACCCCTGGGAGGGTCACAGCTTTCTACAGTCTTACTTAAGTCTTGCTAAGACTGCTCTTGGGCCTCAGCTTATGGTGGGTTTTCTGCTTTTTGGTTCCTGCAGGTGGTATTGTAGCGATGTTAACTGGGTCTGTTCCATGAAATAAAATACTGCTTGGGGTGGAGGTGGGGAAATTCTAGTGCCTTCATTCTGGACTTGAAATCTCTGGGCTGAAACATGACCTGATCCTAGTCTGCACTGTCTTCTGTTTATCTATGCTCCCACCCGAGCTTAATGTGGCTGTCTGCAGGGCTATGCAAAAGCCGTTGCATTCTTTCCAAGGCTTTACAAACAAACAAAACAAACAGAAGCTCTGTTCTTTTGACTTGAAAAACTTAAGTCCCTTTGAATTCAGAACCCACTGGCTGGAATTAGCTGTTTCCCTGCATCTTGTACCTCCCATGCATAATAAGACCAACCCCTGTGTGTTTACTGTGCTCTAGCTATTTGAGATCAACCTTTCAGAACTTGAATCCAGAAGCTTTGGTCTTTATAGGATTACCTGAATAGCTCTGGCAGGAAATCAAAGGCAGGGTAGTTCAAGAGAGATACACGTGGGTTTTTAACCACAAATAGTAAATAGTTTGTACTCAGAATCATGGTTTCATATGGTAAGTGATCTTTCAGCATAGCTTAGTTAGCTGTGAAGTACTTATGGAGTTCACAGGAGTCAGTGGAATTCATGGCCTCTAAAATGAACTGATTATTCCCTTAAATTAATTTTTTTCCCCACCAATGACTCCTTTGTACCCAGGCTATATGTGTTAAGCACCCAAATAGTATGTGCTGGCAAACCATACCTATGAAAGTTTATACCCTCAACAAGGCTGAATGTGAAGGGGAGACTTTAATTTTCTTTGGAGAAATTCAAAAATAAGCTTGTGTGCAATCAGCTGTGTTTGTCCTAGCTGGCTGGTAAGTGACTGAGAGGTGTGCTGTGCTGAATAGCACCAGTGACCACCAGAAATGGTAACAAGGAGTCTTTCAGGTACTTTTTAGGGAAGCTGACAGTGAGGGGAAGGTATGGGTTGCAACTTGTCCTCCGTGCTGTTTTTGAAAGGGTGAATGAGGGTGCATAGGCACATGGGTACTTCCAGTGAGTGCTGGAAGAATGACTGCATTGTAAATGTTCTTTAACCTTCTATGAAAGCTCCTCTTTAAAGGAAACTAAATGCAACTGTGTACCACATAGCTGTGTACCTCAGAGTGGAGTCCAAGACCTCCTCAGTCTGAATTGTGCTCAAGCATTTTGTCTTCAGAATTACTTTCTAAAGGAGCTAAAGGCTTAGTGTTTGGTTTTTTTTTAAAGGAACTGAAGACTTAATCATTTTAACTATGGGTAATATAGTTTGGTTACATATCCAAAGACTGGCAAGTGTCTGCTGATACATCTTCATCTGCTGGCCTGTCCAGATGTTGGGATCTGTGTGTTCCAGAGCATTTTTCCTGAAGGGCTTGGAGGAAGGACTACTGTCAGTAGCATGTGGAGCAGGTGGAGGCAAATGCTGTGACTGAAGATCCAGTGCACGCTGATAGAGCTGTGCTGGTTAGGAGGTGCACAGTGAAGTGTTGGCTCTCTACTTCCAGGTTTCAATCATACTTATCATGGTCATTAATAATACACTTAACAGAAAGAGCAACTGGTTTAAACTGTAATAGGAAAAGGTACAAAGGTGCAAAAATCCTGAGTTAAGGAGAGAACATCAGCCCTAACTCTGACTATTCAGTCTTGGTTTATTCCTTCTGATGGATTTGCAGGTAGGTTTGAATGTAAAATGCTCTCATGTTCCTAATTACTTTGTTTTAGTGACACTTTAACAACTGTGGGGTCTTTTCTTGGTGGAGGAAGGAGGGAATTCTTTTCGACTTCTCCCTCGTTGATAGGATGTACTTTGTACATCCTTGAAATGCCATTCATCAAGTGGCCCTTCTTGATTTTAATGCTCTAAAGGAAGTTGATGTTGCATGTTGTGTGCTGAACCGATATGACTTGTCCAGAAAGATGCACAATAACCTTCCATGATCTGAGATTATTTTTTTTTTCCAAACACTTCTTACAAATCCCTGGCACCTGAAAAAGTTCTGTGTTCATACTCATCTCCTATCACATGTCACCATACAGAATGCAAATGGAAAACAAGCAATCACACACGTTTTCCCTTCTAAGACTCTCTTCTTAGCATGATGTTTGGCTGGTAATTTCAGCATTTCATTACCTAAAATGTGCCCTACCTGCTCTGTGAGAAAGTTCTTTGACTTTTAAGCCTATCCGAGCCTGTCGGGTTAGTCTTAATAATGCCCTAAACTTTATTTCTAAAACAGTAATCACATTTAATAAACTGTGTAGAATATAGTCCTTAAAGTGGCTCAGCTTGCTATTTGCTATCTTTTGCCCTCTGACAAAAAGTATGTCTTAGAAAGAACAGATGTACCCTTTGTCTTCTAAATATAGATGCTGTTTCTGGGCCAGAGTTTTATATTAAGATCCACATTCTGCAGAAAGTTTTCCAATTATGGAAGACACTAAAAGCTGAGTGTGCAAATAAGCCACAGGTGTCTTCATCTTATGCCAATGGGATCAGCTCTGCCAAAGGAGCAGTTTCTCTCTTCTATTGTGCAGAGGTTCAGCCCAGGTCAGTCTTTGAAGAAAAACCGATAAAATACTGTTAATTCTCTGAAAACCCCTATGGACAGCTGAGCTTTTGAGAGCCTGAAGATGCCTCATAATGTTCTTTCCCAGTAGGCAAGATAAATCATACCTCCTGGTGTGGAACTGCCTTTCAGTTGTCTCTTTGCCAGCTTAACTGGCTATTTTATGTGGTTCAGTTTAAAAGGTGATAAAAAGTCAGTATGCTGAAGAGCACTCTTGGGAAGTAAGCTGTGGATATTATAGAATTATTCAAGCTCCAGCAGGTATAAAAAGAGGAATGAAATGTCTGTCCTCATTGCTTGGTTGTTCATATCGTGGTAGCACAGGCCCAGAAGCAGTAATGTGATCACGATGAAGACACTGAACACATTGGCATAAAGAGGCAAAGTCTATTGTTCTTAATGCTGGATATTATTTACATGCTTTTCAGCTCATTATTCAAAGCTGAATGACATATGTTACCTCAGTAGCTTCTGGGAGCTGTTTCAGATTACCTTGCTTAGAATAAAAAAGAAAATAAGAACATCCCCCCCCCCCCCAAATTGAAACAGCCTCTCATCTTTGTGACCTGCTCTTTTCACCCCCACACTGGAGTCTTGTTTGCTGCTGCACAGTGCAGAGTTTGGATCCCAAGCCACAGTGGGCTGTTACCCATTGGATAGCTTAGCTAATATCATCCTCTTTGATGGCAGCCTGTTTCCAGCCAGGCAGGGGCTGTTCTTTCTTGGCCAGAAATGTAGAGGTTTGTTCTTCCACACTTTCCTTCCAAGCTGCCCATCTGTGGCACGAGCAGTCTTCTGATGCCCTCGTTGCCATAAAGTGCAGTGTGAAAATGCAGTGAGCACCCATTTTCTTTTCAACCTGCTTTTCTGGCACGGTTGAAAACAGAAACAAGACTAAGAGAGGATGAAGGTATGAGGTGGGTTTTTACATCTGCATCATTCCCATTTCCCTCTCTTCTCCCAAGTGACCTATGTCGTATTTTGACTTAGTGACTATTGGATTTCCTTCTCTGTAGAGAGCTTGGATAAATCACTAGCCCATCTGGCCAGCACCATCCTCACAGCAGACTGACAGGATGTTATTCAGATGTTATACAGTGACTTGTGAAACTTTCCTTGTAAGACTGAGCCAGCAGCTTCTTGGTATGCTTGATGTGAATACAGGCCATTTTATGCTGTGAGGTGATAGAAATCTGTGGTTCTCTCTTTACATTATTCGTTCTGACTTACTTTTCTGTTTGTTTATTTTGTTTTTTCTGTCTTGTCTTCCTCCAGTACACCTCCAGCATGAGAGCCAAATACCTCGCCACCAACCAACCTCGTCCAGATGCTGGCAGTGTGCATTAAAATGAAAAAGCAAAAGCAAAAAAACAAAGCAAAACAAAACCCACACGTGCAGTCAGACTAAACAACGTGCCAACTGCTGTGCCCCTGTGCTGTCCTCGTAGAACAATCCTGCTGTTCTGCCCAAAATCCAGTGCAGCTCCTTCTGTTTCTCCAGTCCAGACCACCCCTCCAACCTGGTGCCTGCCCACTGGAGTTGGAAGCTCCTTTTGAAATTAAACCTTCACCTTGTTGTACCTGATGTGAAAGAGGAAATACGTGCAGGCAAGCAACTGAGAGCAGCGGGGCAGGAAAATGGGTCCCACCAGCCCACGGGCCCGCTGACTAGATCTGCCCCCTTTTTCCCCCCCTTCTGTTCCCAGAGGGACTTGGTGAAAGATGGTGGTAGATCTTCTTCACTTCTGCAGTGGGATCAGCAGTCTGTCAAACCCTGAAGAAGCACAGGCTCGGTGCCTGGGACCAGTGAACAACAAGGGAATGCTGAGTCAGTGGGAGTCCTCTGGTCCCACCGCCTTGTGGGAGGGAGGAGGGAAACTCCTGCCTCATGGTGTCACTGCATATCCACTGGAATTTGCTCTTCCAGAGCAAACCATTTCACTACCCTGGTTAACTCTTTTTTTATTTTTTTTTTTTTAAAGTCCATTAAGAAAATGCCTTTTCTTTGCCACTGTATCTATCACGTGAATTCTTGAGGAGGAGCAGGGGGCCCAGCACCAGTCAGCTACCCTGTCCATTGCTCTGAACCTGACCTCTCTGCTCCATCAGGGAAGCTCAGGTACTTGCAGATGGCATTCTGGGTGCTGCCTTTACGAGGCTGACACACAGATCAAACAGGAGCCAGCCACTCGGTGCCAAATTTTTCCGGGGAGAGACTCATAAGACTTTATGGGGACATTTTTGCACTAAAGAGTTTCGACTCTGATGCTAAATCTTATGGGACAGTCAGCTTGGAAAAGCAAGAGAAACTGGAAGCACCAACGGATTCATAGCAAATGGAAGCTCTCCCTGCAGGAGTGACCTGTGAACTCTGCTGGACTTTTTTCCTTTTTTTATAAATCATAATTTACAGCACAGGGTTGCTGAACTGGCATTGAAGGAGGTTTTTGGAGCCTCAGTCCTAACAAACTCACAAGATCATCGGTGTATCTTCTGTGTTTTAGATCAGAAACCCAGTTGATGTCTGGAGAACATTGTGACTGTCAGAACAGGTTTATATTTTATTCTGTTTTATTTTGTTTAGTTTTTCGAGGCACATTGCTAACCACTATCTGACCATACTAATGCACATGTAAGGCATTTTCTAGACACGAGGCAGAACAAGGCTTGCAAAGGGGCAGCTGGATGCCTGCAGAGGGCAACATCCTTCATTGGTGCTGTACTTCCCACTGAAGAGCAGTGCTCCAAAGGGCACTGACAGCTTCCTGCTGGAAGAGGAGACTGCCTCTTGGGAGGTACTGTCAAGTACTGCCCTTTCAGTAGGGTAACTATGATGTTTCTTTTTGTCTTTTTACCTCTTAGTAGGGGCATCTTAGCGCAGCTGCTGGGCATTATATTAAATAACTGGCAGAGGAAATAAAATGGGAAACATCTCTCAAACTGGAGTTGAGCCATTGGCAGAGGCAGTTAGTTTTCAACTCAGTGATGTTCAGACTGGGTGTCTGTTTTACCCCATGTTTGCTGTTCGGGGCACAGAATCTACCAATCTGCCTTTACTCAAGTCAGTTGCCTTCTTGCAGTGAGGTAGGAATTGCTCCTAGCAGGCAGCTAACTAGGCTGATGGTATCTGCTGTGAAATGGTACCAGCTCTGTGGCAGAGCAAGCTTTGAGACTCTTCTTAAGATAGAAACCACTAATTAACTGCAAAAGCTGTAGGCCAGCTGTTACCATGCAAAGGAGTGAGGGAGACAGGGAGGAGGCACCACCATGCAGACAGGAAGAGAAGGTTTTGGAGAAAACTTCACACTTCACCATAAATCTCTGGAAGCAGGATTTTCTTGCTCAGGACTGAGTATGCCCTTTCAGACACGTTGGATGGGCTTCACACTGAAACATACCTCTGTTTTATCAAATAACAAGGGCAGGGAAATGTGGTCACAGGTGGTATGGAGGGACACTGTGGCTCACGAGCACCAGGTTTTCCACCCTATCTTAGAGCCTACCAGGAGACCTGTGTGTGCGTGTGTGGTTTGGTGAGCTTGCACCCCAGCCACCCAACTGCTATCTGAAGGGAACCCAACCTTTCCCTCACTTTGGAAAAAAAAGAAGTAAGAGCCATATAATCCTTATTAAAAGTGAGTTGTTCTGCCATCATCCTCCTGGCAAGGATGTGCTCCGATCGCTGCTCACACTGTCAGTTTTCGGGGAGCTGCCCTGAAATCTGTGGCCTGGTCCTACTCATTGGAAGGCAAGTGTTTTGAAGGCTGGAGGGTGTGGGGAACCCTGTGAAAACAAGTGCTTCTGTATGCTGACTGCTCTGTGTACAGAATGCACCCTGAACACGTGTGTGACTGCACTGGGGGTTGGGTCTGACATTGCCCGTGCCGGGCAATAACGGGGAACGAGCCGATGCCTCTTTGATCGCAGAACGGAGCGGCCCCCTTGAC
This sequence comes from Lophotriccus pileatus, assembly GCA_035583135.1. NCBI lineage: Eukaryota > Metazoa > Chordata > Aves > Passeriformes > Tyrannidae > Lophotriccus > Lophotriccus pileatus. Next base: position 11,898,692 of record JAWWES010000035.1, on the reverse strand, counting down.
CTGCTCCCTGCCAGGGTGTGGCACAGCCGCTTACAACACCCAGAACAACTTCTGACAGCGTTTGGGGCTCGCAGCAAGGCACAGCTGTGGAGGCACGAGCTCTGTGACTTCAACACATAACTGGAAAGAACGTTGCGGAGATGAGGTTTTCTCTGCAGAGGCCAGCACAACGGGACTGCGGTGTGAGCTGTGTACCTGTGTCCAGCCAGCACTTCCTTTACTTGACATGGATATTGCACTTTTGTAAAGCATCCTGGGACTCTGCTGCCCCGCTGCATGCCGTGCAGAGCGCTGGATAGGAAACACAGACAAATGCGTTTCTTTTGGTTTATTGTTATTACTACTACTACTTTTTTTTTTTTTTTCCCATTTTTTCATTTTACTGGAACCTTGAGCAACAGCGTGGCATTTCTGCAGGCTGGTCTGAACGGATCTGCTGAAGAACAGATGGCCTTTGCCTATTCTTATGGCTGCGACATAATCAGTCTCATCCATATGGTCACATTCTGTCTGAGGAGTGGACTTTGAAAAGCCAAGATCTCCCAGACTCTGTGCCTCCCTCTCGGGTGAACAGCAGGTGCTATCTGGCGAAGACTCATCTGTTCTGGATGGCATTCATGGTTGAGGGAGTCCAGACTCTTCAAGCTGCAGGAGGTAAAGCTGTGGAGACTTCTCTCTCTTCCATCGCGTCTCTCTGTTTTTAATGTGACAAAATGCCAAGGCCGTATCACTTGGTGTGTCCCAGCTGACCTTATCGGACATTTCTCGTGTGACTGGTTGCTAGCAAAAGGGTCCAGAAGTCAGGGGAGCTGAGATTGGCCTCTGGACACCTCTCTGACTGCAGAACAGAAGGCAGCTTGTCCGGTGGAGGGTGACTGCATCGGTGAAGACACTTCATGTTACTTTTTCAGAAGCACAAATGTGGTCATTGGCTTGTCTGGTTGGCTTGGTTTATTTCCACTGCATCATCATGTGTGAATGACACTTTCTTTTGGAACTGAGAACTCTTCCAAGCACACAAACATCTCCACAATGTGAAATGTAAATAGCATGTTGGACTCTTGTGTCCAGTGTTCAAGACTGCATTGTAATTGTAAAGGAAATCAAATCAAGACTTGGCTGTGAATTTCTTGTGCTGTCTTGGGAATTATAACTGTAGTGTTTGTATCCTGTATGTATTATTAAATTGAGTTCATTCTGTGTGCTGATAAAAGGGTTCAAGCTAAGATTTTTAGCGTGCATCCATGTATCCAAATGTGAAGGATGGAGTGCTCCCTTCCCCTCCTGTCCTTTTAAGTTTCTCCATTTGATAGGTGTTGATTTTCCGTGTACAGTCATCTCAGCCAAGATGCAAGGGATGTTCATTTGAGTGCTTTGAGGGGGACACAGTGCATGGGGTTTCAAGCGATCCTAACTTAGGATTTCCATAGCAGTTCCCTGAAACTACATGAAAAGCTTGGCCTTTCTGAGAGTTGAACCCTTTCTCAGGGAGCTGCTCAGCCATTGCTCTGGAGAGCTTTTGGTGCTGCAGGGTGGCAGCAGGCAGGAGTGGGTGGGTGCCCGTCAGAGCAAGGAACAGGTACCTGCGTGAATAAACCCAGGCTTTGCTTCTGGTTCCACCTTCTCTTCCTTCCAGCAGCAGCTGAAATACCGTGCTGAGCCCTTTGAAGAAGAGAGAAGTGTCTTGGCTTGTTGATCCTCACCACCCCACCTGATTCAGGAGGAGATGAGGTAGATGGGTTTTCCTTTAGCTCGGGAGAGGAGCTGTCCTTGAAGTACTTCCTACCTGGGGAGAAGGAGAAGCCAGGGTCTTCCCCAGCTCAACAAGTCTGTTAGTGTAACAGTGAACATCTCTGGGTGGGAGGGGAAAAGCCCTCCAGGGAGATAGCGAGGAGTAGAGCTAATGCCTTGAGAAAGAGGCCTGACAAGACTCAATCTGTACCTCCTTTCATCACAGCCTACTCTCGTTTTCCAGAAATTATTTGTATGCATGCTAAGGATGGTTTCCCTAGTCATTCCAGGAGGCCCAGCAGAAGCGTGGGATGCTTTGGTAGCAGTTCCTAGGTGGCTAACAAGTGATTTGTGCTTTTGGGGGGGTGTGGGATCTCCTGCCAAGCCGTGATGGTAAGCATGTTGCCCAGCTGGGAGAGAAGGGATGGGTTACTGGTGGCCTGGAGCTCCTGGGTGCTCACCCAGCCCCTGTGGCTGCATGAACAAAGTGGAACATAAATTGATGTACAACCAGAAAGTTCAAAATACTCCTTTCCTAATGAGGATAACTGTAGCATGAAGCTCTTAGGTGCTCTGCATATTTGATACCACATTGCTCCTCACTATGCAATTCCCAACTCCTTCATTCCTGTTCCTCCTCTAATCTCACACCAAGACTTCTCCAGTGGCCTCCAGCCCAGGAGGCTGCTGAAGTCCCAGGAAAGCTTCATTCCTTTCGTTGTGCTCTGCATTGGGTCCAGCCGCCCAGCCGTCGCGTCGTGTGCCTCAGGTCCCTTGGTAACGGGAGGCTCCATGAGTTCTATTCACACCAATTCAGAGGGAAGTGTATTTTCTTGGACACTGTGCACAGAAACCTAATGGTGAACATGTACCTGGCCTTTTTGTAACTTCTCTGGGTTTTTTTGGTTTGGTTTTTTTTTTTTTCTTTTTTTTCTTTTTTTTTTTCTCTTCTTAACCATAATGGTTGTATATCATACCACTTTATATACATATATAATATATAAATATATATAATTTTTTTTTAAACTTTGGACCTGCTAGTTTCTTTCAAGTGTTCCTGCACTTACCCAAAATGTTTTTAAATTGTGAGGATTAAAGAGGATTGAGCCCATTTTTGTATCTTTACTTTTAATTCTGTAGTTCTATTGATTGTAACGTAGCTATTTTTTACTGTAACTTTTTGGTTTGCAAATACTAAACAAAAAAAAAAAAAAACCCTAAATGTAGTTTCTGTGGTTTCTATTCAGCTTGGGTTTCATGTTTTAAAAATAAACGATTTAAAACCACTGTTCCCAGTTATTGATTTGTATTTACACTTGGAGGGGGGCCTGGAGACAGGCTGGCACTGGGGACCTCCAAGGCTGCAGGAAACACAGCAGAAAGTGCTGGAGCAGCTGGGGGATGTGCACATCAGCCTGGGGAGATGTTCTCCCTGTGCACGGTGTGTGTGTGACCGTGAACTCCTTTGAACCTCCTTTGCTGCCTTGGTTATTCCACACTGGAGCAGCAGCAAAGGGGAGTGGTTTATTTTCACCAGCAGAAGTACAAGAAGTGTGGAAAAATGGTGTGGGAGGGTGCACCCCAGCTCAGCCACAGCGAAGGTGTCCCCCTTCAGGAGGTGATGAGATGTAGGTACAAGCCTTCGGTAGCATCCAGGGGGGGTTGGGGGGGCTGGTGCTGCTCAGCGTGGGCTCGTCTTTCTCAGTGCTGCCCCCAGGCTATCGTGGGTTTCTTTTTAGTTCTTCCTTTGTACTGTTCTCTGATCACAGGCCTGCTGCTGCATCGCTGTCAAGTAGTAAACTGAAACCTTTACCTTCCTGTAATTTTCTTGATCTGTTTTCTGCCTGATCCTGCCAGTCAAATGGAGGGTTTGGGCTCCTGCCTCCATCCTGTGCCATTGCCCTAACCTAAGCCCATTCCTTCCTAGGTGAGGGGATAAGCAATAGTTTAACTCTGTCTCTGTAAATGCCATATATATATATTTTAATGTGTGTGGCTGAAACCCACACCTGTACTTTTGAACCTCTTCTGTCAGTCCAGTGCAGAACTACAGAGGACTCCTTGTTGTGACTTTCCCCCTCATGCCTGTGAATCTCAACAGATACCAGTTTTCCTCCCTTCACCAATAAAAAATTGACAGATTTGTCTCCCCTTTTTTTTAACCCCCATCTAAAGAAGAAACCCATGTTTTCCATCTTCATCCCTGATCTGAGATGATTAAACCTGCTCTCTAAAAGGGCTTGAAGCAGTCAAGGGAGTCTGACTGTGGGAAGGAAAATAAAGCCTCTGTCAGAGTCATCACGTAAATATTTTACCAGGTTTATGGGCTCCACCAGGGATGGGAACCTGCAAAGGCCACCTGCCCAGTGACCTCTCCCAGTGCTTTCCAGCCAACCATCCCCAGCAGCTCACCCTCTGCACCACTCCCTGTCCCAGCGGGAGCAGGGCAGGGCTCTCTGCTGAGCCATTCGGAGAAAACAGAGGGAAGGGTGAAGTATGTGTTTGAATAAACCTCACCTTCAGATCAGCCTTCAGTAGTGGTCCCTTAGATCTCTGTCCTCTGAGATAAGGCAGGGAGGGATGCCAAGGCAGGGAGGGATGCCCTGGGGAGATGCTTTCAAGCATGCTTGCTCTGTGGTGTGTTGAGCTGTGCTAACAGGAGCAGCTGCCTCTGGGAGCTGTCGGTGGGCTGGCGGCTGGAAAACCATCGGGCAGAGCTGGTGGCTGCTGGGACACGGTCACTGACTGTGTGCCCCCATCTCCTGTCACCTCCTGGGGTGGCAAATGGCCCAAGCTACAGGTAATGTTTTCTGCCAAGCGTGCTACTGTGCAGGTGGCATCTGCCCAACTCCTTCCACTTGAGAGCTGGATTCATGGTTCTCCTTCAGGATGGTCCAACAGGGACTTGCGCTCCCCATGTGTCCAGGAAGGCAACAGGCAGCTGATATTGCAGCTCATCTTCTCCAACCCCTTCTGAAGCACTCGTGCCCCGAGTAAACACCCCATCTCCCCACCCTTCTCTGCGGTGCTTTCAGGAGGTGGCAACCTCTCCCTGCACTGCGAGGGAGGCCAGGACAGAGCTGAGTGTCCGCCAGCCCTGGAGAGGAAACCCTGAATGGCAGACTCCAATCAGCCTGACCACGTGGGGATGCTGGAGCCCTGCGCTTGGAAGTCGGGAGGGTTCGTAGCAGAGGCAGCCACAGGGATGCTCCTCCTCACCCCGTGTCTGCAGCCCAGCCTGGAGCAGTTTGGTGGGTCCCAGCACCCCGGGACATCCCGGCTCGTTTGCCCTCACCCACTGGGGTGACCCAGCAGGGCCGGAGGGTGGCCTGGCTGTGGCCACAGTGATGAAGCAGCTGGTCACACATCAGTGCCCTCGTGCTGTTGTGTGGTGGAGAGGGCATGGATGGTGACAGGGCCAGAAGGACTTTTCCTCCTGCAGCTCATGTCTCCGTTGCTGCTGGTGGGACCGCAGGGCCATTTGCGGGAAAGGAAGGCTTTGCCTAGAGCAGGCGGTGTTTTCTCACCATGACCTCAGCAAAAATCCCAGCTCAGGGATTTTTTTAATCCCTCCCAGTCCTTGGAGGGAAGTGGGAGGAAGCACAGCTCCCTTCTCACTGCGAGGTGTTGCAGATGCTGGTGCTTCTCCCACCCGCTTCCTCTTCCCACCAGCCAAACATCACGGAACCTGGCGCTTGCACCCCATAAATCACCCGGCCACTCATGATCTGTTCCAAACACGTCAGCTCTGGGGCCTGGGGATGGGTTGCTCAACAGGGAGCAACCATGGCCCCCTGCTCCCTAGGGCTGTCAAGCTTAACAGCCCATCCTGTGTCCCACTAAATAAGGGGGGGCTCACCAGGATAATGTGGATGTGACTGGAGCATCATCCACTGACGCTGCTTTGCTGTGTGATGTCACTGCTTCGTTCAGGTTCCTGTCCTCAGCATGGACAGGAACAAACCTGACACTGTTTCCCTGGTGAAACCACCCTGGTTTGAGGGGAAATGGAGGGGGGACACACTCTCCAAGGAGGAGGAAGGAGGGGTTGGGAGAGGGGCCGTGCGGTGAAGCCACAGCTTCATGGATCTCATCTGGCAGAGCCGTGGGAAGTGTTTCCAGCTGTTTTTAAGATGCTCTGATTATCTCCTCCTCCACTCTTGGCTTGCCAAATGGCTACAGGAGCAGAACTGGCCCCACTGGGCAGCTGAGGCAGACCAGAAGCAGCGGCTGCTGGGAGCTCCAAGGCTGGGGGAATTCATTTTGACAGATTCAAGGCTGGTCTTAAAAGTCAGGAAGAATAAAAATAAACTTTGTGGGACTTGGGGGTGTGGGGGGTATTTATTTTAACCACCTGCGTGTTATGCAGGGGTGGGAAATAGTAGAAAGCCGAAAAAAATAAAGGGGATGTGGGTGATGGCTGGGAGCTGCTTTTGAGGGGCTGCCCTGCACACCCAGCACTGCATCTCGGCCATCCTGCAGCCATCACTCTCTGCCACAGGGCTTTCTACCCCTCACTCCAAGACAGACAATGCTGGTGGAGGGTTTAGTCAGCTCCAGCTGCACAGAGGTGGTGGGATGTAGATCATCAGCCCACGGGGTCCCAGCACTCTCCCATCCAGCACTGGGACAGGCAACTCCCCAAGCTGGAGCGCTGCACGCATTGCTCAGGCCCCGCGATTCGGATGCTTTCATGTTCGTTTCCCACAAATATTCCAGTTTGCTGGGCCAAAGCAGCTGGAAGTGGCTCTTGGAGCCGATTCACACAAGTTTTGTTGTCTCCCAACACTGCCCTCCCACCCCAAGTCTCAAGCATTTCTCGCCGCCGTCAGTGCCAGGGTGGGTGTTGGTTCCGCCGCCGCGCACACGCTCCCCACTGAGAGTCCCCGCGGCCGGGCTGGGAACGCAGAGATTCACATGAAGTCCAGGACTGCAAGTGACCCAAATGCAAATTAAACCAAAAAAAAAAAGAGGCGACGGGAAGCAACGAAAAAGGACTAAACCAGTGTGTTACTCTTTGCCCTCAATGTTGCAACCACCCAGGGATGGGGAAAGCCTTTGGCCGGGCACGGTGCTGGAGCATCCCTTGGGCACGGTGGTGTCAGCAGCAGTGGTCCCTACATGGCAGCAATGTCCCCAGCCAGCTGGCCTTGTCCCCACCCCACCACCACACACCAGACTCCCCAAAAGGTACAGCCGCCTTATCAGCTGCCGCGAGCAGGGGAGAGTAAACAGGACGTCCCACAACAGCGCCGGGGTGCAGATGAAAGCAGGCTGGCCTGTGGAGCTGCCAAGTATGCGAGAGCAGCAGGCTTTGCTTTTGTTTTCCTTTTGTTTATTATTGCGTGTATTTATTTACTTTTCGGCCCACGAGCAGGGAAGGGAGGAGGGAGAGGCTGGGAGCCTGGTGGGAGACAAACTGGAGGGCCGGTAAGCTGCCTGCCCCCTGCTCCTGAAGGCTCAGTAGGGTATTTTTATTGTATTGTATTGTATTATTTTAATTTAATTTAATTTTTTTTATATTTTATTTCAATTTATTTTGCTTTTTAAGCCCCCTGCAGGTGTTGCACCATGCCCAGCAGCTTCCCAGCCTTTCCTCCTCTCAGGGGCTCCTGTTCCTTGCAGCACCATCCCAGCCCCATGCCACATCCCCTGGCTCCCCGGCACCTTGGTGGCCACTTAACACAAGATTTAGGCTGTTCTGCAGTAAATTCCCTGCACCCAGCCCTGGGTGGGGTGACATGGGTGATGCCCTGTCCTGGGTGTAAATCCCCATCCCACCCCAGGGGCCAAGGAAGGTCAGGCTCAGAGAGGGTGACGGGGCTGCCGGGAAGAGCCGTCACTGCTGAAACCGCAGCCCATGAGCAATAGGAAAACACGCGGGCGAGGGGACGGTGCCACAGTGTCACAGTGTCACAGCTTCCTGCTCCTGACACAGGCCCCTTCACTGACCCTGCACCAGGGCAGGGCTGAGGGGCACCAAAACCTGCTCTCCACCCCCTCCCTTTCTCAGGGGAGCTTTTTGGTGTGGCCAGGTCAGGGCAATACTTGGTTCTCTGGGGCAGCAGCCACAGCCCCACCTTATCCACAGCAGCCCAAGGGCTGCAGGGTTTGGGGGACTTTTGATTTTTGTGGCTGTCTGAAGGGTGAGAGGGTGCTGGGAGGAGGGGTGGCTGCCTCAGTACACACCGACTTCCTGCCAGGCCGTATTTTTAGCAGCGCCAACCCCTGATAACCCAGGGGTTCAAGCGAAACTGTGAAGTAAGTAAGTGTGCCTTGAAAAGGAAAAAAAAAAAGGTGCTGGGGATGTAGGCAGGTGGGGGAAGGTAAGGAGGAGGGGATGGCACAGGTGGGAGCTGGTACAAGTGGCACAAACAGGACTGGTTTGGGGTAGGGGAACGATCTTATGATATCGCTACAGCCCAGGAAAGTTGGGACTTGTTGCTGGCAGGTGGATACTCAGTGTCGGCTGAAACTGCGGTGAAGAGGATGAAGGGAGGGCTGGGAAAGAAGGGGCTGGGAGAGAAGGGGCTCTTTGCCCCCCCACAGACCCCAACCTTCCCACGCACACGCCTGCCCGCCGGCTGTTAACAACACCCTGCTAACAACCGGCTCTCACCTCATCCCCGCCGCCTCCGCTCCCACCCCTGAGCCTGGGAAAAACCAGCCCTGAGGTGACAAGCCCTATCCAAGCCTTTTGGGAAGGGGAAGGAGGAGAGGACCCTCACACCCTGGGATGCAAATGGCCAGCAGACCCCCGTACCCGTGGGAAAAGAGGGATGATAGGTGCAACCCCTCCTCGGTGCCTCCCTGAGAGCTTGGGCAGAGGTGACAACATCCGCGGGGGATCAAGGGGTGTTCGGAGCAGCTCATCCATAAAGAGACGCCGGAGCCCGGGACCAGGTGACTGTGGTCAGCAAAAAAGCCGCTTTATTGGTGACCGCTCCCACGGGAACCCCGTGGCAGCAATCGGGTTCAGGTCCCTGAGAACACACTGTCCATGCTGGTTCCCCTTCCCACAGCTATTGCTTTAAACACATCCTAGTTACAAAAAAAGCACAGAGTGACGTTCCAGATACTGGAACATATAAATTAAGGTAAGTGATAGTTACAAGACATCGCAAATTTTTTTTTTCTTTCTTTCTTTCTTTCTTAAACAGATTATCAAAGGTTGGGGATTTTTCTTTTTCTGATCCACAGAAAATGTATAAAAAGCATTTTAAAATCTACATATTTCTCAATGTGGTTTGTTTTTTGTTGTTGGTTTTTTTTTTTTCTTAAAAAAAGGCACAGTAAAAAAAATACTGGCACAATAACATATTTACAACACACCCATTATGGGCTATTTTCACTCAGCTTCAGGTTGGAAACATTCAGCTCTGGCTCAGCCCAGGGGGCAGTGGGCTGGTGGTGGCAGGCAAGGCAGCTCTTGGAGTCCCTCTCCCTCACTGAATAAATCCCATTCCATCAGGGAGAACATAACAGCCAGGCTGGGAAACACTGCCTGCCCATGGCTGGCCTGATGCCTCCTGGGTGCTCCAGCCACCCCAGCAACACCCACAGCCAGGTCAGGGCTGGAGGATGCTCTGGCCCCACAGTGGGGCAGGGGACACCCACAAAGCCCCTGGATGGGCTTCGAGGGGCTCCTTTGCAGAGATGCAGAGCTGCCTGTGAGCAGACAGGGAGGTGGCACTGGAGGGAGACCCTGCACAAACACGATGCCCACACTAATCTGGAAGCTCCGGAAAAGCCCTCCTCCCATCCCTGTATTTATGGAAAGTCTTTACATGAGTCTATAAATAGTGCACAGATCGGTGCTGCCGGCAACAGTTCAGCCATACAGGGGGAGCTCCAGGAAATGGAGATGATGCCAACGCCGGCTCCCAGCCCACCTTGTCTCCCTCCAGTGCAGCCATCGAGCACCCAGCAGCTTTGCAGCACCCTGGAGCAGCCACTGCCATGGCCAGAGCCTTCCCCTGCCCGCCTCTGCCCACCTGGTGAGCCAGGGAGCAAAACTCACGGGGATCCCTCATCCGAAATGGGAGCCAGAGCTTCGCTGCTGAGATTTTGGGACTGGGAGAGAGCACGGGGTGGGTGAGGGGTTATGGGAGCGGGGTGGAGGGTAGATGAAAAGAGGGGAAGAACACACCAAAAAAACTCAACATTTGAAAGGAAAAAAAAAAAAAATCAAGGAGAAGCAAGCCCGGGGTGGGCAAGGCCCCGCGCTGTGGTCGCTCCCCACGCATGGCGTGGGGCCCACCAGCCGCGGGTGCCCAACAGTTTAAGTGCTCAGGACCCGTCCCCGTCCACCATCCCGGCCGGAGCAGGCGGCGGGCACGGGCAGCCGGGCAGGCAGGGCAGGGGACAAGGGGCCGCACAGCAGCCTTCAGTACACACACACTGTGCAATACCACAGCAACGACGTCCGTCCGTCCGTCCGTCCGCCTCGCGGCGAGGCCAGACTGACACACCCGCACGCAGGTCCCGCACGCCCGTCGGATACCGGGGAAATTCGGGACGAGGTTGGAGGGGACACGCGCCTCCTCCTAGTAAACCATGTTGGTGGGGCACCACGGCGTGTCGGGGTACAGCAGGCAGTGCACGGAGCGAAACCTGCGGAGGAGAGGAGCAATGCTGAGCACGGGACGGTGGCAGCCCCGCAGCACCCCGGCCTGGGGGGAAACGGGGTCCGCCCTTCTCACCTGGATGGGTCCTCCTCGACAGAGAAGGCTCCCTTCATGTGGATGGAGTTGCGCTTGTTTTCGAACATGCCGTAGCTTAATGTCACCTGGGGGGCAAGCACAGGGGGGTCAAGTGGCCGACATGGCCATAAGGATCGAGCAGGGGCACGAGGGGCTGCATGATTCACTCCATTTCCCAAAGCCTCCAGTCACACTCTGCATCACCCCACAGGGATGGGCCGACGGGGCTTTTCCCCTCTGCTGATGTTTAGGTCGCATGTCAGTCAGTATCTTAGCCGCGATGCCCAATTTTTAGGTGACAACTTGGGGTACCTGTTTGTGGATCTCCGACTTGGGCACCTGGTGGAGGTTCTCCAGGTGCGAGTGGAAAAGGTTGCTCCGGATGAGCTTCACGCCCAGCACGGACTCGATGATGTAGCCGATGGTGCAGTCGTCGGGCAGGCGGATCTTCTCCGCGGTGCTCATGAAGTGACCCCCGCTGCGGGGAGACAGAGAGGGGCTGCAGAGGAGCAAATCCCAGGGGATGTGGGTACCCTGCGGGGTCTGGGCTTGGCCACTGGGTGCCCAGCTCTGATTAAAAGTCAATTTGGGGGAACTGAAGCCCTTCCCAGCTTATTTCCAAGCCCCCTGTAGACAACCTCAGCAAGGCAAAGAATAAGGTAATGGGACACGGTTCAACATCCATTGGGGGACGTCCATCCTCCCCATGGGAGGACAACATCAAAGCTCTTACCTGGCCCAAGGGCTCATCTTCAGCGCCAGCCCCCGGCTGATACAGAACCCTGCTCCGCCTGTGGCAAACCAGAAATGCACAGGGTGCTGCAAGAGATGGGAGACAACAGCAGTGAGACCTCCTTCTCCACCCAGCCCAGATTAAGCCAGATCCACCTTCTCTCCCCACTCTCACCATCTTGTTCTCGCTGATCCTCTCCGTAGCCTGGATGGGCCGGTCCAGGCTGGGCTTCCCGATGTAGATGTCCTGTGTGTGGGGGTAGCTGGAGAGCAGCTTGACCAGCATCCGCACATTCACGTAGTTGTCATCGTCCACGTGGCAGAACCACCTGTGGTGACAGCAGTGTCACATCGGCCCGGGGCAGCTCCCCAGGCCCCACACTGAAGTACGGCCCCAAAAATACAAACGGTCTCTGCTTGCAGCATCCCTTCCCCTCAGCCCCGACATCCCCCACGGCAGCCCCGGGCACCACTTACTTCCTGCCTGACTCAATGAACTTGTCGTACTCCACGGCCATCTTGCAGGACAGGGCCTGGCGGCTGTGGGCAGCCGAGCAGTTGGTGTTGATGACGTTTCCTGCGTGAGGAGACGGGGGTCAAAGCCCGGCATCGGCACATCCCATACCCCCTCCACGTGCTCAGACGGTGACACTTCACCACACATGTCCCAGGTGTGCCAGGGGGATGGAAACTCATGCATGATCCTGATGCTGAAAGACCTGCATGCCACACTGTTTTGGGCAACTGATGAATTTTTAGGGAATGTCTTTTTTTGTCCACGTGAGATAAGGGAAAGGATGATCAAGGGATGCAGATGCAGCGGATGTAACTGATGCACCATAGTTCAGCCCTATCTCATGTTCTAGGCGTGATACCATCCTACATCACCTTGCCCATCCCAGAGCCATGCACCAGCCACCCTGGGTGTGAGGGGGTGCCCGTGAGCCAGCTTTTCCAGGACATGATAGCAAAAATCCTGCCCTATTTTGCTTGCCTGGCTCAAAGGCAATCACTTCCCAGTCTGAAAAGGAGCCATTTGCATGGGGAGAACAGACCACGCTGACTCCAGCCTGGAGAATGGCTGCCAGGGAAATGCTCCCATGAAACCCTGCCTGCATTGCCCATCAATCCCAGCTCATCCCAGGGACAAAGTGGTGCAAAGGCACCCCACCCTGTTAGCGTGCTGCCCAGCAGCATCATTCAGGAGACAGGCTGGGTTGAATGGGAAGGAAATCTGTCCCCAGGTGGGATTCCTTGGCAGAGGGTGCTTTAAGCATAATCAGTGAAAAGAACTGCCTCCTTCTCAGCCCAGATCCCTGTGGTGAGGGCTTTTCCAGAGTTCCCAAGATAGGCTCCATGCCATCCATGCTCCACAAGTGGGGGCTCTTCAGGGGACCTGGTCATGTCACACACACAAAGGGACAAGCGCCACAGACTCACGTGCTTGCTTCTTCAGCTCCTCATCCTCCCCGTCTGTGAAGATGAAGGTCTGAAAGAGAAGACAAGGCACCTCTGAGGACCAAGGGGCTGAGACCACATGGCTTTGGATGCAACACAATGCCCCTGGGATCAGTCCCTCCAGGATGCTGGCAGTGACTTCTTCTCCCTCGCCAAAACCCAAAGCAGCACCTGGGAGCGGAGCATCCCCATAACACACTCAGCTTTAGACCAAGAAGTGTGTGAAGCTCCCCCGGGATGCAAACCCCAGCCCCCACGCTGAGCATCCCCATCCTCCTTGCCTTTCCCACGGGGCAGCAGCTGGCAGGGAGGTTTTGGGGGCTGGGGGCTGCGTGCAGGGCAGCAGGTGCAGAGCGTGGCTCGGTCTGAGCAGGGATTTCAGACTTTGGCCGGCTCGTGTGGCCGGGGATGCCAAAGCAGCCGCCCAGGCAGGTGTGTTTGCCCGTGGCGCCAGCTGCCAACTGCGTCCCCACCTGTGTCAACAGCACATGGCTGTCCCTGGCCACTTGCACAATACCCCCATGACTCCTCTCTGCTCCCCGTGTCCCCCCCCACCCAAGGTGGCTGAGATGGTGCCCGCAGGTGCCTCTCGGCAGCCCCAAGGAGCGGACAGTCCCTCACTGCCCATCTCAGCATGGCCCCCAAGTTCCAGGCAGCACCCTACCTCCTCCCTGGGCTCCTGAGCTACCCGCCAGGCTGCACTCCTCTATTTACACAGCTAATTCCTGGCATATGCTGCCCGGGAAGGAGGACTGGGGGGGCTGCTGCTGGCCTGGGATCTGGGGAAGGGCGAGAAGCAAGAAGAGAGAGCAGGGGGTGGGAAAGGCATCACCATCAATCAGTGGGCAGCAAACAAAGCTGGAGGAGAGAAACCACAACCAGCTGCCAAGCGCTATTAAAAACCAGACGTGCACAAAAGGGCAAAGGAAGAAAGACAAAAGGGCTTGGGGGGGGAGGCAGGAGGCGGCAGAGGGGGGACGATGGAGCCCGAGCGCTGGGGATGATGAATTACAAGTGAGCTGGAAATCGGGTGCCACCCCACAGCCGGCCCCGGGAACGCGCTGGGGTTTTGTGGCTTGTTGGAGGAGGTGGGTACAATAGTGGGGTTGACTTTACTCAGCGGAGGAGAGTTAAGCGGGCAGCGGTCATTAGCATACAGCTGCGCTGGTTAACCCGGCCCTGTTTGCTCAGGTCCCCAGCTGAGGCTGGTGGGGAGAGCCCAGATCTGCAAGAAGGCTCAATGGGAGGGGACGGGGCTACAAGTGACCTTTGGGGCTTGAAAAGGAGAAAAGAAAAAGGAAAAGAAAAGAAAAAAAAAAAAACAAAAAAGGATGGAGGAGGTGGGAAGGCAAGTTCTCACAAATGCAGGGCCTGCCGTGCAGCCTGGCTTTTGGGGAGGGACAGAGGTCAGGAAGGCCTTGAGCAAAGGGGAGGGGGAATTGCTGATGAGGAGGGGGCAGCTGGGGGAAGGGGATCTCAGCCCATCAGCTGCAGGGTCAAGGATGCTCATGGTTGTTGTGGCTCCATGGACACATCACTGCTTGGGGGGACGGGGTCAGTGCTGTGTGCAGAGGAGGGGGATGTCAGCCCCAACCAACGCAGGGTACAGCCTTGCCGCTGGTCCCCATGTCCTCCAGGTGCTTGGGGTGCAGTTCAGGTAGTGGAACCATCTATGAGCTGAACCAGGGCAGCAGGAGACCGTCCAAGGATGCCCAAGACAAGCTCATCACACGTGCTTTGGCACCCCATCCAGGTCTCCTCGTCACCAGAGGGGGACAGGGGACACGGAGCCTCCGCACAGGCGAGACAGAAAATGTTTGCTTGATTAGCTCAGAAACGCCGTCCAGCAACTGCCTTCAGCTGCTCCAAAAATAACCCCACAACTAATCCTCCGGCTCAACTGCTATAAATAGACCACAGGGACAATTGTTTATTACTCGCCTGCACCGAAAGGCTTCATCCTACCAAGGCATCTTCCCCTGGCCTCTCCCCACATATATCCCTGTAATATTCCTGGTGTGGGTGGACCAGGTGGCACCTTGAGAACCAGGACAGGGGCATGCAGCTGCAAGTGACCCCATGTGGGCACCTACTGGGGCCTCACAGGTTTCCCACAACCCTCCCAGCCCCACCATGACATTCAATTAAAACTAAAAAAATTAAAGGCTTTATTTCTTTAATTAATTTGTCTGCACTTCTTGGAGGGGAGCTGCAGCCTTTCTGCATGGCCCCTTGCCCAGGGCTGCAGGGGCAAGGAGCAGCACAGGTGACAGCCAAGCCTGGGGAGGGACAGGCCAGGAAAGGAAGAGAACAAAAAAACCTCAAGAAATATGAATCCACCTTTGGCATCTCCGATGTGGGATGCTGGACATGACAGCAGCATCCAGTTTACAGTGGTGCAAGTCAACAGGACACTGCAGCCACCATCCTCGAGCTGTCACCTACCAACCACCTCCAAACCCAACATCAGCAGAGCCAGCCCTACTCCCCTCCCAGGCAGAAGTACCCCAAGCCCTTACACCCACCTCTCTCCCACTTGGCCCCTGTCCCACCTGTGGCACTGAGGGGTGCCAGGACCTCTTGGAACCCCCCCAGCAGTAACTTTTCCTGCAGGGTGCAGGAGAGGAAGGGCCCGCTGCACCCCCCTCAGCCCCTGCAGGAAACCTCATTGTTCTCAGAACTGCAGCTTCAAGAAACACAGGATGCCAAATCCCTCCCGAACAATAGCTGCCACCACTCCACACAGCCCCGCACAATGTACGGCCCCTGCGGACGGGACTGAGCGGCACCCGGGGTCCCTGTGGCCAGAATGGGGTCGGCCCCCCCAGCAGTCTACCAGGAGCCAGGCAGCCACTAGAAGCCACCCTTGGGGAGGGCTCCTTTCTTTTTTTTTTTTATTTCTTTTTTTTTTTCCCCTCCCCTTCATTTCTCCTTTCAGGGTGACTCATTTCCCCTCCACTGCCGGAGCTCGTGGGTTGCTCATGGCTGGGTGCTGCACAAGGTGTCCCACCAGCCAGGGCCACCCCGAGGCCACCCTGCCCCTCTCTGAGCCCCCTGGCCGAGTGGTTTGGCGACTTCCCAGGGTGACAGGGTGACACACACTCAGTGGCTTCCCGGGGTGACACACACTCAGCACACCCCATGCCTGCTGCCACCACACCAGCACACTGCAAAAAAAAGGGGAACCTCAGCCAGGCAGGCACCTCGTGACCCCCACAGTGCACAAATCCTGACCCTGCACCCCATTTCACTTCCCCTTGCTGGGAAAGGATGGAGCGCTCAAGTACACACCTAAAGAGCACGCAGAGGGGGCTGCACCCCCTTTCACAGCCACCCCACTTGGGTGCAGGGCAAAGGAGGCAGCGAAGAAGAGCTGGGGGTAGAGCTCAGCCTCCAGCTGGGGAAGGGGCTCTGGAGAAGGTGAGGATGCTGCCAGAGCAGGTCCCTGCCCAGCTTTGTGTTCCCCACAGCAAATATTTTCCTTTTCTCTCCAGCCTGCGATGATTAGGCGGGAAAACCCCCACCCCTCTTCAACGGGTTGGCAGCGGTGTGATGGCAGTGTCCCCATGATGGCATCGTCCCCACTCCATGGCAGTGCCTTTCCCCAGCACTGGAGGGGTAGTCTGTGCTGGCACAGGATCCCGGGGCTGGGACCTGCAGAGGCGGGGAAGGGGCTTGCAAGGCCGCAGGCCCTTCCTCCCCCAGCTCCTTTCGGCAAGAGGAAGAATCCTCCACTGTAATTTTAAATGCTATAATTTTTTAATAACCTCCTCAAAAACAATGAGCTCATTGTGTGGAGAGGGTCCCCCACCCTCCCGCCTGGTGCTCCACGCGCCACTCACCGGCTCCAGGGCTTTTATGGACAAGGACAGCGGCATCATTTGGGACAGGCAATTAAGGGGGCCCATATCCCTAAAAGCCACACAGGCTGCCCGGGGGGGACAGCAGGGAGGGACCCTCACACATGAGCTGAGTTCAACAGTGCTCAGCAGGCCCTGGCACACAGCCCAGGGCTGGGATGAGCCAGCTGCACCGTGGAGCTGGTTTGGGATGAGCAGCCCCCTGGTCTCAGCCGCTCTGCTGGGAGCCCAAGTGGGACACCCATGCCAGCACACTCCACGGCCACCCGGAACGGGGGGACCCTGGCCAAGGTGCTAGAGAAATCTGGGAGCCGCCATCAGAGGAGCGTGCTCTCTGGAAGGCAAACCCATTCCCTTTGCCCCGAGAGCAGGAATTTTTCAAAGCCTGCAATTACCGTGCCGAGGAGCGGGAGGCAGCCAGCGGATCCCACGCTGGCGGGACGGTGGCCCAGGCTGGAGCCCTCGCGGGCTCCACGGCATGTGCTGAGCTGCCCGGCTGCCTCCGGGGTGCCCCAGGGACAGGGGAGACCTGGGCACCTTCTGGGGGTTGCATGGCTGTCTCTGAGGTGCCCTGGGGGTAGGGGACACTCAGCCACCTTTGGGGTACCCCAGGGAGAGGAGATACATCTTATGCAACTCTGCCACTGCAAATCAGCCAGCTCAGCAGGAAAGCAGTGGGTTTGGACTTGCTCCTGTCCAGGGTTTCTGCTTAATGGCCATTTTCCTCCCCCCTTCTCTTTTATTTCAAGTGCAAAGTTTCTCTAGCTTCCACTGCGGCATCCTAAGGATACTGAGACAGCTGGGAACTCTCCCCAGAGCAAGGAGGGGAAAACCCATAACCCTCCTCCAAAAAGCAGCTTGTCCAGCCTCGATTGTGCAACCCAAGGAGCAGATTTAGAAGGGAATAGGGATCTGCCTTCCCTGTGCGGAGAGGCAGGAAGGAGAAGGGGGTGCCCTTTGCAGTGTCTTGGAGGGGACAGAGGGCAGGAAACAGGGACTATTGTGGGCAGAACAAAGAGCAGCCAAGGAAGGACACAATAGCTGTTCCCTCTATCTGCCAGGGTCCAGCCAGGAGCTACCTGCTGGATTTAACCCCTTCTTACCAGTGACTGCATCCCTCCTGCCTGGCTAATGAACAACCAGAGGGAGGCTGTGGTTTGATGTGAGAGGAGGATCAGAGGAAGGAGAGACACAACATCAGACATGGGGGATTCTCAACCCTTCGGCAGAAACTTCCCCGTGTTGGCGAGGCAGTGCATGTGCCTGAGCCGTTAGTGAAACCAGAGCAAGAGAGGGGCAGGATGAGCAGAAACAGGCCTGACTCAGACCAAGAGAGACGTTTGAGCAGTGACAGTGCCTCGCTGTCACCAAACAACCCTCCTGGGACAGAAACCAGGGGGCCAGGCAAGGAAGAGATACAGGGAAGCAAGGGAGAGGAGCCCCGCAGAGCCAATCCTGCACTCTGCAGGCAAAAAAAACCTCAGCTCGACGCCGAGTTTTGGGAAGCCCAGGGTGCCACAGCTTCCTAGAGGCAGCCCCTGGGTCACAGTGGGAAGAGTGGAGACCGTGGGTTCACCCCCTCTGCCTCCACGTGTCCCCCCCAGCCCTCGCTTTGCTCCGCAGCAGTTTGCGCCGCCTCCAGCTCTCTCGGCAGCTCCTTGTCCTCAAGTGCTGTACAAGAGCCGTCACTCAGCGGCTTGGCTTGTCAGGCGGGCACCTCGCAGGGCTGCGGCCCCCCTGGCTTCATGGCCCTCATCTCTAGGCAACCTGACCTGGACACGGCCGGCTCCGGCTCCCTCGTTCCCATGGAAAGTGCCACACAAGAGGCTGCGAAGCCTTTTCTCTGCGCCAGGAGAAAAGGGGCTTTGTTAGCTTGCCCAGGGGGACAGCGTGAGAGCCGAGCCTTGGGGCTCTGGGAATCCAAACGGACAAACGGAGCACAAAAAAAACCTAGAAGAAAGCCGTAGCTCACAAGAGGGAGGAGAAAAAAAAAGAGCAGCCATTCCCAGGATCATCTGTAGGTGCTCAAAGAGCATTTCCCCCCCCACCAAAACTCACTACCCCCTCACAGTGACAGCAGAGCATAAAAGAGGTTTCCATTAAATAACTGGACCAAAGAGAGATGGCAGATCCACTGCCAAGCCCAGGAAACCTGAGAAAAAAGAAAAAAAAAAAAGGAACAAGATTCACAAGGAGAATAAAAAAAGGAAGGATAACTCTTGGGGTAACCTGCAGGAGCCAAGATCCCACAGAGTCTGGAAGACTTGGGTGAGGAAGGTTGATTCGTCCCCCATCACCTCCCTGCCTCAGCCATTCCGGATTTCCAAGGAAAACAGTTTGCAAGCAAGAAACTCAATTCCAGGCCAGGAGGAAACACGTGAAGACAGTAGGATGGAAAGGTTAGGACCAGACATAACTTTCTTGGGAAGTTGTCTAAGGGTCGAAAAAGTGCCTTAAGAGCAGATGACAAGGCACATTTCCTAAGGAAACAGCTTTTTTTTTTTTTCTCCTTTTCAATTCAGTACTTGAAGGACAGTAAGGGACTGCCAGGTCTCTGGGCAGGACATCAGTAAGGTCAGGAATCAGATTAGCTAGAACTGTCCTGGTGTGGATGAGCCAGCACAGATCCACAAGAGATCCCAGCCACTCCAGTCCTGCCCCCTTGCAAGGGGATCGACAGCCTCGGCACACCCCAGCACTCTCCCAGCCCTGGGCTGCTAAACTGGGTGTCCTTTGGGCAGCCCAACTACAGGCACTTCTTAGGGCTCTGCCAAACCTCAGCACAGGGACTCGACACTGACTGTGGCACCCATGGGCTGGGCTGCACCCCTACATTGTGCCTCATTTTCACCAGTGGAAAACAACTGAGCCTGGCTCTGCAAAGGGAAGTGCTCAGCAAGAAGGACCCCAGAGCAGAATTTTGGGGGGCTGTTGAGTGTGAGGAGCCCAAGTCGGGCTCTCTCCATCACTCCTCTGTTCCAAACTCACCCTGCAACTCTGCATTTCACCCTCCCAAAAACACAGCAGCCTCCGGAACAGAACAGCCAACCTCGAAATATCGCCCGAGTCTGTGACATGGGGGAAATGGGAAGGGGAGGTGGCGTTTGATATGTTACAGCAACCCGCGGTCCGCGGCGGATACGCGTGGGCTACAGACCGGCCCGAGCCACTCCATCCCGGCCAGCGGTGGGGACCGTCCCGGTCTCCATCTCCATCCCTCTCCTCATCCCTTACCATGTCGCGGTTGCGGGAGATCCAGGTGTCGAGCAGCAGCTCCAGCCGCGCCTTGTGAAACTTCTTGGTGGTCTTGACAGCGATGAAGACATCGCGGGGGGAGATGTCCTCGGCCGGCGGCCTCGGGGGGCTCGGTGGGGCCGCGGGCAGCTCCCGCCGCGCTCGGCTCAGCCGCCCGAAGTAATCGGCGAAGCTGCGGAGCCCGGGGGGCCCCTGCGCCGCCGGGGGGGGCACGGCCGCCGCCGCCCCCAGGCTCTGCAGAGCCCGCTGCGCCCCGCCGGCCTCCCCCCGGGTCAGCCCCGGCCTTCCCGGCGGCTCCACCATGAGCACCAGGAGGCAGGTGAACATGGAGCCCACGAGGGACAGGAGCAGCTTCCTCCCGCAGCTCTTCAGCATCCTTCTCTCCGCTCCTCCTCGCCTCTCCGCTCCTCCTCGCCGCCGCCGCCGCCACCGCCGGCCCCCGCCGCGCCGCCGCCTTTAAACCGCCCCCGCCCCGCCCGGGGAGGGACAGACGCGGGGCCGCCCCACGCGGGGCGTGGGCACCGCCCGGCCCTGCCCGCGGACCGCCCGAGTTCCTCCGGTCCCCGCGACCTCCCCGCCGGCCCCTACACGCGTCCCGCCGCCCCCGGCCCCGGTCCCTGCCCTGCGCATCTCCGTGCCCGCGGCCCGGAGCGCACGGCTGGGTGCGGGCAGGATGCCGGAGCCTCCTTCTCCTCCTCCTCCCTTCCCCTTGATGCTCAGGGCTGGGGACACTCTGGTCCCCTGCAGCCCCCAGCGCGCCAGGAGCATCGCTCACCGCTCCATCGGCAGCAACGGGCGCGTTCCCCATCCCGCCCGTCCCAAGCTGTTTTCCCAAAGCCCTGCACCGAGATTTTCTCGCAGCCCTGACCAGGAGGTTTCCAGAAAGATGACCAGCCTGACCAAGCTCCGGACAGTTTCCCACCAATCTCTTCCGAGGCCAAGCATAATTGAAAAAACCCCACACCAAACCCACAGAAAACCACAGCACTCCTCTCACTTCCACCAAGCTCCAATCTGGTGGGTAAATCTGGGCAATGTGGAGCTGGGAGGGGCTGTTTCTATCGCTGCCCAGGGAGACCTGGAGATGCTCCCAGACCTGACTAACCTCATCCCAGGAACAGCACCGCGCTTTGGAGCTGATAAATGGCCCCAAGGTGCTGGGATATCTGAAAATAAACACTACATAGATGCCAAGCAGCTATCCCCCCTTCCCCCTCCCAAGTGATCATTATGGCTTGTTAAATGAAAGGATTTTTCCAGCCAGCCAGTGGGAGAAGTGGTGGCTGGAAGAGAAAACTGGGTTGAAATTTGGTCCTGGATGTGCCACCAACCTTGTATTTACTGACGTCGAATCTCAAGGCCCCTTTCACCCCATACCCTCTGCCTCTGCAAGCAGGGAGCTTTTGGGGTTTTCTTTCCCAGGGAGTGTGCTGCTACAGGGAGGCGGATTTGGGTTTGGGCCTGGGCTGCAATGTAATGCCATAATCAGGGGCTGCTGCATTTTTGGGCAGGGACCTTGTCCAACTTGCATTTTTCCTGATGTCACGTGCTCCATTCATCTCTGGCACTGGATAAACAATACCATAATACCAGGCAGGACGAAGCAGGGAAACGGCTTCCTCAGGCAAGCCCCAGCATTTGCCTTCTCTTGATTTTAGGCTGTGCATTCTCCTGGACAGCCCTTGAACCATGGTCGCAGGCTAGAAATGCTCAGGGAGGCTGTGGGGTTTGTTTGCTCAGGGCATTGCCCATGTCTGGAGAGAGACCTGGGCTGCCAAAGAAGTCTCCCATAATAAAATTTAAAAAAAAAAAAAAAAAAGGCAGTTAGACCGTACAAACACAGGAACCGAATCCCACACTCCCCACTTCCCACTATTGCTGTGGAGCCCAGCCTTCCAGCCTCAATTTGCTTTTTTCGGGGGGGAGCACCCTTTGTCTCCAACCCGATGGCACAGCAACCGCTGCTCGAGAGGCAGCTGAAAAGCCCGAACGGCAAAACCCTGAATGAAGAAAGGCTCCCTTTCTCCAGGAGCCAAAAGGGGAGGAAAGGCACTTTTCCCCCGACCAGCTGCTCTCCCGCTCCCGCAGCCCCGGCACTGGCTGGGGACACGCGCTTTGGCCAGATGTTGGGGTCCCGGCCGGCGCCGCGGGGCGAGTGACAATACGGGCTCTGTGTGCCGGCGGCCCCGAGCGATGCAGAGGGGTTTGAGGAGCTGCTGTGCTGCCACCAGCACAAGGGCTCTCCCGGCCTCTCAGCACAGCCTGTAACCCCCTTCCCCGGTCTGCCTCTCTGTTCAGCTCGGCTGTGCAGGGTCAGTGAGCCACGGAGGCGAGGGGAAGCTGTTCTTTTTGTGGCATTGCCCCGCCACAAGACTCCTCTGGGATTGTCCAGCCACTGGCTACATCCCCACAGTCTTCCTCTTCAGGCTCCTGGCCTCCTGGCTCAGTGCTCACCTGCCTCGTGGATGTCCCCAGTGAGGCACTGTCCCCTTGGGGAAATGGTGATGTGGTGAGTGGTCACTCTGCTTACCCCTCAGTGGGCATCTGAGGGGCAGAGAGCAGGATAGTCTCAGCAACATCTGGTGCCCATTTTGTTGGCATTCAATCACTCTTGGGTACAAAAAGCCTAACCCCAACAGGATTAGGCTTTTTGGTGCTGTCTGGCTCCAGCACCAGACAAATTTGAGTGTCCCATAAATAAAAGGGCCAGGAGAGAGGGATGCTCTGCAAAAGGGATGCCAAGGCTGGACCGTGAGAAGCATATCACTTCCTCTCCCAAAAAGGATCCCATTTTGGACACAGTTCATAAGTCACCCCTCTGAGATGCCACAGCTATGGCTGCAGGGTGGTGTGTGCTCCCCACTCTGCCTGACTCCACAGGGATGGCTCCAAGCCAGAACACACTGCCCAAATCTGTCAAATCTCAGGAATATGCTCACTCCCACTTCAAATTAACTTCAGTGAAACCCCACAGTGGTTTTGCACTGGAGCTGGCTGGATTTAGCCCCGCACCGGTCTGGAACTGAGGCTGCACGTGGGGCATCTCCCTTTCAGCCACACCACAGCATTAGGTCGGTTTAAATTGGTTTAAACTCTCTGCATCGCCCCTGCTCGCAGCCTGACCCCAGCACTCGATAGGTGGTCCCTAAGAGGCTCCCAGGTTCTCAGGGCTGCTAAAAATGGTTAATAAATCCCCAGTAATAAAGTGTTCAGGTCATCCGAGAGAAATGCCGCGCTCGAGCTGCAAAGCTGCATTGTGTGCCCGGAACGATTTACGCGCTCCGTCGGACAGGGGTTAAAAGCTCTGTCAGGCGCCGACTTCGCCGATGTCGCATTGTCGGGGTATTTAACGGGGTTCGGCCCTGACATGAGGCCAGGTGGCCACTGCTCCAAGCCTCAGCTGAGGTTTGTGAGGGAGATGTCGGAGGAGGGCAGCCCAGGAGCTGGATCCTGCCCGTGGTCTGCTTCTAAACACACACACACACACACCCCCACACACACACACACACCAGCCCCCGCTTTTTCCTTCTGGGATTTTCTGAGAGCACAAAGGAGACTTTGCATCAATTACTGGTAGGAAAACGGCAGCGCCCCGTGGCAGAACCCTGCGCTCCTGGCCCGGGTTTGGTTAACTTCCCATTGTCTGATGGGCTCCACTATTCAGGGCCAGGGCAAACCCTCAGTTTTTTCATCTACTGAGGTTCTTTTAACCACCTTCAGAACATGAAACCTTCCTGTCTGTGTAGCAGAGGGTCTAGCAGTGCCTTTGAGGTGGCTGCAAAGAGAGGAGCATGTCAGCATCTGTCTGTCCAGCACCCAGGTCTCCTGTAATGAGTGCTCATGATGCACTGAACTGTCTCATGATGCTGAACTGCCTCCATCCCCATCATCCCCCAATGTGCTCCAGCGCTGGCACCACTCTGTGCCAGGTCCTGCTGCAAGCCCCCTTCACCCTCCGTGGCCTCAGACCCTACATTGCTTTTTCCCTCCACCTCGGGGGACTGCGGGTCCCCTCAGCGGGGCGGGGGGACACGATTCGATCCTTGCAGGGCACTGTGAGATCCCACGGGGCCGGGGGCCTATACAAATGCAAAGCGTCATTATTTTCCCGGGGCTGAAGCAGAGGCCTGAGAAAGGTTGAGCGAGAGAGGCAGCGAGCAGGGAACAGCGGGGGATTTAGCTCCTGAAAAGGAGCCAGGGAAAAAAGCGGGCGAAGCGTTTCATTGTGCGCTGGGCAGAGGGGGTCACGAGCAAGTTAAACTGGTTAATGTATTGGAGCAGCTTCCTCCGAGCTGCTGGGAGCAAGCAAAGCCCTGCAACAAAAGGCCGAGGGAGCATTCTTGCGGGGAAAGTGGGCTCTCTTTAAAAGGATTTGATTTCTTTTCTGTCAGTTGAATGGAATTTGGTGGTGACTCCTCCAGGTCTAAGAATTTGGGGCTTTGGCGGTGGTAGTGGTGGTGGTGGCGGGTGGGGACGGTCCCTGTCTCCCCCTCCCTGCTCCTGCATTTTTCTCCATCTCCAAGCCCACTGTCCCCAGATTACAGCCCCCGATGCTGCGGGGGGAGAGGAGCTGGGGGAACACAGGCAGCCCCGTAGATGCTCTGATCCTGAAAGAAAGCGAGGGGCACGGGGCCGTCCCTGCCCAGCCTGGTTTCTCATGCTCCCTATTCAGTCCAGGGGAGGGGAGGTAGATGTGGGGAGAGGGGAGACTGGTGGGGCGTCTGCCGCTGATTTAATGCCTCTCTCAGCGCTTCACGGTCAAGGTGGATCTCAGGGGAATTTCGGCAGTGTAAGCTGTGCAAGGGGAGCTTTCCACTCCTTCCTTTGGGGCATGAAATTTCAATGTTAAAACCAAGGAATGAAGGTAAAAACATGAGGGGAACTGTGCCTGAACTAGCTGGATATAACCCCACTTTCCCACAGCCTGTGCATCTCTCTCCTCCCAACAGCAGCTCATGGAGCAGATGAAGACTGTCCTCACAGACCTGGCTTTCCCACCCCAAAATCCCTGGGCTGGTGGGCAGGAGGACCTCCTCCTCATGGGTACACCTGCTGGGCCATGGAGGGTGTGACACTGCTGCCTGGGATACTGGACTGGATGTGGCGGTCTCTGGCTGCAGGTCTCTTGTTTGGTGTTGACCCTGAGAGAAAACCAGGGAGCTTTGGAGCTGTCCTAGGCTGGAGACTTGCTCTCACACACTGCTTAGACTAACTGGCAGGGTGGGCAGGAGGGGTGGTAAGAGACAATAATTGATTAATCACAGTTTAAATGTCTGATAACCCTGCACTGCATGAGCGATTGCAGAGCCAGAGCTTCAGCAGTGCTCAGTTAGTTGGACTGACAGACAGAGATGAATGTGGTTTCTACTGACTGTTCATCTTATCTCAGTTTCCAAACAGGTGACACTGGCAGAGATTCCATGGTCCCTGTTTGGGAGATTCCCTGATGGGCTGTGCATGGAGTCTGTACGTGTCAGTCTGTATGTCTGTCTGTACAGGCAGGGCCAGAGCACAGACAAGCTGAGGTCACAGTTTGCTGCAGATGATGGCCAGCCTGTCCCAAGCTCCTTCCAGAGGTGTGGTCAGCAGAGCTTGCAGGTCCTGGCCTTTAGTTTTTGGCCTCTCATTCTTTCTGGCCCCAAATTTCCTCGTGTTCCCGTTGTGAGCTCCCCCTCTCCCCACTGCCTTTCTGAAGAGGAGCCAGAAGCTGATGTCAGGAGAAGCATTTAACGATTACCCCAAGGAGCAGGCAGGAATCAAATCTCATACTGGGTTGGACTGAACTGGACAAAGGCCCATGAACCCAATGTCCAGACCCCAGCAACAGCAGAACTGGATATAAGGAACACCAACCAAAGGCAGGCTGCTCCCAGGGCCCATCCCAGCAAACCCTGCACTGTGTTTGGCAGCTGCTGCCGTGGGTCCTGTGCAAAGGGAGCGAAGGGAGAACCAAAGAAGGCAGAAAGCAGGAGCAGGTGAGGTCAGGCCCTGAAACACTGCACGGCAGCCCAGTTTAGGGCAGAGCCCAGCTGTGCCCAGCTGTGCCAGCAGCCATGGGCAAGAGCAGTGCTCAGACTTTCTTTGCTGGGGACAGCCCTGGTGTTGTATCAGGGGACTGAGACAAGCCCAAGGTGGATTCTTGCCCCTGGGGTTCCCTTCCAGCCTTAATAATTCCCTAATTATTCACCTTCCTTAATAATTCCCTAAATCTCCTTCTTTAAGACCTGTGTCTGATGCAGTGGTCAGTCCCCACTCTGTGATGAGACACTGGCTACTCTTTTTCTGCCCACATCTACCTACAAGTTCAGGTCTCCAAAACCTCCTGGGGAGAGAGAGATGGGGAGAGGATCAGGAATGTATTTTAACTCCCTGTGCAGACCTGAGCATCTCAGGGCCTGCAGCTGGCCCTGGAGCAGTGATAGGTCCCACAGCTGGCACTCTCTGCATCTGACCCAGATCAAACATGTGTGTCACCCTGGCCATGCAATGCTCTTGCCAAGGCTGTTTCAAAAAGTTGGTTGCCCCCAGGAAATTTGACTTCCCTCTGGGCCCCCACAGCTTCTTGGATTCTTCCTTGACCCTGAAGTGTCCCGATTAAGCTGTTGAGTCATTTTTCAAAGGTAGTAGAGTGAGTCATTATTCACACACAGCTTCCCCCAACCTGCCTTGATTTCTCCCAAAAGCCCCTTCTCCACTGCACCCCTGGGAAATTGTTTGTTCCCCTCTCCCCCCCCCCCTCCCCCCCGCAAAAGGGATTAGAGGCAACAGTTCATTTTTCATGTGATGCTAGTTTAAATAGGAATTTCACTGCTCTGGCTTTGCCTGGTTTCCGGGAGCTGAAGCTGAGCGAGGATGGTATTAGCGCTGAGCGAGGCAGGGAGGAGGAGGAGGGAGGTGGGAGCTGAAAGGGGGAAAGGCGGGGCGGGGGGGGGGGGGGACGTGCGGGGGTGAAGATGGGATTAAAACATCCCATTAGAATTTCTGTTTTTGGAAAGCTCACAAAAATGTTGACATGTAGCATGACTAACATAGTGCAAATGTCAGCCCGGCTCTGCGAACGGGGGCCCTTGCTCTCCTCCCAACACACTGGCCCCCTTTTAAGGCAAAAATATACAATGAGCCGCACAATGGCCGAATTCCAGAGAGCAGCGCTAATTGTTCCGCGCTCACGTAGGGCTAATTGCTTTGCTGAAACCATTCGTGCCTGGCCTGGGTCCCACGTGTTTTTACCATTTAATTAGGACAGAAGAGCTGGGGCCAGGAAATGGGATGAGATAAAGACAGGCAGAGAGGGGAAGACAGGTCGGGTGCCCTAACCTGGAGAGGAGACGTGCTATGTGTGCTCCGGTGGGTGAGGGAACAGTCCCTGCTCCACACCGGCCTCCATCAGGATTGAAGCTGTGCAGGCACCCGGGATAGGAGCAGGAGACTGGGACGGCTCTTGAGGCTGGTGAGACCAGCTGTGAGGTGGAGAAATGCTGCCAGCAACAAATATGTGTAAGAAACACCTTCATCCAGCTGCTCAGTGACTGCTCCAAGGCTCATGGATACATGTGTGCACAGCTCTTCACCTGGTGCCATAATTAGAAAATCTGTCCATTTGCAGACCATATGCAAAGTATGATCAAGACTCAGAGAGGGAAACAATAGATGGGCAGGAAATGCCTTTTGATGGCTGCTTATTGTCTTTCACCTTCTGGGGGAACGGGAAGTTTAACTATAGTCTTCCTCTTTCAGGTATTCCTGTAAAGCTTCATCGTCCTCCGAGGATGAGCCTGGACCACAGCATCGTCTGGTGCTGGGCTCCATTGTGCTCAGGAATGTGCATGTGTTTTTCCCCTTGAATAGCTCCTCTGAGACTGCAGCTTCCCAGAAACACTGCAGGGCCCCAGCACCTCCCCTCTGGTGGAGAAGGGTTTGCTAAGGGGTGCCACTGTCTCCTCCCCCAAGGACCAGTACAGCATCTCTGCTGCAGGTGATGTCAACCCCCACGCTGGAAATGGGGTGGGTGCACAGGGTTCAATATTAACAATCCCTTCCCTTTCTCCCCACCCACTTTATAGAGGTCTGCTTGCTCTGCAGCATTCTCTGGGAAGCCTTCACCCATGTCATGCAGCTCCCTAGGCAGGGAAAGCCACTTAATATGTATGATCTGGCTCTGAAGTACAGCATCTTCTAGGCTGGACCCTGATGGAGCTGATCTGTAACTCCTGGAGGCATGCATACAGCTGGGGATTCCTCCACTGCCCATCTACACATCCTCCTCTGGTGACAACAACCATCAAGAAGTCACCAATCTTCCTTGCTCACAAGGCTGTACCACCCCTCATCCCCCCCACAGGTGCTTTTAGGGTCACTGCAATTCAATTTGTACTTGGCCAGTTTAATTGCTCGGTGGCCTCCGTGTCAGAACAGCTCTTGGCCTTATAAGCAGTATTATAAGCTGTACCCTGGTGGGTCTGGGCACTCAGATCATTTTGGATCAGTGTGAGAAGATTGTCACACAGTTCAAAGCGCAAATCTCCAAGTGAACCTGGCTCCAGCCTCCACTGGCTGCAGAACAGCCCCAGGAGCTCTGCTGCTGGGCTGTCACTCCTGTGTGGGCAGGGGAGCTGAGACATCTGTGGCTGGAGGCGTTTTCTTCCAGCTGCCCCATAGGTGAGGCATGTCCCCCTCTCAAAACTGGGGTCTCAGCTTTCAGGTCTCTTGAGAACAGGAGTCATTTTGCCCGACTGCAGATAAAGGAGGAATTAGCCACACAGAGCTCAACCATGAGCAGATAAGTAAACCACTAAAAACAGGAAACCCAAACTTCAGAAATTCTCCAGAAAACCTGCAATTCCCTGTCCCAGTATAAAAAAAAGATGATCTTCTCTTTGTGTTTCCATGAAAGCCATAAGGGCACACCCATACCCTGAGGTTAAGGATGTGAACAAACACTGGAATTTACAACAGCAATTTATGCAGAAGAAAGGCTGCAGGTGAAAAGGACTGGTACTAAAACAAGAGAGAAAGAATTCTTCATAGATGCAAATGCAATACTTGTAAGTCAATATTTGCTCTTGCAATATTGGCACATGTAGCAACGGTTTTCCAACATGAATAGGTTTCAGCCCAGCTGCTCCAGGATCATGTTGTTTAGAAGCATTCAGATCCACTTCTTAAACTTCATTAAAATTGTGGTTTTTAAAAGCCTTTGGGGAGCTAAGAGTCTTTTATGACAAGTCCTCCTAGCCATTGAAATCCACCAGTGCCAAGGGGTGGCCTCATGGTAGCTAACCAAGAACAGATGATCCCTTTGGGAAGAGAATGTTTAAAACCCTAAAACATAGACAAGCCAGAACAAATCCATGTGGCAATAAGAGAGTTGAGAACAATTCTCCTCAGATCAGTCAGTCAGAGACAAACCCACAGATGATATTTAGTCTGGGACTAACCTCCCACCACACGCCACCCCACCCATGCATGTTTCCAGCTCCATCCATGTGCTGGAACATCAGGATACCCAGTGCTGGTCACTCAGTGAGCTCCTTGGAAGCTGCTGTCATGTGGGTATGAGCAGGGTGCCTGGGAAGCCCAGGTAACATTACGACCTGCTGGCCATGTGCACTGTAAGCCAACGCCCCTGCCCCACTGCCCTGTGCCTTCCCACACACAGAGCCTGGTAGGGAAGTCTGCAGCCAAGAGATGTGGGTGCTCACAGCACCCAGAGAGGCCAAAAGCCTTTCTTCAGAGCTGGTGTTATTTACATGAAAGAGAATAAAAATATTGACATTTAATTCTCCTATCTGGAAGGGGAGAAAACAATCCATTTTATCCCTGCACTGAGTGCTCTGGGAGCAGGTGTCCCAGTTTGTGGGGTACTCTGGGACTCATGGACAGCCTGTGTTGCCTGTTATCCTGCTGTAACAAGACGAGTCAAGAAGTAAACAAGTGTTCTGTGGGCTGGGAAACCAAGATGTGCTGGAGAACTGTGTAGTACCTCTGCATACCACTGGGAGAAAGCTTAAGTCAGTGATCATCATCAAAATCTGGGAGCAAAAATGAGGAAACTCCTTATTCCTGTTCCCCATGGCTCATTAAGGTTTACATCAGGAAGGGTGGAGGCAATGCATTTTGTACTCTTGGAAGGGACTCGACGTCCTCGACAGACCGACTGTTCCTCTTGTTGCTGCAGAACAACCACTGTCCTTTATCCCCTCAGGGTCCCCTTTGTCCCCCATTCCCTGGGCTTGAAGGACCCCATCTAAGGATGTGGTCAAGAAAAATTTCTTTGGGGTTTATTTCAAGTGTTGCCCAGTTAGAGAATTAACTGCAATCTCCATCTGGGAAATACATCCTGCATGTGGGTTGCCCACTCAGGTGGGGGAAGGACATAATTAAATAGTTACCCTGTTTTTTACAGTCAGAATGACATGACTTTTATTCTGGAATAAGCTGGTTGCTGGCTGCTCATCTGGAACAGGGTGCAGGGAGCGTGCCAAGCCCACGGAGGGGACGCAGCCACCTGCCCCATAGGAAGTGGGCTGGGAGCCAGCACACACCGCTGGACAGGCACCCCGCAGTACGGCGTCCTCCACTGCCGACCTGGGCTGCAGTCAAACTGGCAGCTGAGGGGGAAGAGGAAACCATATTCTATCGTTATCTCTCACCTTGCTTCCCTTTCGTAACAACCCCATCCCTTTGCAGAACAGAAAAACACACCAGGGCTTTGCAGGGGCTGCTGGAACCCACGCACTGAACAGCGGCCAGCGAGGGCTGGAGCTTCCCTTGGCAAGAGCTGTGCACAGACGAGCTGTCATTTCCCCAAACTGGGTCAAATGCAAAAGAGAAGAGCCCAGGGAACAGCAAGACTTTGTTTCCAGCTCGATCCCAGCCTCTGCATGGTGGGATGCTGCTGCAGAGGGTTTTTTTTAGGAGGCAGGTCTGTGGTCCCGCAGTTCCCAAGGTGGCTGCTGTTGTGCCCTCCCCTTGCACTGCACGACAGTCCCATCTCTTTTTGGTTCAAGCTGCTGAAGTCTCAGTGCCTGGTCTAACAGAGTGCCTGTGTCAGCTCTGCCCACCCTGACCTGCTCACGCGGCTCCTGTACCGGCTCTCAGGAGCGACAGAGGCCACTGCTCTGGTTTTCACATGAGCTGGTTTCACATTTGTTTTTCTTTCAAACTTGAGGCTTTGCAGATATTAAAATATAATCCAGGAAGAATTTGCTTTGTGAGGGAAGAGTGTGGGATCACGGAGGGGAGAGGGGTCAGTGGTGGAGCGCAGGGAGGTGGGGGTGGCAAAAAGGTTTTCATTTCCCCTCTGTGTCCCATTGGGATCGAAGTTTTTACTTCCCTGCAAACAATAGTGACCAATATGGGACAAGTTAGAGACTTTGGGAGACTCCAGGTTCCCCTAAGTTGGGAATTTCTGTTTGCAGCAGAAATTTTATACACTCCCTATGGAGAGGACAGAAGAAAAGATCTCTGCAGGTGGTGAGACCTGGAGAAGATGGCTGGGACCGTGGAGGAATGAGGAGAAAGGAGAGAAGAAAACATCTTTCCTAGTACTGAGTTGTTGTTCTACATTAAAAATAAAAAAAAAAAAATCAAACAAATACAATTTGAGTTATGGGTAAACAGAGGAACTGGGCAGGCAGGACAGGAAGGCAGGGCCCTGTCAGAGCCCTGCACCATGCAGGGAGATAAACAAGAATCCTAGAAATGTGGAGAGAGGCTTAAGGTGATTGCTCAATGCACGAGGAAATATGGAGCAAAAGCCAGATATCAGGGAGAGGAAGCTGGAAAAGGGAAGGCTGATAGGAGCCATGAGGTCAGAGCTGCAAAAATAGTGCAGGAAGGCTTCCCGGAGGCACTGAGTCCTCAGAGCACTCATGTCCCTGCTGATCCTCTGCCTTAGAAGCACAGGTGGCAAGGGATTACTAGCCTGATATTGGGTTAAAATTGCCCAGTGGTGGTGAGTTCAGTCCATCAAAGGCTCCTTAGCTGCAAGTCCCACTTCACAGCACCTGCAGCCAAGCTTTATTTCCAAGGGAGCACTTTCAGATCAATGCAGCTCCATCAGCAAAGCCCCGCCGAGTTGCCCTCACTGAGGCCATCACCCAAAGAGCGTGAGGAACGAGCGGCTGCGGCCGCTCAAACCAGCCATTTTTCTTGAATGACTGCATAACTGGCCCTGTCTTGCTGTCAGAGCCAGTGTGAGACAGACAGACTGCCCTCCTCCTGCTCGGGTTTGGTCTCCAGGCTCGCTGCATGGTGAGCTCATCCCCTCTGGACCGCGAGGCACACTGCTGGGAGCACAGCCAGCTGACCCACGGCCCCACGGGCACTGGCAGCATGGTTTGTTTGGGTTCCTGATATGCCAGGGGTCTCGAGGCTTGTTTTGAGTTCAGCTCAGCTTGGCGGTTTTGATGGATTCTGCCTTTCTGGTCCGTTCACAAGCAGTTGGATGTTCGTAACAATCTTGCTCTAAGATAAACAGCGTCCATAAATCTCTGGTTGAAGCCAAGGCGATCTTGACTTTCATTACTCTGTGTTGTCCCCTCAGCCCCTTGAACCCCCAGTGCCCTTAAAAGCACAGAAGCCTTAATCAATGTCCTATCAAAAGGGGCAGAATAAATCTTGTTATCTTGTGAGACAAGGTCACACTCCCTGTGTGGCCGTCTGGCAATAGATGGGGCTGTTCCTTGGGTTGTCTTCTCCTTGCAGGAAGTCTCCCATCAACTCTTCCAAGCATGAACCTCTGTGTGCCTCCAAAATGCAGTTTCAGCAGTTGTCTCTGCTATGGTTTGTTCAGTGGGTCACTGCTCAAACCAGAGGACATCCCATTATGATCCTGCCAATCCACCCTGCTCCAAGGAGACAGTACAGCATGCTTCCAGCTTTGCTCCCAGGATCTCACAAAGGGTCTCCCATTTAGAATCCTATGAAGTATTGAATAACTTCCCCAGTTTCTTTGAAATATGACTGTTCTTTTCAGTTACCTTTAGAAGAAGGGATCTTGAAGCCTTACAGTCCCTTGTGCTTGGACAGATTTGTTTCTCTAGCTCATCTGCCCTCTGTATTGCTGCTCTGCCTTCTCCCATGTTCCCAGTGAGTTGGTAAAGGTTGCATCAAAGCCTGACAAAAACCACCTCTAACATCAGTGACTTTGGGTCAGAGCATGAATTCACAGAAAAACTCCTTTTTCCTGCCCTATGTTCCTGGCTGGACCTGTTGCTGGGGCCAGTGTCCCTGGGCTGCCGGGGTCAAGGATAGCCATGCTGACATAAACATGCATTTTTAGCTGATCTTCCCTTCCACCCTCAGGCAGGGAAGAGAATGGGGATGTTCTGTGGCGGCTTGAAGAGGATGCACAACTAATAGTGACTGCATCTGTGACAGTGTTTATTTGCATTTCCAGAAAGTCTTTGATAAAGCCTGGCTCCTGCCTGTGCTGCTCAAGCTCCAGGGACCTTGGGAATGCTGGAAGGATCATCTCCCTTTTTGGGACAGGACACAGGAGAACCAGTAACCAGCCCACTGGCCCAGCAGCACATTCAGCTGGACACACATCCACTACAAGGGACAAAGGGACTGGTTGAGAGAGAAAGAATCCATGTGTGGCCTACAGGAAAGAGTGGGCTGAAGAGGACTTGACTTCACCAGCAGCAGGGAGAGAAGATAAGAATGGAAAACCACATTGTTTCCAGCTCATGTCTGGGCAGTCCATGGGGAACAGGTGATTAGATCCATGTGTGATGCGAAGGGTCCACAAGTTGGGCAGACTTGGAAGACCCTGCAGGAGACCCTATGGAGTTTCTCTGTCCCCATGAAGTGGTGTCTTGCCATGGTGGCACTGGCAGGAGGAGAGTCTGAGTGTGGCACAGTGAAGCCAACCCCACCACAACTCACTGCCCTCCAATCTCTGCTGGATCTCATCATGGCTGCCCTTCTCAGAGCCCAGAACGGATTTTATGGGTAATATCCAAGCACTTCACTCCATGTGAAATACCAGAGCGGGTAGCTGGAGAGCCAGGCAGAGATAACTGCATGTTTGCACTTCTCCTTGGCACCCTCCAGCCCTGCCTGCTTGCAAGGCCACCAGCACCAAGAAGCTGCTGGGCAGAGGGGTCTCTCAGGCTCCCTGAGAACAGGGACCCTTCTCTGCCTGTCATCCTATAGCCATGACCCAGTTTCACTGAGACATTTCTCAACCCCGGGCTTTTTCCTTTTTGTCTCCTCTCTCACCATTCCCCTCCCTCCCCTTTAGCATTGGCATTTGATATTTACTTTCAGACTGGGAGGGACAGAGGAGGCTTTTCCTTGCATTGCCCCCACATTGTTCCCTGCTGGTATTTGGGAACAAGTGTGACATTCAGGGGAGCCAGGGCGGACAAAGCCTGCCTGCAGGTAATCATACCGCAGGCGGGCATATCGGGTGTCCGTGGACACAGGGCACCGGAGAGCTTTTGACTGTGTCTTTTTTAGGAAGAGCTTTCTCAGCCTCGGTATCTCTCAGATTAGGTTTTGTCCCCAGAGGAGCCTGTTGTGCCTCCATTGTGGGGCAGCTGTGGGAACCCGCGGCGCGGCACCGGAGCGGTGGGACAATGCCGAGAGGCACCGGCGCTCCCGACCCACCCGTGGTCCGCAGGGACCCATCTCTAACAAGGAGGCTGTGCCAACATCTGCTTCCCGGTGCTTTCTCTTCCCTACTCAGATGTCCATGAAAGAGCAGGTATGGATGGAAGACCTGTGCCCTTGGCAAGCATCCCTGAGCCCGTGTGTGGAGGTGGAGGGGGTGAGGTACACACACACACACACACACACACCCCAGCAGGGAATCGGCAGTGACTGGTGCACCAACTACAAATCTGGGTTTGTGCCTTGGATGTGCCAGGAGGAGCCAACACAAGGAAGCCATCTCCTTGTCCACTGCTCTGTGCCAGGGGAGTAGCAACAACCTCAAAAATTCAGTGACAAGGGTGAAAATGCAGAGGAAATCCAGGGCTGTCTCCATTCATTCCCACGCACCCTTTGGCATGGCCAGACAGAGCTGGTCCTGGGCACAAAACACCTACAGCCTCTCACAAAAAGTGGGAGATATTTACTTGTGTTCTACTATCTTTTGCACTTAGGGATTTGCAGGGATGTTAAATGCTTCCCAGAGACACAGGAAGGGATATTGGTCCTCAGTCTCTGCTGCAGCACAAGGTCATGTTGCCAAGTGTCCCATCTGAGGATGTCCAGCCCCATCCAACACAGACAGAGCCAGGCTGCTGCATGGTCCTGCCTGTCCCGGGACAGGACGACATCCAGAGCACCGACAAGTCCAAGGAGATTGCAGTGTCTCTTCTTCTGAAAGAAATCATCACTCGCCCCTCCCTGATCCCATTAAAACGCCTAATTTAGCACAGATACTGCATTTAGTCCATGCAGAACCACTTCTGGCTCCTCGTGCTGAGGAGCTGCGTAACCCCAGTGAAGCCTCACTGATATAAACCAGTCACTGACTGATCCCTTATCTCCAGCCTTCTCGTGCTGACTGATCGGTTCCTCCCTGTTCTCTCAGCCGAGCCTTTGCTCTGCATTAATACAGACTTTTCATCACTTCTAAAATCCTGGCCCAATAAAACATTAAAGCACTTGAACATGAATGTGAATGTTTACTTGCTCAAACCTAAACATGGGACGTAGTTGGATCAAGACCTTTCTCTTCCTGCCCAGTGCTTCCTCCTCCAGTGTCCTGGCCGCTCTCCTTGGCATCGTCTGTGGTTTCTCTGCACTACAGTGCAATGTCACAGAGAATTTGCAGTTTCCCATTTGTGTCACACCGGTTTTGCCTAAGGTGACAAACGACCTTCTCCCTTAGTGATAAAAAGATTTGCTCATCCCAGGCTGCATCTGCTGGTTCGTCACGGTCTGCCCGCAGAGCCGAGGCTTTCGGTTCTGCTCG
The DNA here is from genome assembly GCA_035583135.1 of Lophotriccus pileatus. Lineage (NCBI taxonomy): Eukaryota > Metazoa > Chordata > Aves > Passeriformes > Tyrannidae > Lophotriccus > Lophotriccus pileatus. The sequence goes on along the minus strand of JAWWES010000035.1, from coordinate 11,863,020 downwards.
GCATCTGCACCACAGCTGTTTGCCATTGCCTTTCCCCTGTTGTCTTTAGCACCCGGCCACTCACTTCCTACTGCACTTCAGCTCATTGTGTTTCCCTTTATTATTCTCAGTTCTCCAAACCAAGCTGGCTCCTTGCTACTTATTCCGGGACGAGCAATCCCCTGCCAGGCTGTGAGGCAGCTCTCTGCGTCTCCACGTCGAGTTTGGGGGGAAATCGTGAGCGCTCCTGGAGATGATGGGACAGGCAGGTGGGAGATGCTGCTTGGTTGGCTGCCATCCAGGATGGCTTGGCTGTAGAGGGGACGTGACCTGTTGCCACGTCCCTGGCCGGGGAGGGATGTTCTCAGACGGGTGGAAGCCTCCACGCAGCAGGTGGGGGTGTGGTGGCGGGGCTGGTGCGAGGCTGGTTGGTCTCTCCCCGGGCTGTGTGGGGCCAGCTGCCCGCAGCTGCCGAGCCGCCGCAGCACACGCCAGCCTGCAGCCCGTCGGACACGGCCCCAGCCGAGGTGTTTGGGAGCAGCTCCAGCTTTGGGAGCAGGTCCAGGCTTATGCCGAACACACGCATCCTCCGTGTGAGGAAAAGATGTCTTAGCGGGAACACAAACACATGACGGGCAGGCCCCTGGATAAAGCAACTTCCCTCCAGCACATCTGGAAAATTACTCCCCATCTTCTAGTAAACAGGCTTCCAGAGGAAGATCTGTGCTAGTGTTGTCCTCCCTCTGGGATGTGGTGGAGCCAAGGTAGGAAAATCCAGCAGGATGGGCAGGATATAGGCTCTCCTGGAATAACTCACAGCTGTCCTGGAAGGCTGAAGAGACCTGGAGGGCTGAGGAGAATGTGGGCAAAGTCACAGGTCTTATAATTTTTCTTTATTCTTGGCAAAGGGCTGGTGGAAGACACAGTTTCCACAGGAGACAAGGGATGATAGAGGGCCATCTGGGGTCCCTATTGAGTTCAGCTTTTCTTCCACCTCCACAGACCCAGAGGAGCAGCAGCACAGGTGGGTCTGTGGGCCAGGATCAGGAGAAAACCTGGAGGAGACAGTACAGCTGATACTCCTCTGCCTCCTCCTGAGGATATGGTGTCTGAGTGATGTGGTGTCTTTAAAAATCATTGCATAACATTCAGCATCACTGAGGATGGGTTATGGTTTTAAGAGGCTGGTGAGAAGAGAAAAGAAGCAGCGCCATAGGGTGAAGTCCTCCAAGGAAGGGGAAGGACCTAAGTGAAGGATCTCAGGTTCTCAGCCCCAGAGCAGAAACTTGGAAGGGGCTATCTCAGGGATCCTGCTCCAGCACAGGGAGAAGTGATGAGAAAGTGCTGTAGTCCTTGGACAGCAAAGGGAGGGAGGGTTTACTTAAATCTCTGGTAACAATAATTATGTCACAGCTGCCGAGGAGACGGCCCAGAGCTGTTTTGTTAGAGATTGTAAGCCCAGATATGGATAAATCAGGAAGCTCAACTCCCTCTTCAGAGGGGGGTAAGCTAGGAGGTTGTTCTCTAATGTAGATGGATGTGGAGCCCTGTGTTCCCTCCAGACACCACAGGCAGATGTCACACATGAAAGGAAACAAACCAGAGGCAAGACTTGCCTGTGGTACATTGCGTGTGATGATGAGGTTCCACTCCAGGACTGTGCTTCAGACTTTTTCAGCATCCCCAGGTGTGGAAACCTTTCCTGTACTAGAGCGACATTCCTCTTAGGAAACCAGGAAACTGCTAAGCTCAGCTCTGGTTATAGGCTTAAAACATCATGTAATAAATCTTTTCTGCAGTATCCTTGGCCAGGGTGTTGTCCACCAAATGCCTTGACTAGCAGCATAGACACTGAACATAGCAGCTGTTTTGAGGGCTCTCTCTGCTTGGCTTCCCCAAACTAGCCCCCAAAGTATACTCAGGCCTTGGGAGCCCAGCATGGTGGCCCTGGGGAGGTGACAGAAGAGTGACTTTTTCAGTCTCTCCAAGGAGCTCCCAGCCTTCCCCAGCTGAGCCTCCCTGGGCAGTGTGACAAGGCAGACGGTGTTGGACATGTGATTCTGACCGTGCCAACCCTCCTTCCAGCACAGTGAGGTGCCCAGGCAGGCTGAGCAAAGCCAGTCTTTCCTCCCCATCAGTACATGGGACTGATGCCCATGAACTCGCTCAGTGGCATGAGAGCAGGAGGTCACAGTGCCACTCTGTGGCTGGGACACTGGTCCGCTGGGAAAGGAGTGAGCTGGAGGTGGGCACAGCTAAAGATGAGGGCTCTGGGTTACGGGGTCAGCTCTGAAGTCCAGAAGCTTTTTATACTAGAAAAGCACCTACAGGAGCCTGCTCAGATTGAGTGTTTCAGAACTCTCCCAGGCACCTCTTTCCTGCCCCTCTCCCCTCTCCACACCCCCCCCCCCCCCCCCCCCCCCCC
>JAWWES010000035.1:11844210-11859293 GCA_035583135.1 Lophotriccus pileatus | reverse complement strand
CCCCCCCCCCCCCCCCCCCCCCCCCCCCCCCCCCCCCCCCCCCCCCCCCCCCACCGTCCCCGAGGTCCCCTTCAGCTCCTCGATGAACTGCAGCAGGTCCCCGGGGCTCCGGATCACCTTGACGTGGATTTTCCTCCGGGAATCTGCAGAGGAGGGAGGGGCAGGGATAGAGGGGGATGGGGGAGGGGCAAGGGGGGGCATTGGGTGGGGGGGACACCCCAAAACTCACCAGCCACCCGGCCACCGGCTGCCCTCGGGGATGGATCCTGCGGGGACAACGGGGGGGATGGAGAAGGACCCCAAAATCTGCCCCCCCCCCCCGTGCAGCTCAACCTCATCTCCTGCGAAATCTCTAAGTGACAAAAGGCTCTTTGGGGCTCAGCATCAGCCACAGCCCATCGCCCACCTGCCCAGCCGCATGGATGGAGGACAGGACCATCTGCTCCAGGGCAAATGAACCCCAGGGCCAGATGCTCTGCTTTGCTAAGGAGGCTGTATAAGCCTTGGACCCGGTTCATGGGAACCGCTTCGCTTTTCCCCCGCCTCCTCCTCCCACACGCATTAACCTCTTTACTGCCACTGATGTCTTTATAGCAACATCTGAGGAGGAGCAGGAGGTGGGTGAGAAGGCACGGGGGCAGAGGGGCAGGATGCTGTGGAGGTGTGCTGGGAGCTTGCCTGACACGATGGTGTGAAGTTTGCCGTCCTTCCTCCCGGCTTTGGGAAGGTGGGGATTGAGGGCCGGTTCCCGGCAGGGGTCCGCGGGCAGCACGGGAGACGCCGCAGGGGTGGGAGGAGGAGGTGGCAGGATTGGCACTTGCTTTGGAAGTGTCCCCGCAGGGGTTTGCTCTCCACTGCAGCTGATTCCCACGAGCCAGCCCAGCCCCATCCCCCAAAGCCTGTTCCAGGGTTTCCATGAACCATCCTGATGGTCCCAGTACTTCGGGCATCAATCAAGGCAGCCCGTGTTTGCTCCCTGGGCTTCAGCTGTGGTGGAGGGGACAGGAGAGACTGTGTCTGCCCACAGGTCTCTGAGGCTGTTGGTCCTCACCATACTCATCCCTGAACCAGTATCCCCACAGGCACTGCTGGAGGGGGAGACATGGCATGAGGAGATGGGAACTGTGGTCCAGGCCTGGGTCTGCCCTGATGGTCATAGAAGCACTGCCTGCAGTATTGCCCACAATACCATACATTTACAGCACCACATGGCATACATTTGCCCCAGACAGCATGGTTTTAAGGGAGACAGGGACCCAAAACTCCTGCCTGGTAGTCCCTGCAATGTTGCTAACTGGGAAGAAACCACATAACCTCTATATTACCCATATGCCATCCAGTCCCACCTGGCAGGGTGCTCCCACACAGCACCCAGCTTTGGGCAGAGCTGAAAAGTGTCTGGACTGTGAGGACGTACCACTTGCACACTGCTTAGCACTGTGAAGCCCATGACATGGCAGAGGAAAGGCTGCTGACCCGACCTGGATCCAGCCCTGCTGCCTGGACAGGGAGGCTTTCAGCCTATTAACAGACACAGGGTGATGAGCTGCCACTGAGGTGAGGTATCCACCTCTCCCCTCCCGCCCTCTCGTGTTTTCTGCCCCTCTAAATTAATTCCCAGTCACCCAGGCCACCAAGGGTTAACACTGCCCCGCTCCGGTGAGCTGTCTGAGGGCGAGCGTGAGCTGGGGACATCACAGGTGGGATGCGAGCTTGCAAGGCACAGTGGCCTGCTGGAAAAGACCTTGACTATTGAACCCTGAAAAATCTCCTCCTTTCTACCAGAGCCTTCCTCGCCCTGGTTCCCACAGGGCTCCTCCGCCGCGCCGCACCTCCGGGAAGGCCACACCGCTGCTGTATCTCGCCTGGCGCGGTGGGAATCCGATTAACCACCGGCCCCCGGCTCTGGGATTGGGCAACCACGGGCGAGAGAAGGGCCCCGCGCCCGGAGAAGAGCTTTCCCACACTCCGTCCCCCCTCGCCGGCGACGGCGGAGGAAATCGTCCATATCTAAATGTGTCCTGATAGCTGCGCTAATCTAGGGCTGAATGTGCAGCTCGGGGTGGGCTCACCGGCAGCATTAGCGCAACACATGGCCCGTATTCAGCTCACACAAAGGGCCGTATTCTTCCTCGTCCGCTCCGGCTTCGCATGCTCCAGTGGAAAAACAGAGCGATGCCGGGGGTGAGGGAATACGGGAGACCGTTGAGATGGAGCAGCTGGCTCCCCTCGGGGACGCGGGGGGACTTCTGACCCCGGGGAGCAGTTGCTCTTTACCCAAATGTGTTTCCCCAGCAGGCAGATAGAGCTGATCGATGCTGCCTTCTCGGCTCTGAAAAACTGGCAGAGAAAAGGAGAAAAGGGGTTATTTTAAGAAGCAGAGGGGTATTTTGGGGTGGCTGCATGGCAAACTCCGTCTCTGGTTGGCAGGGGTGCTCCGCAGGATGGGGTTTCTCCACTTGCTCTCTGCGCCAAAAAAAATACCAAGCAGGAAAATAGTTGGCGAGATGTCAAAAAAAAGTTGTTTCAGCCCAACCTGAAACACCTCTCCAACCAAATCCACAATGTTTCCTTCCCTTTGCACCTTTTTAACCCTTTTCCTTTTGGCTTCCAGCGCTGTTCAAATAGGAAAAGCTGTTTTGAAATAAAGAAGAAAAAAAAACCTCACCACATTTTTTTTGAAAAAAAAAATGTTGAAACTAGATGTTTCGACATCTTCCAAATGATCTCCCTCCCTTGTTTTGGCTGAAGCCCTGCATTTGCATTTGACCTGGATTTGCACATTGTTGGTTCCCCACAAAAGGGCACATTTTTTAGTGAACTCAATCCTGTTCACCAAAAGCAGCTCAGCTCTGAGGCCAAGTTGCTGTAAGCAGAATTTTTCAAAACGATGGAGTAAGTGGTTGGTCTGGTTAAAGGTGAAGATTCTCTTCCCCAAAGGACTTTAAAATATGCCTTTTCACCCAACAAAGTTCCCATTTTCTGTTCCCCATTTCCCTTCACTGTCTCTTCTCCTTTTGCCTCCATACTTATTCCAACCTCTCACCTGAACCTCTTGCTTCTGCAAACTCCCTTTTTTGGGTCATTTAGTGAATAAGTGCTGCTGCCAGGCTCAGATGCAAATTCTTGGAGCCTCAGAGAGTCCAGAAAACCATAAAGCCTATCACCAGGATGGGTAATCTACCCTTGTGGATTTGTTCTTGGCCACTGGAGAAACTTTCCAGTTCTAGAAGAGGAAAAATTTCCCCCTGAGGAAAGAGGTGCCCCAACCCTGCCCTCTGTTCCCAAGCCCTGGGGATACCTTGGGGCCAGGTGAGAGGGAGAACTCTCAGGGATGCCAGGGCTGTGAACAGCTCTTGCCCAACCACCCTTCAGCTCACATTAACAGCAAAGTCCCCACCCTTGCTCAGAGCCCTGTTGTGTAGATCCCCATCACTTCCCCACCACCAGTGTGAGAAGTTTCCTCCTCCTTGCCAGGGACCAGCTTCTTTGCATCAGACTTATGGGTGCTGGTGAGGAAGAAAACCCCCACACTGGAAGCTGGGAAAGCAGCAACCTTCCTGATTTCCACTGGGAAGGACGGGGAGCAAGGGAAGGCAGCCCTTCCATGCCTGGCAGATCCTCCACAGCCCTCTTTCTGGGCCCTGTCGAAATCTGCCTGTTTCAACTTGTCTGTATGTCTCACTGGGGAGATGGACTGGAAAACATAAGGCGGATCCAAGCAGCTTTCTCCATGGGGAAAACTTTCAGCACATAATAGTCTGGGGCTTGTTTGATGCCTGGTGTAAGATGCAGCTGAATAAAACCACGTAGAAGGAGCTTGAATAGTAAAGGGCATCTTGAGAAACAAGCAGCCTTTTCTTCCCTCTCCCGCTTCAGAAGCTGCCCCGGAGCTGCTGTGTGTGCGGGGAGAGGGGCTGGTTCCCATTTAGTCTCAGGGTGAAGGCTGCCACTATAAATAAAAGCAAATATATAATTCCTCCTATTCCTGCCCGGTTGCTGGGGAGACCGCAGTTTAATTAACCACAGCGCTGATGCCCTGCATGCCACAAAGCTGCCCGGGAAAATATTACGGATGTCTCTATACATGTCGGTCCCACATTTTACTCACTTCCAGGACTTGCCCAAAAAGTGCCTGATGGGCACGTGGTGCATCCTGGCATCATCGTTCAAGGTGTGCTCATGCTTCCTACAAGATGGACTGGGAAGGCAGGAGCTACCAAAACCAGATTCCTTGCTACAGTGTGCAGGCTGGATGGAAAACCCCATTCCACACAGGGAATCTCTGGAGAAGAAAAAGGAGAGATCAACATTATTTAGTCTTCCGAGGACTTCGCTTGGAAAACCCACAGAGATATGGCTCGTGTGATCCCAGTTATTTCTGTCTTGTGGACTGTGGCTTGGCAGGAGGCAGTGGAGTGAGGCTGCACGTCTCACCCGTGCAATGTTGGATCCCTAGACAGCCTCCAGCTGGGCCCTCTGGAAACCTTTGAAGGGAGCTGGGCTTGGAAGAGGCTTTACCTTCCTACTGGAGACCTGCTGGAGTATTTCCATCACACTCAATCTCTACTTGAGGGCTGAAGCTGCTCTGCTGTGTGCCAAGGCCCTACTCCCCACAGCCCCTCTCCATCAGGGAGCACTGGGGCAAATCCAATGGGAAAGCCACCTGTACAGTGCAAGGTTTTCAAACCCCTTGCTGCACCCCCAGATTTCTCCAGCTCCTCATCTCCAGGGGAGCAGCAGCCCCAGGAGCTGCACAGGGACCGGGGAGAGACCCGCAGTGGGGAGCTGGCACAGGCACAGGAAATCCAGCTGTCAAGAAGACTCCGGCGTGCTCACCCATCCCTGCCTCCCGGCACCTTCTTCTGGGGCGCGCTTGTGTTTCAGACGGCGCTGATCCTGCCGGCCAGCCCTTACCTGCCAGCAGCTGTCAGACACCGCAGTCAAGAGCAGCCCCAGGGCACGAACAGCCCGCCGTGGGGCCGCACCCACATCCACTGCTCGCCCCGCTGCCAACAGCCCCCGCGGCCCCGACCCACAGCGGGTCTCCGAGGCAGCAGCTTTGGCACCTCCCCAGCTGCTTGCTCAGCCCCAGTTCTTGGAAGTGAATCTCAACAAAAGTCAGCAAAAACCTTCTCCTGTTCCGGGTAGAAAAGTCCAGGGGGAGAAGTCTTGCTTTGGTCAGCCAGGGAAAGGAGTGATGACCAACATGAAGGATGTGTCCCCGTGCCCTCCCAGCTGCTGTCACCATGTGAGCCATGGAGAAGAGGAACATTTCTCTCAGCTTCTATCAGCAGGACGAGAGCCAAGCCTGGACAGCCACCCCAGCTGCTGTCACAGGGCCCCCAGTGAATGTGCACCATGGTGGGAAGTCAAGCCATGGCCCTTGGCACGTAGGATGCTGTCATGGGGTGTCACTACAGGGCTTGGAGGCAATGCAATCAGCTGTGCCAGCATGCTGTGTTGTATGTGACAACAGATGCCAGTTAATAAATAAAAAGAGAGCAACAGAGTGTTTATGGGGTCAAATTTAACCAGCCAGGTCCTGGTGAGAGCTGGTTCTGAACAGCTGTGCTGTTATCCCAGCAATAGAATCCACATGGGTAACATCAGCATTACCACAGGCTCCCACCTGGATCCCTGGAGCAGTGTTAGCACAGAAACAATCACTGATGCCCCAAATCAGCCAAAGATACTGGAGACACAAGCCCAAGTCCCAAAGGGACAAAGTCAGGGGATTGCAGAGAAGAAGGAGCTGTCTGGCAGCTCCAAACTTTCAGATTGTCTTGACCTCGTCCAGAGACTCGTCTCCCTTGCTCATCGGGGTAGTTTATTTTTCCTGTTGGAAAATTTAGACCCTCATTCCCAGTCCTGAGCTCCCCAGGGCACTGGAGCAGTCCTGCACTGTTTTTACAGTTTGCATTGCTTCCCCTCGCCTTCTGTTTTCCTTTCCCTCTTCTCCATGACATGAAGCTTAACTGAACTCTGGGGAGGGGAGAGGAGGGAGGGGAACAGATGCTGACTCTGGCTCAGCATTTCTGTAAGATCCCCAGACATACAGGCATGGGTTTGGGTTTGAGTGTCTTTCACTCACATGGAGAGCCAGGGGATTGCCCTTTGGGCCAGCCAGAGCTGGATGAGTAATTCTCATCATTTCTTCGCCTTTTCCAGGGGACTTTCCATTCCCTTCATCTGGGCTCTGCTCTGGCCACACAGGGCAGCCAGGATGGCTTGGAAGCATCTGTTTTTCTGGGATGATTTCACTTGCGCTTTCTCAGTGTGGGAGGTTGATATCAATAGTGTTTCTGCCTTTTCTGCTCTCTCAGGTAAGGTATTACTACACTAGGGGACTTTTACTTCTGGAGAATTCCATAAGATGCTCCCACAGGACTGCAGCCTGGCAGTCTGGGCGCCTGTTCTCAGCTCGCTGGGCTGCACCTCATGGGAACACTGACACCCCTTTGGCCCATGGGATGGGAATTGAGCTGAGGATCTCCAAACCACGGGACAGCTTTGGAAAGCTGGTTAGCAGGGGGCTGTCATCATGACTCTGATCCCTGCGGGACATGCAGCGAGCAGAGCACTGGGCATCCGTTCAGGCTGGGTTTGGCACGTAGCAAGGCTGCTGTTTTTGGGGCAGGTATTGAACTGCCAAAACATACTTGGTGCCTCTTCAGTGGCTTGTCTGCCAGTTCAAGGACAAGGGGGACAGCTCTCTTGGGAACAGCCCTGGCTTGAGAACCATAAATCATGGCCAGTGGGAAGAACAAAGGCACCTCGTTGGATGGGGTGTGGGGCAAGAGGCATCACTCGGGGTCCCTGAATTTATGGCTCCCTCTGGCTCCTTTAGCAATGGATGCTTTCGACACAGGACTCAAAACAACAGCCTTAGAAGGGGAGACAAAAGCCTGGGAGAAAAGAAAGGATCATCTTTTTTTTTCCTCTTTCATTTTTTTTAAATCAGCAGAGGGAGAGGAGGCACCATGGCAACCTCAGTCTCCTCGGTCGGGATGCTCAGCAGTGGAGGCCCCGTGCTGACCACCCTTCTCTGACTGAACAGCCCTCGGCAAACCCCACTGCAAGGCCATCCCTGCCTCTGATGCATCACATACCCAGCACCAGCACTGCCTGCCTGGCTGGCAGGAAAATCCATTCCCAAGGCTGGATCAGCCACTGCCTCAGCTCCTCAGTGCAGAGTGCGGAGGGAGGAAAGGGAGGAGGAGGGTGATCCTGTTAACAAACCTCGGCTAAACAGGCTGCTTGGGGCTGTGCAGGCAGAGCCATACCCTCATTGATATTGAAATCAGGTGCAATCCATCACCGGGAGAACAGGCTCCTTCCATGGGAAGCTGAAAAGACCCACTCTGAAAGGGAGGGGGAAAAACTTGTCCAGGGGAAGGGCGAACCAAAGCGTGGCAGGTGTGGTATGGAGAGGGATTCTGTCCACGCCAGACAGTGATTCATTGCCGAGCGCGCCGGGCCATCGCCAGGGCGGCACAGAGTGCAGGCGACACCCTGTCCCTGCAGGGTGGGAGGGCAGCAGGCAGGGGGACACGCTGGGTTTTGTTGGGGTCTGGTGAGAACACCGGCCTCACAGAAGGAGAACAGCTCTGGGTTGTACCCCAGCATGAGAAGGTCCTTGATGGAGGAGTCAGCATGACCAGGGCAGGCAGTTCATGAGTGTTGGGAGAGGAGGTGGTGTATGGTGTAGCCATGGGGTGTGTCTTCTGGGCCACCCTGACCCCTTTCACCTGTGACTGAGCTCCCTCCCCAGTGAGTGAAGATGCAACTTTGCACTTTCACCTGTGGGCTCTGTCGGTCCCCTTGGGACAGCACAAAGCTACCACATGCAGGGTGAGCTAAAATGAGCCTTTTCACTCCTCATCTCAATCAGCATCCCTGTGGTTCCATGAGGCCCAGGGCTGCCACCCTCACCAGAGTCAACATAAGACTCCCCAGGGTATTCCCCAGGCAGGGATGGAGACCAGCCTGCAAAGGCCTTTGAACTTGGCTTGCTCTCAGATCTGTAGGTCTAGCTCAGAATTAAAAAAAAAAAACAATCAACACAAAGTGAAACTGAGTTTGGTTTCCTGTGTCTCAAACCAACTTTCCACCAAGCTTGGGGGCAACTGCTGGCTTTGGCACAGCCTGATGAGGTGGGGACCATGTCTTGGGGAGAGGAGCTTGAAAACTGGATCAGCGGAAGGAGAGGGCACTGGATATGGTGACCAGCCTTGTGAGCTTCCCAAAACTGCCTCCCTACTGCAGACAGGGCTCAAGGCATGGTCACTCTCACTCCACTGAGTCTTGTCTTTCAGTGTATGTACTGAGGGTCAGCCCGGAGTCATCCCATCACAGCCAACACCGTTCAAGCAGAACGAGCCAAATCTGTCCCAGCATCTCAGTGCTCGGCCTCCGGCCTCGGCTCCCCACACCTGGACGCAATCACAGCGCCGCCGGAGAATGGGAACAAGCTGTCAGATCCAGTTCAGCAGCAGCTGCTGTTTATTTACCGGGAATCCTTCCTACTGAGGAAAGATGGAGCAGAGGGGGACGAAGCACTTCCCACCGCCACAGGGCTGCCACTGCGGGACGACGCGGGACGCGGGGGATGCCCCAGCGGGGGGATGATGTTCTTGACAGAGCTGTGAAAGGGCCAACGGCAGGTTTGGCCTTTCCCAGCGCAGCGCCGGGGGCCCGGGGGATGCCCACATCTGTGTGCGGGGGAGCCGGGCCAGCGCCGGTGTCCTGCGGGGGCGGGCGGTGGCGGAACCAGCCGAGGGGCTGCAAAACCCCTGCGATCCCGCGGAGGCCGGGGGCGTTCTCAGAAATTGCATTCTTCTCTGCTTTTCTATCTAGTTGTGTTTTTTTTTTTCCTTTTACCCCCAAAAAAAGAATACCATACAAGCTCTGTAGTTAATTAAGGAAAAGACAGACAGGCTGGGAAGTGCTGGGGTGCAGCTATGAAAGCAATTCTGCTTCAAGGGGAGAAGGGACTTGCTCCTTAAAGGGTTGCCCTCTCATGGTGTCATGCTTTGCATTGGCCCCTGGACGAGCTCTGGGGCTGGCAGGGTTGCATTGTGGCCACCTTGGCATCTCCATGCTCTCTCTGATGATCATCTCTGAAGACGTGAGTGGGGCTGAGCTTGTCTTCAATGCTGTCATAGGGTTTGTTGCTGCACAGACCTACAGCCTGTGCCCCTTCCTTGCCAGATGATGTGGGCATGTCATGTCCCTGCCTCGTGCCTTAATTTTCTCTCTGCCTTTTGCCTGCTGTATACAAACTAAGCAGTTTTTCAGCAGAGCAGGTCTGTACAGTGCCTTGCACCATTAGTGCGCTAGTGAGACTTGCAATACTCCCAATTACAACAGTGAATTGAAAGGCGCAGAAGACAGGAACCCACCAAGGGAATCTCCCCTTCTAGGCCTGGGATTAGGGCATTTATCCCAGGATATGAGCTCTGCCACACCAGAGCAAGCAGGCATCCCTTGGGGGAAGGAGAAACATCAGGGGCTGCATCTGTGCCATTGTGCTCTGCTGAATGGTGGGAAGGGGAGCAAAGGGTAAAATTAAATTTGCACCCTGAGTCTGCAGATAAGTTTCCCTTTATTGTTGTAGGAATAATTAAAAATTGTTGGCCACATTGTTCCTTTTCTCCTTCTCATAACCCACTTGCTGTATTAGGCTCCACGACCTCCTCCTGATAATTACACATCACAGTGTGTTTTCACGGTTCTGCACATTCCGTGTGACCACAGGTTCTTTCTCATTGCCACCCTCGCTTTTCACTCTGCCATTTGCCAATAACACTTTGCACCCAGCTGAGCAAGGGTCCCTCATTCCCCAGCACGGGGCTGGGAGGCCAAGATGTGTCCCTGTGGATCAACGCAGGGCCCATATCGTCTTAAATGATGGAGCACGGGCGTGGAGTTTGCAGAGCCACCTGCGTGCAGTGCTGTCCCAGGCTTGCTGAGGAGCAGAGCTATCATCCTGGATGGGTTATTGCTGCCTTGCCACGTTGCTGGAGCTGGGTTTTACTGGGCTGTGCCTTGACCTGTACAAACCCTGGCACAAAAATGAGGCGAAAGCTGCTGCCTGCGGAAAGCACGGTCCCGGCCCTGGGGATGGACAGCGTGATCCGGGCGGGAGAGCGCGAGCGTGGCTGGGATGAAGGCTGCCACCCGAGCAGGGCCAGCGGGGACCAGCCCTTTCGGCCACATTAGACAAACAAACAGCGCGCCCGGGGCCGGCGGGGGCTGCAGGCGGGACCGGCAGTGCTTTAACAGGTCACCCGCCCCCGCCGCTGCCATCTGCTGCTGCGACCTGCGGGACCCCAGGGCTGGCGGGAGCGCCGTGTGAGGGTCCCCCAGGGGACAGGGATGGCTGGACAGGGATGAGGGAGAGGAGGAGGAGGGAAGGCAGCTCCTGGCAGCCTTGGGAGTGGGGCTGGCGCGAGGTCGTGAGCTGGAGAAGACATAGTCTGGCAGAATAATAATAATAATAATGAAAATAAACCTCACTGGGCTTATTTTTAGCCCTGCCGATGATGCTGGGACTATTTAGGGGCTGGCTGACACTGTGGTCTGGGGCTCTTTGACAAGCCTTAGTTATCTTGTGTTTTATCCTTCGATCGTAAAACTTGGTGGGAAAGAGAGAATATTTTCCGTGTGTTGGTCAAGGACCCCATGCCTAGAATGCCTGGGCCCTTTGGTGTAGCAAATAATAAACACAAACAGTAATTCACCAAGAATTTACTATGTCTGATAGAAACTAGCCAGCTGTTCAAACAGGGAGGAGGGGATCTTCAGGATAACTTTGATCAGTCTAAGAGCGAGATGGATGCAGAATCAGGCAGGTAACTCAGCAGACCATAAGCTTTCCAGTCTTTTCTAAGTACACATGGAAAATGCAAATGAAAAGTACAAAACCTTTGTGGAAATTAAATGAAAGTCAAAGAAGAAAAAAAAAGAGGCAGTAGGGTCTTGCTATGGGTACACTGGCAAGGGAGGTGGGATAGCTGTGTTTGAGTGATGAAGGGCAACTCATGGAACTGCACATGCTCCCATGAGTGGACGGGTGGCACAGCGATGCTGCCCTTCTTGCAGGGCAGAGCCAGCCTCCAGGATGAGTCCCAGATTTGCTGCACGGGGTCAGGAGGGAAATGGAGTCACCATGATACACAGCAAACCAGTAGCTCTTACATTTCGGTCTGCACAGTGAGGCGACTTTCAGGGAAACTAACACAAACTGCTTCTTTAACGGCTTTAAACCCTCCCTGCAAGACGGTTTGACAGGGTAAACACATGCAGACCCATAAATTAGCTGTTATAGCTGAAGCCCCATTGTGCAGGCAATGGCTCACAGCAAACAGCAGCTACTCCCGCTTAACAATGCGAGGAAAGTGGCTCTGCACATTTTTTATCCTTTGACACAAAGTGCAGCTGCAGAAATACCTCAAGTGGGATTTTACTAAAAGACAATCATGTTCTTGCAGCTCTGCACATTTGAGAGTGAACCCATGGAGATAACAGGCCCAGGCTCACAGTGATAAACATGTCAAGATAATTAAAATTATATCTTTCTTCTAAGAGAAAGGGCAAGATTCTCATCTGATACAAGCTGCTGTAGCGCTGTACAGTCAGTGGAGTCACTCCTGCTCACCCCACTGGAGACTGAGCCCATGGAACTGACAGAATGAAATGGGATCCAGCAACCAGGCTCTGCAAATATGGTGTGGTCAGAGAGGTCACTTTCTGGTTGTATGTGCCAAATTCTCATCTTTCTCCATCCAAAACAAATCTGGGATTTTTGTATCTGTGTGCAGATGTCATTTAGGAGCTAAGCTGAAGGCAGACAGGCCCCCTGTGCAATCAGGGAGTCAAATTCCCGGGTAAAAAAGGAGGGTGCTAAGCAAGAGAATCAAGTGAATTTTCAAAGTGGGAACAAGCCTGAATTTGGCCGGGAGGCTGTCGCAAGGATCAGGGGCAGCAGGAGAGCAGGGTCATGCACACGCTTGGGATGGGCTGGGGGCAGCTTTCACTGGGATGAGAAACACCAAAATCCACAAGACACCCTGGGCCAGGTCCTTGGAGGATTTTCAGGCAGGAAAAATGGTAGCCTGAAGGAAAAAGGCTGGAGGAGCCTCTGGCAGCAGGAGGGGAGAGCAAGCAGCACGATTGCCCTGCAGAGGAGGAGCGGGAGCGTGCACGGGGCCGGTGTCAGGGCTTGTCGGCACAGAGCAGCATAGCAAAGCTGCTATTGTGGAATAAAATATGCTGGAATGTGGACACGCCTATTCCAGAATAAAGCTGCTTTTTCCTAATTTAACTTAATCCACTATTTGTTTTTATTATTTTTATCATCATCAGATGCAGCTAATTTGGAAAAGCTGTTCCAATTAATTTCCCTGCATAGACAAGCAGTTACACGCTGGAAAGCCTTTGTCTGTTCAGTGGCAGCCTGACCAGCAGCTTCTATTCATTCCAAACCCAGCTCCTTTCTTCTCCCCTCTGATCATTTTTTCTACTTTGTCTCATCAGACCATGAGGGAAACAGGAGTGGGAATTTCTCCTGGCAGTGTGGAGCCTGGTAGCTCTGCTTATGGGAGGGAGAGCAGGAAAAAGTGCTCTTTAAAGGGAGGGGAGACGAGGACATCAGAAGAAGAGTCCAAGGCAATGGTCAAGGAAGCCATGATGGCTTCATGGATAACCATGAGGAACTTGGCATGAGGTGTGTGCCATCCCCTCTCTTTAGACTATTTAAGCCATGGGTAGAGCGTGGCCTGAGGGATCAGCAGGGGCACAGGAGGCTGTGCTCAAGATCGAGCAGGTCCCCTGGATGCATCCATGACACTGAACAGTGGGAGCATCCCATGCCCAGGGGGCTGCTTCTCCCAGAGATCCAGAGCCAGCTTTCAAGGAGTCCAGATGTTGCAGAGGAAGCTGCTGAAGAATGATCCATGCTTTCCTTTGGCTCAGAGATGAAAGCAGCTCAGAGGAGCTCGGGGCTATGAGGGAGTAACTGATTAACCAGTGCTCAGGCACAGCCACTGTGGGAGCCTCTGTTCTGTTTTTGAACAGTCCTTTCACCAGTCCCTCCCCAGCTTTCAGCCAGAGTGAGATGACACTGGGGTGACCTGCACATAGGGAAAAACAGGACACAAACCCCCCTCTCCAAGCTGATTTTATCCCTCTGATTCTTCAGTCTGTCTCTTTTTCTACTTCTTTTTTCTTTGTCTACCCTTTTGCTTTGGGACTCCACTGTCCTCTCACTTCACTCCAAGCAGCCTTGTCCCCTGGCACTTCAGAGACTTGGCTCATCCTGCTGCTGACTGGCAAATGTTGGGAGGCCACAGCTACACATTTGTCTCCAAAAGCAACCTGAAAATGGTCCAGTCCATCATCCCCTGTGGTCTGGGCAATGAAATCAGTGCCAGCAGAATGAGTCAAGTATATCCACCACTGCTTGTGTGGCAGGGAGCTTGCAGGAGAGACACTGGGGGAGAAGGATGCAAGCTAAAAACCCGGAGTGTTCTGCCAGATGTTGGGTGCACATGAAAAGATGGCAGCAGCTGATACTGGAAGGAAGGACAGCCAACTTTTCTCCCTTCCAGGCAATTCCTACATTGTTTGTAGAGTCTCTTTCCCTCCCAAGGCTTGACCTTGAGGGACACTATCAATTCCTTAAAATCTTGGTGCAGGAACTATTGTGAGCTATTTCAGCATGTGATCAGGTTCTCATGTGGCACAGCACCTCTCTTTCCTTTTCCCTCTCCTACCTTCCAGAAGGCTGAGTTCAGGGGAAAGCTCAGGGCTGAACTCCCCATGCCCAGTCTCTGATGAGTCAAAAAATTCCTTCTGCCCCACCAAAGTGTTCAGTTCCTCTCGCCAGTGCTTGCTGAGCTGTACCTCCCAGCTAACGAAGCCTGGTACATTGTAGGGGCAGGGTCACACAAAAACAACAGCTTCAGTAAAAGGGATGTGCTGCCAGCCCCCCTCCCTTCTCCTGTGAGGGTTTGTACAGTCCTGATTTCCTCACAGAGACTCTGATCTGCGAGTTGTGTTCACGACCATAAAACAGAGATTAGCTCTTATCTCTGGCAGGCAGCAATATCAGGCACCAGCCCTTGCTCCAGAGCATTGGCAGCCGCGGACCAGACCAGCACATGAAAAACTTCTTGGAAGAGGATGTGAAAAACGTGGGGAAAACCAGCTACAGGAGGTGAAGCTGGAGGATGGGATGATGCCAACCTGCCCTGGGCTGAAAGGGAGCCCAGAGCCGGTGCAGGGCCAGAGGAGGGGAGGAAGCGGTGATTAGACAGCAGCACCAGCAATCAGGGGGCAGGAAGCGTGACCGCCGGGAAACGCTCGGCTCTCTCACCGGGCCTGATAAACGCTCAGTGCCCCGCGGAGGAGGCACCAGCCCGTCCGAGCCCCCCTGGAACCGTGCCTGCCCCGCAGCGCCCCAGCCCCGCACACGCGGGGAGCTGGTCCTTGCCACCGAGCCACCCGCAATGCTTCCACGGGTTTCCACTGATTGCCGGTGCTCCCACAGGAATCCCAGAGCCCATCGGCTTGCAGGAGGGGTCCAACAGGGAAGCATTTCCAGCCTCAATCCTGCCCTTTTGCTGGCAATAGGGTATCATTATACCTGGATGGAGGAGCTGTATAGACAGGCAAAAACCCAGGGCTGGTTTGGAGTGTTGCTCACAGCAAGACAAACACAGCTCTGCTTATGTAGAGGCTTGGTTTGGGTTGATTCGGCAGTGGGATGTGTGGGATCAGGCTTTGGTCATCAGATGGCTGCAGGGAAAGGAGGGAAAGGACAGGAGAGGGAGAAGGGAGAGAGGGAGAGAGGGGAGGTAGGGAAGAAAAAAGAAAGAAACCAAACCAAAAGAAAAGAGAAAGAAAATAAAGAAAAGAGAAAAAAGAAAAAGAAAAGAAAGAAAAGAAAGAGAAAGAAAAAAAAGAAAAGGAAGAGAAGAGAAAGAAGAGAGAAGAGAAGAGGAGAAGAGAAGAGAAGAGAAGAGAAGAGAAGAGAAGAGAAGAGAAGAGAAAAGAAAAGAAAAGAAAAGAAAAGAAAA
>JAWWES010000035.1:11826240-11844110 GCA_035583135.1 Lophotriccus pileatus | reverse complement strand
AGAAAAGAAAAGAAAAGAAAAGAAAAGAAAAGAAAAGAAAAGAAAAGAAAAGAAAAGAAAAGAAAAGAAAAGGAAAAAAAAAGAAAAGAGAAAATAAAAGAAAACCCCTTTTGAAAGCCTTAAACCTCCCTCTTTATCTCCCTAATCTGTATTTCCCCCCCCAAGCCTCTTTCTGTACAGGATGAAAGCAGATTTCTCCTCTTTATTTTCGTTTTCTGTGTCCTTTAGGAAGGCATTTGCTCGAGACTAATTGAATTTTCTGCCCGTGAAGAGAAAGACACGACACAGAGTGAGTTAAAGTCCGACACCAGGACAGGGCGCAGGAGCCGTGTTAACTGGTGTGGGGGACAGCCCCTCACTTAACAAAAGTGTTTAATTCTGTCCCCTCTTGTTAAGAAGGGGCGGAAGGAGGGGATATTTATTCTGTTCTTTTCTCAAGGTTTTTCCTTTCGGGTCACAAAGTGCCCCCCACGCTCCCGGCCCCCCTTCTCTCCCCGCTTTTGTGGCAGCAGCAGCTGGTGGGTTGCAAAGGGGACAGGCTTTGTCTTTTGACACACTTGAACATTTCTGCACAGAGCTGGGGGAACCTTTCCCTTCCCACCTCTCGCCTTTACGGGCAAGGAGGAGGGAGCGAGGGGCAAGTGGTGGAGGAGTTATGACTGAGGGGATAAAATGGCACAAAGGGTTGTGGAGCCACGGTGGACAAGGGATCGGGGCTGGACTGTGCAGGGCTGTGGTGAGCAGATGGTGATGGGCACTGCGGAGGGGGTGGGACGGCCCTGAATGCCGGGGAAGCTTGTGTTGAGCAACCTGTTGAAGGGAGAGGGGAAGAAAGCAATGCAAGAAGCTGCAAGCCCATAAAGGAGGGTGCAGTGGCTGCCTCTTCCCAAATCCAACAAAGGAACTTCTTCTGTCCCTTTGTTGCCCTCCCAGAGACGGGCCCCAGTTACTCTTCTGGCCATGACACGTGGAGGATTCGCTTGGTTTGTGCTACAAGTCCATAAAACCAGCTCCTCTTTCTGCAAGCAGCACCCTTGGGTCCTCCACAAAGGTTGCACAGATCCTTTGGTCCCTCCATGAAGGCTGTGCAAACCCTTTGGCCTCTCCACACCTTCTCCAGGGATAGGACAATATCAGTACAGCTGATCCCCAGGAATGGGTGAGATACAGCCATGTTTGACAGCAGGATTTGAGGAATGTCATCGTGCAACCCAGCGACAGTGACTTGGGACTGGAATGAGATCAGGCTCCTTGTAGGCATGAGCAGGAAATTGGGGCTCGACCCCTGAGCTGACCCCACAGCAGTTGGTATAACCTGCCTTCATCCACCCTGTACATATGGGTTTGCAGCCTGGGAATGGCCCCAGCACCTTCTCTGTCCTGGGCAAAGTTAAAAGTAGAAAGATAAAACCCAGCTTAAATTAGGAAAGTAAAAGCCATCTCTCTCCTGAGCTTGCAGCTTGATTTGAGAACTAAAGCCCTCCACCCTTCCTGATGACCAAACACCTCATATGGTACCTCCAGCCCTGTCCCTGGGACAACACCACATCTTTATCCTGCAGTGAAAACCAAGCCCTCACAGCCTAATTGCTGTTAGGGGGTGTTCACCTACAGCAATACCCAACAGCCTGCAGTGGGAGAGGCACGTGTGGACACTGCAGAATAAGCCTCCCAAATTGCAGCCAGTGGCCTGATTAAAGCCTGCCCAGCTCTGCCTCGTACCAGTGCAAGCTAGCAGCTTCAGTGTGTGGACACTGGGGTAAAACCAGTATGAGGTGAGTGACAAGAGAGATGTGAGTTTTAACCTTTGTGCGGCACCAAACAGACACACGAGGCTTTGGGAAACGCCTGTTTCCGCAGGAGCTTTCAGGAGAGTCCTCATGAATGGAAAATAAATAGATACATTCATTATCCAAATTGTCTTATTTTTTGTGGTGCCTCTTGAGTAAACCCACTTCTGAGGCCGTCCTAATTGCTTTGCAATAGAGCGGAGATAAATATTTATCAAACAGCTGCATCAGGAAACCGCAGTTCAGAGAACCAGTATCGGGCGATGTGTCTCGGGAAGGATGAGTCTGAGTGGTTTTAGCTTGCTGACCTGTCAGGCTTCCTCCCTTGCACGAGGCAGGGCTTCACCCAAGCCCAGACCCATGTGGCAGCACACCAGTCCCACACCATCCCTTTGGAACTGGTCACACAGAGCCTTTGGAGGACTCTTCTCCATGCTGGAGACCCCCCGTTGCCTGTCTGATTGACGTTTTTTCTTCTGACACCTTTTCTTCCTCTGACTTCATGGTCTCTCTTGCTTTCTATTAAAAACCCCAGAAATGTGGCCCATATTCCCCTGGGAGCCCCAGTGCTAAAAGAGGCCCACATGCAAATATTTAGCCGCACTAATATTAGCGCAGAAACATCCAACCAGATGGCAACGTTTCTAGGTCTCACTGTGCAAAACTGGCTCTTCAGAATAAAACAGGCTGTGACAGAGCTCTGTGATCACTTGCCACTCCCTGAAATCCCAGACCACTTCACCGAGGCAGCCAGGCAAATGGGACAAGGGCTTTCTAGCATATGAGGGACATCCCCTCAGCCGGTGGTGTTTCATCTAAAAAGAGAGGAAATGACAACCAAATTTTGAGGTTCAGTGTGTCAAACGAGAGGGTTGGCTTGCATGGGTTTACAGCAAGGGTGTGCTGGTCTCCCCTTGCTCCAGGTGTGCCTGATCCCTCAGTAGAGAAGTGGCATTTTGCATTGTCTGCAGTCGCCGTGTGCTGTCCATAGCTGGAGAGAGCAAAAACTCCTCTGTGGTTGTTAACAACTGCATTAAACAGCAAAGAAAATCAGAATTTCCTCTGCTACAAAACTTGTGCTCATCCTTTAAAAAAATTATTCTCCCAGGAGTGCTCTCCCAAGCTGGAAATGCCCAAAGAGATGGTTGCAATGCCGAGCACAGGCCAGCTAAAGTGCCGGTCTAGCCCTCGGATGGATGGCGTTCCCGTTTAATTGGGAGCGGGTGTTCTTTGACTCACGCAGAGGGCATGCTATTTTTATAATGAGCTGATTCCAGATCACAGCCTCCTTATGTTAGGCTCTGCACATACATCTAATGAAAGCCAGGTCCTGCCTAGAAGTCCATACAACGGGCAGAGAGTTGGGAAGAGCGCTCTGAAGTATCTCACCCAGGGGCTTTGTGAAGTTGCCCGCCAGGGTCTGTTTTTTCCATCCTCACTCATGTCAGAGAAGTTAAATATTTACTGAAGCTATTAAATATTTATGCTAAGCTGCTCCTCCCGTGGGGAGGCATCCTATGGCAGGCTCCTGGAGCTCTGTGGCCAACTCCCTCACGTGTCTGTGTTAAGCTCAGCTCTGCTCCAGAGCGCAAACACATGGGGACTTCACAGGACTACAGTGTCCTATAGGGCAGGGAAGGCTCTGGTTTTGGCAATAAATAATACTATTAGGTAATGGACTTGGTGGTTCTCTGTGTGTCTTCCTCAAAGTCTCTCAAGAAGGTGTAGGTTGCTTTTTGCTGTCCTTACCCTCATGGTTTGCAATAACACCTCACTCCTGGTGTGTGGGAAGCTGCTCGAGAACATCCAGCCTGACCCTCTCTAGCTCCCTTCATTCTCCCAGCAGCTCACCACCACTTCCAGGAGAGCAGCAGGACTTGAGGCAGAGTCCCTACTCAATAGCATCCAAGGGGACCCATGGTCAACACGGTAAGAGTAGGAAATGTGGTGGCAGTGCCAAACCTTGCTGCTCTGCAAAGCACAAGACAAATGGGAGAAGCCCCATCCCATCCCATCCCTGGGGAGCCAGCACCAGCCCTGGGACAAGCTCCCTGCTCCCACCCGGGCTGAGTGGGTTAACAGTGCTGTGACTCCTCACTGGAACAGGGCCAGAGGAAAAAGGCTCCACCACTTCCCGGTCCGCCTGGAAAACAGGCCAGCTGTTTTTTCCAGCGGCAGAAATGTGTTTATTCTGGGCCAGATTCAATAATGTGTTGTACCCCCTAACCCTGATCTCCAGCCTGTGGTGAGGCTGGAGAGCACAACCTGCCAGGGAGAGCTGGGCACTCTGCCCACCTGGCGTGACCCCTCCTCGGGCGCCACTCTGCCCTTTCTGTCCCCATCCCTTTCCTTTCCTCGTCCTGCTCCGAGCAGGGCTGGGGACGCCCTTTCCTGCCTGGCACCCGGCTGGCCCGACAGCAGAGACGGTGCCGCCAAGCACCGCTGCACCATTTCCCCTTCACAATCCTGGCCAAAGCCCCACCACGTTATCACTCTCTCTGCTGCACTGTCAACCTGAAAAACGTGCTTGGGAAAGAAAGACTAAAGAAAGGAAAAAGAAAGAAAGAAAGAAAGAAAGAAAGAAACCAGCCTTCGGCTCCAGCGTGCCAAAGGGAGCGACAGCGCGCGCGGGCTTGGCTCACTTTCTCGCCAGCTCTTTTCCCAGCAGAGCGATAAGAGACGGGGCGAGTACAATCACAAGCAGACCAGGTCCCAGCGGCTCAACCAGCTCTGGGCTGGGATGTCCAAGGGACACTGAGTGCTCCACAGGAACATATTTCCAAAATAAAGTCATTCTGGTGCTCCTCCAGCCCCGCCAGCCACCCAACTGCTGCAACGCATCGCTGCCGCCCCCACAGCCAAAATAAAGCTGTGAGGAGCCCTGACCCAGCAGAGGCGAGTTTGAGTGCTCCCCAGACAGCCCCTTCCTCCAGCAGCAGCAGTTCTCAGTGCGAAGAGCAGCACGTGGGTTTGGCCGGATGCACACGCAGCCCCCGCAGCTTTCCCAGCGTGGCCCTCTGCCCTGTCTCCTCTCCCTCCCATCCTCTCCATCTCCCATTTTTCCCCCAGTATTGCTGCCTTCTTTGCCAGGTACATCCACACATGCTCAAGCCTCGTTTGCTTGCTGTAAACTGAGCTCGGCTCACCCTGAACCCAGGATGGATGTTCGGAGCCCAAAATGCAGGTGATGTTGTAGAAGTGCAGCTGGGAGGTCCAGTGTGAGCCTGCTCCTCAGCTCACAGAGCTACACTGTGTACCCAGCCTGCTGGAAGAGGTGTTCTGTGGGCTTTGGTCACTGCAGGATGCTTTTGAGCACACAAGCCGTGGGTGTGAGATACCAGTTTTTCTGGGAGAGGGGCTCCAGAGGAATTTGATAGTGGAAATTTAGGCTGGGAGAGGTTTGAAGTCATCCCAGGAGGTGGTGTCATGAGACCCAGACACAGAGCCTTTAGAGTCCAACTTGTTCATCTCAATCTGTCCAGAATTCCTCCTACTCCAGCCCCATAACCAAGTGCCAAAGCCCTTCTCCATTTTCCAGCAGCTTCACAACTAATCCCCTCCATCTTCACACACGTGGACAAAGAGCAAACCCTGTCCACGTGCTCACCCATGGGACCCCATTCATTTAACACCAGCCTAGAGGTTCTGGAAGTGGATTGAATCCTGATACCATCATCCACCCCATGCAACAGTGCAGGAGATGCATCTGCCCCCAAAATGATGGCCCCAGCCCTGAGCTCCTCATGGAACAGCATCTGAAATCCAGAGGCCCTGCAGGGCCTGCCCACCTCAGTCTCCAGCACAACCTGGAAATGTCACAGCGTGCAGCTGGCACACTCAGGTCACCCTGACCGCTGTCCCCAGCCCTTCCTCTTAGTCACCTCTTCCTTACTGTAATAAATTAAAAATCAAGTGGATATTACAGACACCCTGATGGCTGCCCTCATTATCCTCTCATCAGCGTTAAATTAGCACCTCCACAATGCACTGCTGGAGGCACCAGCAGGGCTGAGATAAGCAGCAATAACAAAAGGAAATCAATCCTCCGAGGCAGCCCAGGGATGGGCAGCTCAGGGTGTCCTGGCAGGCCACACATGGCCAGGCATTCAGGGATGTCCCACCAAAGAGCCCATATCCCCATGGCCTCCCCACCAAGGATGCTCAGCACACCACAAAGGACCCCAGCAAGCTGGGGACCAGCAACTGGGATCCTGTGGGTAGGTCTGGGAGCCTGTGCCCCTCCACGGTGCAAATGAGATGGAGGAGAGGCCCCAATGCCCATTAGAGGAGGTTGGAACTTAGCAAAAGCTCTTCAGTGATAGGAAAACAGGGATGTCTGAAAACCTCACCCAAAATAGCTGTGAGTGCCTCATCATCAGGGCCCATCCCCAGCTGATTTGAGCAGGAGTTGGCTTGAACACACCAGCGAAGATCTCAGTGATGTTTTGCTCAGAGGCCCTCGCTGGAAGGGGCTGTGAGGGGGGTAACCCACCCCCCTCTTTCCACATCTTCCTGGAAAATGAGCACAAAAGGAAAAGGTGCTGCAGTTAGAGATCCTTTCACCCCAGCTCAGGGTCTGAATGGAGCAGTCCTTGCAGGCAGGCACTGACAGGGGGGCTGAGGCCATCCCTGCTCCCTGGGGAGAGATGCACGGAGAGGTGGGACACACCCCCCTTGGGAGGGGTTCCTGTTTTGAGGGAAGAAGAAAAGGACACGGACGTGGCGGTCAGGGATGTACTGTTGGCCCTGCTAATAGAAACCCTCTGTATAAACAGGGAGAGGATCCAACAGAGATCAGAGATGGTTTTTCTTTCAAGAAAATTAAACATTTAAAACATTTGAGAACACACGCCCTCACCCCCCGGACAGTAATTAACTTCTTCCTGTGTAGAGCATGGAGCACTTTCCAAAAACAGAGCTAGATGGATTATTTTTCAAAGGAAATGTTGTTGAAAGGATCTTCTGTTATGTCCTAAAGTGGGAAAACAGTCACAGTGGCTGAGGAAGGGCTTGCTCCATGCATGTGCCACAGGGTGGCTGCCCGAGGAGGTGATGCCACTCCAGATGCTGCAGGTTTGGGGGTTACGTGGTGGTTGAGGAGCAGTCATACTGTTTGATGGAAAAGAGTCCTTGTTTGGTCATTTTATGACCTTAAAAATCAACGCAAAGTAAACCAGTCACCGATAGTGGAAAAATAATCCCAAACTCAACCTGTGAGGGGTGCATTACATTTCCCCAACATGACAGGACAAGGGAATCTTGCAGTGCAAGAGAGGATGTAAAATCAGATGCAGATGCAAATATATGCAGCGTTCAAGGGGATTTACATCCCACGTCCCCATCTCAGCCCATCTTCCTGTGAACTTAGGAAGAGCTCGGCCTCGTTCTCAGAGCAGTAGCATGAAAAGAGGCAGCTGGTATGTGTGTTAAACAAGCACAGTGTGAATGACATCCCGGCAATAAAAGGACTCCACTGCTAGCCAAGGTGTTTGGTGGGAACAAAATAACTTCCCAGGCTGATCCCACCACACTCCCTGAGCCTGCAGAGAGGCGGGAGCAGCACAGGGAGGCAGGATTGGAGAGAAATGTGTAAAAGCTGGTCTGAAGAGACAATTGTGCTTTGTAGCAAACTCTGAGGTTTGGATGTTTGTTTTCAGTGCTGCATTGGGAAGAAAATAAAACCCGACATTTTTTTTGCAACACAGACTTGTATGGAAACAGCCTTTTCTCTGGTTGAAAAGGTCAGGTTTTCTTTCCATATCTCCCTCACATCAAAAATGTCCTGCAATCCCTGGAGCTCAGGAGAAAATTTCCTTTTACAAAGTTAAGTGGGGGCAGGCCTGCAGGGAGAACTCATTTCTTTTCCTAGACCAGCTTGAGCCAGCTGGAAGGAACTGTCTGGGTTTGAGCACCCAAGTGCCCTTTCAGGTCTGGAGTAAAGTCAAGGCACAGATGGGCTGCTCAGCGGGACCCTCCTGCCTGGCAGCCCAGGGCTTCCCACCCAAGGATGTTCACTCAGGGCCCTGCCCTAGAGGAAAGGACAGCAGGAGTTGTCATTGCCCAAAGCTGCATGTAGCCCTTGCCAGAGCAGCCCTTGTGCCTCTCTCTGGGGTACAACATCCACGGGAGGCTCACGTGGCCCCACAGAGCTGGGGGACGGTGCCTCATTTGGCTTGGGAAATTACACGCTTGGGGTGAGAAGTCTTCTGGCTCCACTCCTGTAATTTTTCTTCATCCTTTTTATAATCCTAAAATCATTCCAAAGTTTCCAAATTCCCTTTGGGTATGCTTCCTCTCTGACTTCACGCTACGGTCTTCCCCTGGCTGAGATTTAGCTTTTAGCTTCTTTGCTCCAGTAAGGATCCCTCTGCGTCAGCATCGCGAGGAGTTTTGGCACTGCTGACCAGAATGTCCCTCATAATGAGACATCCAGTGCTGAGCCTGGGAGGATGGCAAATGCACACAAAGAAAATATAATTCAAAGCGACAAGACAAAGGAATCTGTTGGATGGGGACCAGTGCATCTGGGGAAACATCTTTGTTTTAGAGGGAGAAGAGAGCAAAAGCGAGAAAAAGGAAAAGAAAGAAAGAGAGGAAAAAGGCATCCGGAGCAGGATTGTTCCTTGCCTGCAGGTGTGTGTGCAGGGAAGGCAGGGAAGCACAGTGCATTTTTGACATCAAAAGCATTGCAGGCTGGTCACCTTTGGCTGCTCACTCCACACTCCCTCGCGGGGTGTTGTGTTCCCGTGCCCGCAGGCAGCGCGCTCCGGCCTTTTCTCTTTCCCCCACCATCTGCCATCGCAAATTCCCCCGAGCATCTCCCACCCTCGCGTAGAGTTTCAACACGGGGTAGCAAACAACAGGCAGAGAAACCCAAACCCGACCTGTGACAGCACGGGGAGGGACAGGGCCCAGCTGTGCCTGGTGCCCACCACAGTGTTCTCTGGCCTCTGCCAGCGGGTGCTGTGAGGGCACCCCTGGGTGCCAGAGGGTGCTGGGGGTTGCTTATCCCAGGCTGGGGCAGGGGGAGGATGGGGAATGCAGGGCTGTGCACACAGTGGGATCCTCTTTCCTTGTATGGTCGGGCTGCCGGAGGCACAGTCCCCCCCAACCCCATTGTTTCAAATTACAAAGCTGCCCCGATCCCACTGAGCCACCTCAGATCCAAGGAAAGAGCCGGCAGCTGCTTTGAAATCCAGACTGGAGTGTCTCAAGCAGGCAGTGTTTAAAGCAACAGCTGGGCTCCCTCCCCATAGGGCACAGGACCCCAGCCCTGGGTACCAGGGACGGAACTGTGGGCTTGGAACCCATCAGGTAAAGGAAAAGGACATTCAGACCTGGAGAAGGGCTCCTACAGCCCCCCAGAGCAGCCAGCACCCTCCTGCATCATGCTTGGCTGTTGCCCATCTCCCTTAAGGGCCTGGAGAAGTCCCTGGGTCCTGGTGAGCGTTCCACAGGGATGCATTCTTGCATCCTCATGCACCCTGGTCCCTTTTCCATGGGGCATGCCAGTTGCTATGTGAGACCTCTCCTCCTGCATGTGTCCAGCTCACTGGCTCTCCAGAGTGCAATCATGGCAAAAGTCCGGAATTTATGCCAAGCTTACCATCCTAAATTTGGGTTAAATTCCTCTGTGCCTGTCAGTGCTTCCAGCACACCCTCCTGGGTCTTGGGCCACCCACCCCTGACCTTGAGACACTGTAGTGGTGGGAGCTGGGAGGGCAGAAGGGGGGCACTGGGGCTGGCAGTCCCATGGGCTGATCCGATTCTTCACGCGTAGTTAACTCCTGCGTGGATGGTCGGGGAGGAGAGCACAGGGCCATCGCTGGGACAAACTTGATGATGCTCAGCCACATTCCTGCCTTCAGAAGGGCCCGGGGGTGCCTGGGCCTCGGTGGGCAAGGGCCCCAGGAGATCACATTACTCGGGGCTTTTGTAGCCTTAACAGCTGTGACGGGGGAGCAAAAACTATTAGTGAGCACGGCTGTGTGTGTGAGTGGGCCGGGGAGACACCGTCCCCCCCAGCTCAGCCTGGCATTAATCCCCCAAACAGATTAATGACGCTTAGTGCTTTGAAGAAAAGAAAAAGGAGATGGGAGACTAATTGGGGAGATCAGCAGGACGAAAGCCGGCACATACTCCCCCCAAAGCCCCAGACGGTGATTGGAGAATCGGCTTTTCCCTCGGGGAACTCAGGGCATCTGCATGGGGAGCTCAGCCTGTCCCTGGAACTGCAGCCAGACAGAAGTGTGTGGCTGGAACTTCCTTTGGGGTGTCCCACTCACCAGGAAGGGGTGACAGGAACCAGTGGCTGCAGCTCGGTGCACAGCTGGAGGCATGGATCTGTGCCTCCTGCTACTCAGGGAATGCTGAGCTCCCACTGCACACCCAGCCCGTGCCAGGAGCCGAACCCAGCCCTCGGCTGTGCAGCCTTAAGCCCTGGCACGCTCGTGCCTGGTCGCTGCGAGCAGCCTGAACAAACGCGGGCTGTTTGCAGAGCAGCGGCAGGAATGCTGGCCCCGAGCCCGGGGCGCTGCAGGGCCCGCAGCTCCCGGCCCTTCCCGCTGCCAGCCTGCTCCCTGTGGCCCCAAGGGAAGGAAAAAGGCTTTGTGGGGGCTGTTGGGCAAAGCAGAGAGGATTTGTCAGTATAAACCAATGAACCCACTTTGGGAGTGCGTTTTCTGTCCCGCGGGATGTACCCACCCACGCTGACAGGGGTGTAAGCAACAGCCCCATCCCTAAAAACCTGTTATGCATCCTTCTAGCTGCTCCAACCTCTTCACCAGTGTGGTCCCTCCTCCTCCATCAGCAGCACACCAAGCTGTCACCTTCCTGCAGCTCTCGATGCCCAGCCAGGCTCTAAAAACTGTGGTTTCCCAGGGTTTTGGGCTGAGATTAGAGAGTGTCTTCAGCTCTGGCTCGAGGGCTGTCAGCAGGGTGCTCTGCCTGAGAGCTTTCATGGTTCCTAACTTCCCTAATTAGAAACATGCAACCACCAATTTGTTTTACCTGCTCTCCCCTTGACACCTGCATGAGAGAGACCTTTCCCTCAGCCCAGCCTTGATCCACCACAACCCTGCAAAGGCTTGGTGGGAAAAGGGTCTCTCCCCCATTCTCCAAGGATCCACCCAAGGGCTTTTTGATTTGCATTCATCATCCTGGCCATGACTGCTGCAAAGGCTGTTGGTATTTCCTCCATTCTTCCTAACAGCCCTTTGCAAAGGGCTGGCACCAGGAGACCAGGCTGAAGACCTCCTAAGCTGAAAATCACATGTCTCTACATCATGCACTCTAGGGCCAGGTTCCCAGGCTGGGAGAGCAGCAGACCTAAGTCTCTGGGTCACGGGCAATCAATGCAACATGCTTCTCCTGAGTATTGGCTGCTCCTGCCCTGCAGCATCTGGACCTTCTCAGCCCATTCCCTCTTCCCAAAGCAGTGTGAAAGCTCCTAGGACCGATTTACCCCGTCTGTGCAGCAGGGAAAGCGTTTAAGGCTTAGAGGTGTATCAGGGCCACTGCAAGCAGGAAAGAAAAACAAACAGGCACAGGATCTCACTGAAACTGGCAGCCCTGGGAAGGGGAGTCACAAACCCCCAGTGGTCACAGGGAGGGGTGTTTGTCAGGCTCTGGGCATTGCTGCCATCGTTTTCTCTGAGTTGGCACTGGTACAGCTGCAGCCTCCATGCTGGATAGATAAACACATCAGCTGTCACACTTTCTAACCCATTTTTCTCCAAACTTGTCCCATCCCACAGTCACTGGGTGACCAGCTTTGCCACCTCCTTGGCCAAGAAATGCTTCCCAGGCAGTTTGGGTCAGAGCTGCCTTTTCCAATCAGCCCTCCCCAGTCATCTGCTTGCTCCCCCCTACTGCCAAGAGGTTCCCAAGCATCTGCACACATGCTCTGGATGTGAAGGGGCACCTACAACCCAGCTAACTTCTGCAAAATCCTCATTGCACCATCTGTACCAAAATCACAGTGGGAACCTTGTCCCTTCATCTCACTGTGCCTCAGTTCCCCATCCAGCCTCTGGGAAGAGCATTCCCCAGGGAATGGGCAGAAACTTTGTGGATTTTCCTTCCCTCCCCTGGTGCCTGGTGCTTCTCTTTCACCTGACTACCCCCTGTCTTGCCGGTTTGGATATAACGGTGTCCATTTCTTCCCCACTGAGCTAATTAAAGAGCCTCCTGGTCCCACCCATCACTCTCTGATGCTCCATCACAGTGAGCCCCTGTTTTGCAGAACTAGGAATTCAAGCGACCGGCCTATGCTTTCAGGCTAATCTAACGACTTCCAGAGCCTTAATTTAATTTAATTACCATCTCCTTCTTATCTTAATCATCCCGCCTGTGTTTATAAACAAAACACTGACTCCCTGCCCCACGGCTGCAACCTGAGTGCGGCACCTCCCATCTGCACAACTCATTACATTCCTCTCTCGGCCCATCTGCCAGATGTCCGCAAGGGAGCCCGTGCAAGCCACGACTGGAAAGTCGGAGCGGAGAAGGCGCTGCATTAACCACTCAGCTTTCATCTGCCGGGCCAGATTTTCCCGGAACGCCTTCTCTGCTCCGTGCCCGGGGTGAGGTATTTGTGTTGAGGTTACTGGGCCCATTCCCTGCTCTCCCGCTGGGGGTGGTTCCCGCTGCTGCCAGCGCAGCCTCGGCCCTTCAGTCGGGGTGTATATGCCAAGCAGACGGCCTGACTTGTTGATTTTGGGGAAAACCGGGATGCTGTGAACAGCCAGGGTGGTGTCTGTAAACTGCTGCCCTGTAAATATTCAGCAGAGAGCGTTTAGGGCTCTTGGGGATGCCCTGCTCCTGCCAGCCAGCAAGGTGCCACGGTCAGAGCTCTCACAGCAGCTGAGCAGTTCCAAAAAGAGCTAAAAGTGGAGGAACTGTCACTCCCTGCTCAAACCCAGTGCTCCTGGGGATGCCAGGGGTCCCTCACATCCAGTTTAGAGCATCTTCTTTCTGCAGCACGGAGGTGGGGTGAGCAGTGGCACAGCTGACTCCATCCCTACCCTGTGGACTACAAGGCCCTGTTTTTGAGGTTTCCCTGTTGCTCCTAAAGGTTGTCTATCTTCAAAATCTGTGTCTTCCCCTCTAGGGAATCCTGATAATCTCAGTCACAGCTGAAAAGAGAGCTGGAAATCTTCCAGTAGAGCTGTTGCTCTGTGTCTCTCATGCCGTTGATTTTCGGTCCTTCAGGAGCCCAGATTCTTTGCAGTCTGGACAAACATTGCTGAGATAACCCCACTGTTATAAAGGTGAGGTGATCTGCAGCTAACCAAAGAGACTCTTGTAAACACCAGAACAAGGGACTTGGCTCGAATCAGGCGTAAAAACAAACTTTGGCTTTGACTTCAAAAGCCTCCGAGTTTAAAAAGCAGTTATGATGCAACCTCCTTTGTATGCGAGCAGGGATGGCAGTGCCGGGTTCTGCAGCAGGGTGGGATGTGCTGGCTGGCCCGGGGGGCATTTGCAGGAAGCATGGCAAGCCCAGTGTGCTTTTTAGGCAGCAGGTCCAGGGAAAAGGGCATCCCACTCCCAGTGTTTGGCTCCTGCCTCCTCTGACATTGAAGGGATACCCAGGGAATGGAAGGCGGGGGGGGGGAGAAGAAAATATTGGGAAAGAAAATATCTTGCTCTGTTTTCTCTCTTCACTGCAATACTTGTGTTGCTCCCTGAGCTCTCCTCTGCCCCTTCCCCTGCCAGTTGCAGCATGGCAGAAGCTCAGAGCATTGCTCTGCTGAGATGTGGTGTGGCTGGGACGAGGGACCAGCTTAAAGCCCTGTGCTGGGAAGAGTTCTCAACCAAAATGTAAGAATCAGCCCTTTTGACTCTTGACAGATTTGCATCCACAGGGCAGGCTGTGTGCCCAGTCATAGTTTGTATCTGTTGGCACAAAATACTTTGAATAATTGGTCCCTTCTTACAGAGACAGCAACAGGAACTTTGGGCTGCTTTGTTTTTGTGGCATGTTGATCTCACAGCACATCCCAGGTCCCAGAAGTTCCTAATTCATTACTACAGGGCTGGGTCCAGGACAGCCACACACCCTGGGTGATGCTGACAGCACAGCCACAGCCAGCCAGTGTCCCACAGCATCTCTCCTGGAGATATTTATGCCCTGTGCCTCAGCCAGCAGCCAGGGAAATGTTCTGGAATCTGCCATCTTGGAAGTAGAAGACATATTGTGAAAAGATCCTGCTGTGTTTGGTTGGGTAAGAACAAGGCAAAGTTTAAAAAAAAAGGTTATTTTTCTATTAGACTGATGGATAAATCAGGAAGATCAGGCTCTCTGGCAGTGCTCTGTGGGTGTTTGTGCAGCTCCTCTCTTTAGCTCAGGTCACAGCACAGATTTAGGGGAAGATTGGTTCAAATCCTTGCAGACAAATCCTTCCCCAAGAACTGCAGCCTCAGCAGTGCCCCGTGTCCTTGGATATCACTGTCCCCATGAGCAGGGGCAGGTTAAACCACTGGCATGTGGAAGAGAGCTGCATGGTGAAAGCCCTCTGCAGCACCTGAACAGCCACTCCTGCTGGCCCAAACAGCCTAGAAGAGACCACACACAACCACATTCATGTCTGACATTAAGTTCCCTGGGCATTTGTTGGGGTAAAAGGATCAGAAAATCCTCTAATGTGGCCACAGCATCATCCTCTGCTTCAAACTGGGCAGCTGGGGCAGGGCATTCATAGTGAGCTGTTCCCCTCGTGCTGGTCACTGACAGGAAGGACACAGGTTTTTCCTATTATAGCTTAGTCATGGGACTAATAAAGCCTCTTTAATCATTGTTCGTCACTTGTACACACACGCAGACAAAGGTGTACTCAGAGCTGAAGTGCAGAAGGAGTCAGCACCTGGCAAAGTCGTTACTGGCCAGTCTAATTTATTTCTAATCTGATGCTAAGGAAAAGAAAAAAAAAAAAAAAAGGCAAACTGCTGCCAAGAGAAGAACTTGGCCCACAGGGGAGGAAAGGCTGTGATGGATGTGTGTGGAGTGGGAAACTGAGGCAGAAGAGTGTGCAAACTGCTCTGTCCCTGGGGGGATGGCCTGGCAGGCTGCAGAGGGGAGCCCTTGCCATGCCAAGGGGGTCCTGAGCTGTGCTGTGGGGCCAAAGTGTGGACAGGGTGCTGCAGACACCACATCCCTGTGGCTGCTTCCTCTTACAGGGGGTGGAAATAAACATTCCGATGAAATCCAATTCCTTGGTACGACCTGCAGCTGCTCTTGGAGCTGTCTGACATGGACCTTCCCAGGTGTGCCTGAGCTGGACACGAAACTGCCTGGGTTTTCCTTAAAACCCATGTCCAGACTACTAAGTTTAGTGTAAATTGGAGCTGCCTAGACCACTCTTCCCCGGCCCAGACATCCATCAATAAGTCTGGTTCCAATAAAGCTTTATCAACCCATAAAACGCGCCGTCCCGAGCACGTGTTCCGGCGGCAAGGCTGTGATAAGGGGATCAAACAGGGGAAACCGCAGGGAAAGCTCAGCAGCAAAGGCATTTTAGGGATGTCCTACCCAAACAGTGTCCCATCTGTGCACTGACCGAGGGACAGGGCGGGTGGCACCCATCCCTACAGCGGCGGTAAGTGTCTGTGGGGTGTGATGGAGACGGGGCAGGCTCTCCTGGTGCTGTGCCAGGCCCGGTGTTCCATGGGTGATACGCTTGGGTCAGCACCCCTATTTGAGCTTTTGAGCCCACAGGGATCCCAGGGGTGCTGGGGTGAGCGCAGTCAGGGGTGAGCGTGGAGTGAGCAGTGAGGTTACCTGAGGGAATCACGTCTGACAGAGTCCATTAAAACCTTTCCTTTTCTATTTTTTTTTCTTTTAATTTATTGTGGAATAACACATAAAGTTCAGTAAATATTATTCAAATATTTGTAAAGTCAAGGCTGGTGTCCTCGTGTCTGACAGCAGCTTCCTTGTGTCCTTTCTATGAGCTTGGAAAGATGAACCCATCTGAAAGGAAAATACTTCAGTGACATGTTTACTTTTTTCACAGCTTGTTTTCTCGCCTGGATGGGAAAGCCTGAGGCCATCAGGGTTTAAATCTGGGTTTAAATCCCACCAGCCTGCTGTGGGCTGGCAGGTGGAGACACTTGCCCCAGCATGCAAAAGTCCCTCACCCTGACTCCCAAATAGTCTCTGCAGAAGTTAAAAATTTCATGGCAGTCACTGCAGGGTGAAGGGGGGTCCCAGTCTCCATTTAAATCTCTCGGATGATCTGAGTGTTCATTCGAGCCCAAAGTTATAGGTTTTGGTATCCATTTATTTATCTTATCCTGTTTTTCCTGTTGGACCAGGAAACCCTCTCCCGTCTGAACCCTTATGTTTTAGGGATACCATAATCCACCAGCCAAAGCTTTTCAATATATAGTGCTAAAATAAATAATAAAAAAATAATAAAAAATAAACTGAGCTTCCCCACCCTGTCTGAATAAGCAACATTTCCAGTCCCTGAATCACTTCTGGGGCTCTTTTCCTGGACACTCCCAGTGTGCCACCCTCCTCTCGGCAAGGGGGCACCAGAGCTGGGGACGTCACCCTCCCTGCTCTCACCCCACTGCCACAGCCACAGCAGATAAACCCTCCATCCTCACCCCATCACATCCAAGGATGGTGGTTGCCCCGACAACTCACGGGGACATAGTTGGAGTTATTGCAGGATTTCACAACCACAAATCTAGGACCAACCCTAGGAGCCTGGATTACCTCTGAAGGACCACAGAAACATTTGTTGTCCCACTAAAATAAGGCTAAAAGTCATCTCTCTGGCATGGCTTTCACATGCTTTGCTTTCCAAGACAGAGAGGTTGTCCCATCCTATAAATCCCACTTTCCCCTTTTGTTCCTAGACTCTCTTTGTGGTTGTACTAAAAGTGGCAGTTTGGGCTTGCACCAAGCTGAGTGATCCAGCTCTTTTTGTACCAGCCATCTAAAAATGTCACCAGAAGGGTTTTATTTTTTTTCACCAAACAGGTAAAACTGGGGAGGCTCAAGAACCAACCACTTTGCAACCCCACAGTGAACCAAACTTCCCCAGGGCAGCTGCATCTCCCAGCCCCATTTGTCCTCCCATCGGGTGAGCCTGGTTTTGTATCCTTAGTGTTTATCAATCTCAGCAGGAGGCTCCACTCCAGCTCTATTTGTACCACAGCCAGAACCAAGTCAAACCACACAACCAAGGCTGTTGCATTGACAAGATCCTCTTTATTGGTCCAAATCCTAGCCCTCTAGAAATGAAGAAGTTTAGCAGAGATCTATTTTGATCCTTTTCTGGGATTGGCATGAGTTGCAACCCTCCTTTAATCAACTACTTGTTGCTTTGTATTCAAAGCCATCTCAGTATTTCAGCGGTGACGGATGCCAAGCTGGCAGACTCCACATAACCCAAGGGGCCTCATTGCCCTTTCCAAAATACTGGCTTCTTTCTAGGCCTCCTCCCTGGAGGATATCTATCCTGGATATAGCAGGGTTTGGGTCTGGGAGACCAAAACGCCCACGCTGCACAGGGCACATCCTGTGCTAAGGTGATGGGTGTTGGTGGGCACTGGTAGATCCCCATCCAGGCATGGCCCCTGGGGAGCAGGACCCAGAGGCATGTGATGGTGTGGAGAGGGTCTCACTGGGTTTTTTCCAGCTGTTTTCCTTTGTCAGTAGAGTGAGGATTTGAACTCAGCCATTCCCAAGTGCCGCTCTCAAGCATTAATCTAACAGGGTGCCTCTGTTTCCATGACCCTATTTCCACCCTCAGCATTACACTCCACTCCAGCTCCATGAGCTGTTCCAGATGTTTTGGAAAACCCCTTGCAATTTGGTAAAAGCTCCAGAAAATAAGATAATTTCTCCCATCAGCCAGATCTGAAGGAGGAGGAGGAGGAGTAGCAGAGGATGTGAGGAGCAGAGTCATGGTCAGATAACTTCTCCACAGGCTACAATCCACATCAAGTACAGAACAGGATTGATGAAGTGCCGAGGCAGGTCAGAGCTACCACAGATCTCCCTTGAAGATGGAGGCCAAAGTCCCTGCAGTCCCTCTCCTTTTCCATCAGTGAGAGTTTTGCCCC
>JAWWES010000035.1:11791864-11825497 GCA_035583135.1 Lophotriccus pileatus | reverse complement strand
CTTCTCCTTAGCTGCTACTGAGGTGCAGATGGGACTTCATCCCCAATTCCTAGAGCTGCTCTATGAGCAGGAAAACTTCAGCCAAGGGGTGGATGGGTCTAGGTTGAGTCTTCTGTGGATTAAACCCTTTGCAGGGCCTGTGGCATCCCACACACTGTGCTTTTTCTGCCAGTTTGTATCCTTTCCTCTTGCTGAAACCTTGCACTAACAAATATTTCATTCATAAAGCATCCCTTCACCTCCCCGCTGAAATTCTCACGCTCTGCTTGGTTCTATCCATAACTATATAGAATCAAATTGTGTATAAACCCAGAACCAGAAATAGAGAGGGATTGAATCAGCAGCCTGGATTCAGCCTCCACCCAAGTCAGGAGTTGCTGGAAGCTGGACCTGCCTCCAGACTTTGTGGCTGGAGCCCATCTGCAACTCTAAAAGCCAAAATGAAAATAGAGATGAAACCAAATAGCAGGGCATCTCCTCGCCTTGACCACAGGCTCCCTGGGGCAGGGACTGTGTTTGTTTGTCTCAAGAAGAACAATTTTACTGTCTGTGAATGAGGATCTGGAGTGGGGTCAGGGAGTCTCGCTGCGGGAAGGGGCAGAGAAGAGCAGAGCTCATGAGGGGGAGCTGGGCTTGTTGCCACTCCAGCTCCAGAGGAGCCAGCAGCAGGATGGTCAGCAACAAACAGGACTATAGGGGAGGTTACACTTCCCCTTCTTCACTCCTCAGCACCACTGTGTGCCCCAAAATCTCCAAAAAATATGGTACCATTGGCTGCCACCTCCTTGGCTTCTCCCAGTGGCAGTCCCTGGCTCTGGGGTGTGACTGCAAGGCAGCTATTCCTGTACAGTGCCTGGGGAAGAGGATGGAGGGGAACCAGGCAAAGGAGAGAAGCGTTTGGGCAAAGGCACCTCCCAGCCCCTGGGCAGGTCAGGGGCCGAGGGGGCTGCTTGGGTGTTTGGTCCTTTCCAACAGACCCACCCTCACCCTGGGCCACGAGGAGCTGCCACTTAGTGAGTTGAGCTTGTGTCCCTCGGTTTGAGCTCTCCTGGTCACATCAGGAAACAAATGCGTTTGGTTCCCCAAATGGGAGGAGGTTTTTTTGTCATCGTCGTCATTTTTCTAGTTTCGGTCTTTGTTAGCAGCCCTTCCTCTTCCTCCCTGCTCTCCGAAATAGCAAAAAGCTGCATCCTCCTCCCCAGCTGCCTCTTGTAGGTTGCTGCAACAACACCCAGCGCTTCTCCTCAGCCACCAGTAGCAAAGGTCAGAGCCCCCGTGGAGGAGAGCAGTTCTCCAAGCTCGAGGGTTGGTGACTTGGTGGCCTGTGGCAGAAAAGTGTGGGGTCTTGCTGCTGCTGGAACCCTGTGGATGTGTGCCAGGCTCTGCCAGGCTGAAAATGCCCTTCCCACTGCTCACTTCCCACATGTTGTCCCACCTCCTCCCAGGGGCTGGGATGGGGAGTGAACCCTACATGCCCTCTGCAAGTGTCACTCCCCCTCTGTGTCACTGATGTGTCAGGGCAGATGACAGCCTGGTGGCTTCAGGGAAACAGGACCAAGAAAAGAAAGCAGTGATGGTGCAAGGAATGGGTCAAATGCTCAGAGAGAGAGGAAGGGCATGCTTTGGATCCCAGACCTGCAAGTCTCTCAGTCCCTAAACCCTTTGCCTTGACCAAACGCAGATTTCCTCCAACCACTAATACCTCTAAAACATCTCTAAGTTCCCTGGTGGTCTCCTTGGGGTGGAGTTCACAGTTCCATCAGCAGCTCCAGGAGCCCGGCATGATGCCCATCTATTGTCTCCCAGTGCTGCCCACCACTGATCTGCCTGGAGGAAAAACTGCTCATCCTGGTTGGAGGCAGCACCACCTCTGGCACATCTTACCACCCTGATGGATGGTGGCTCCTGGGCAGAGCTTCCTGGGCTGGCTGTCTGCTGGGAAGGGCCTGTACTGCCTCTGGGCTTGGCACATCTTCCTCCTGGGTAAGTATTAGTTGCATTTTTGTGTGCCTGGGAAAGGTCACCCAGAGCTGGGCTGGGCAACTGGATGGAAGAGGCTGAAAAGTTTGTGACACTGATGGCCCCATTTTTCTTCTCTTTTGAGATTTTTCCACCTGCTTTGGTGCCAGTCACCATCTGACTCCAAACTGGACCTTCTCTGCGACCCAGCCTGTAGGACTGCTGTTTTCTGGGGTGATAGGGATATCAAACATGGGCCCAGGAAGGTTTGTATGATTTCATCACCTGGCTGTGACTCCTTATGTTAATAAATCTCAGTGGAATATGGTGAAAAACACAAATTCTGATGTTCCCCAGACCTGAAAAGTCCTTGTGAAACCTACCAATAGCCAGAAGGGCTCCAGCACATAGGACACACCTGTGACTGGCTGCTCCCTGAACCCTGGAGCATCCCCAAAACTTCCCAGGTTGCCTCCCTCCCTCCCTCCCTCCACAGCTCCAGGCTTCCCTCTCCTCTACATCTTCTCCAAACCCACCTGCAGGCGCACGACTGCGGCTCCAGCCCACGCGCTGGTCCCCGGGGCAGGAATCCAGGCTTTGATACGTGGAGCGTGGCCCAGCTGTGCCGTGCTCAGGCCTGTTACCACGTGGACTCCCTGGGCAAGGAGCTGGCACGAAGCTTGCAGGGGGGAGCACCAGGGAGAGGTGGCTGTGCTGTTACCCGTGCGCAGAGCTGATCACGGGGGCAGAGCACGTCACCAAGCTGCAGCCCCTCCACTGATGTGCCTCCTCCTCCCCTTCTGCTCCGGGGAAGTAAATCATCCGACACAGAACAACCAAGGAAGCATGGCTCCCTGAGACAAACCTCACCTGGGAAGAAGCTGAGAAGCACGTCAGAGTTGGCAAGAGTTAGGGGTGGGGGATGAAGGGGGCTTTGGCAATGCTGACGTCGGGGAGTCAACCAAAAACTGAGCAGGGAGAGTTCACACATAACCCCCGTCCCCCTGAGGATCTGTCATTGCTGTAGCTCCGAGCCAGAGACCACCATGGAAGGACACGCAGTACACCCACACGCTGACTCTGAGGAGCACGACGGGGCCAAGTGCCAGCGCTTCTCCTTCCCCCCATCAATCACCAGGAAGAGGGAGACAGATGTTTCCCTGGGGAGTTTGGAAGGTATCATCGAGGAGCAGGATAAATCAGGTCCCTGCATATACAACAGGGCGATTATTTGTGGATGATTAAATATTGGCTCTAGAAACCCCAGGCAATAAACAACAGCCCGTGCCAGGTCGTGTGTTTACCTTCTGCCTGCACCTCACAGAGCGGGAGCAATGGGTGAGGACCGGCACCAGCCATTCCCCCAAACCCACCACTCCTTTCCAGCTGGAGTCACTGGTGAAGGCAATGGGACCTGCTTTGACATAGTTTTACCACCTCATCCCTGGGGAACGGAGCAGGAAATTATGGGGTCGTGGTTCACAGAGCCTGGCTGGGTAACAGCACAGAAGGTGTGAGTATGGACTGGCTGGGATGTGCTGGCTGCAGGGATGTTGTGTTATAGCACATGTGGCTGCCCCAAACCAAGGAGTAGGGGTAGATACAACCTGAGCTCAACCACTTCTGCCTGAGGCTGTTCACCTCCAGAGGATCCAGGCTCAGTTTCTGGCATCCCCTGACACGAGCAGCAGCAAGGTGGCAGCAGGCAACGCCTGGTGGGATGCCCATATAAGAACAAACTCAAGCTCCAGATCATAAACGAAACCCTGCTCTTTCGTTTACTCATCTGACCTGGCAGTGCTGGGACTGATAATGCTGGTTTCCTTTTAAGCAGAGGCTAGTCATAAATAAAATAAACCAGGCATGCTTTGTGTTTCCACTGGCTTGCCTTTCATCCCCACTCCTCAAAGCCGCAGAAGGGAAGTCCTGAGCAGCGAGCAGGAGCTGTGCTGAGGACAACAGAGGCTCCAGGCTTGGCCTCAGTTGCACTTGTGTGGGTTCATGGCCCCAGCAAGGGGTGGGATCACCTTCCCCTTTTCACC
Organism: Lophotriccus pileatus; assembly: GCA_035583135.1. Taxonomy (NCBI): domain Eukaryota; kingdom Metazoa; phylum Chordata; class Aves; order Passeriformes; family Tyrannidae; genus Lophotriccus; species Lophotriccus pileatus. The sequence continues at coordinate 11,821,496 of JAWWES010000035.1, read as the reverse complement.
CGCGTGGGGGAAGAGCGCAACGAGAGGCAGAGATTTTGCTTGCCACGATTCGCATTCACAGCGCTCCTTTTTGCAGCCAACAAGAGTAAAAGCAGAATTCCATACCTAGCGGCTACCCAGACAGCTGCTGGGGGGCAAGACATGCCCTTCCCTTCCCCAGAGACAGTGTCTTAGGGGGAGGATGATGGGGCACGCTAACGGGCAGACAGAGAGTGGAAAATCTAACAAACTTATCGCTCCCAGAAGCCGCCAGCACTGAGGCCGCTCTCGTTAGCAGAGCTGACACTGGTGAGGCACAGCAGGCTCGGCCAGACCCGGCAGCGTGTGCCGGGGTGTGAGCTTCCCCTGCTTCTCTTGCCACCTTGCAGGGTGTGATGTTTTCTTTCCGTGCTCCCCGACGAGCTGCCTTGCGATGCTTGGGCTGAGCAGCTGCAAAGGGGCTCCTGCCACGCGTGTCGAGAGAGCCTGGAGTGTCCTTACGGCGGGGATGAGAGCTGCAGGATGCAGCACCGACCCCTGTCCTGGAGCAGCAGCGGGTGTTGCATCAGGCTCTTCAGAGTTAGAGTTGAGTTAGACCCGTGTGTGATTTTCTTATGGTTATCATTTATCTCAGGGATTTGCCTGGACTCTCCAGCCCCCTCCTGGCCGGTTCCATAAAACACAGCAGGAATAAATAGATAACAGTTTGTGGCACAAAGTTTTAACTCAAAAGGGTTGTGTCCACCCATAAATAGTTATTTTCTCTCCAGAATTAAACCTGGAGGAGCATCTGCACTGCCCAGCCCTGGCATGGCACAGAGAGGGCTGGTCTCTGGATGCTGCTTGTAGGCAGCAGTGCTGGAGAGAGCAACCAGCAGCAGGGAGATATCGCAGAGCCATAGGTTTGGGGGAAAGGGAACGGGGAAAAGCAAACAAAACAATGTTCCAAATCCTTCCTGGGGTGACACATTCCCGAGGCAGCATGGTTGGAGCAGAGGGCTGACTCCTGTTTGCATGGGGGAGTTTTAGGAATTCCCTGGAGAAGCTGAAATGGATGCAGAGGAGGTATAAATACTGCCAAGCAGAAGCTAAGCAAGTATGGAGGAGCCTTGCATGGAGGTGTGCGTTGGGGAAATCACAGCCCCTGATTTGGTCTGGTGGTAGGAGGCTCTGGGAGACCTGTCTGGATTTGGGGGGACCAAGACCCACTCTGTGAGAAGCAACTGAGCCTGCCTGGGGACTGACCTGCCCTGCAGTGCCCAAGCCTTTTCCCAATCCACTGATATCATTAACATAATTCTTTAAACTTGGCACAGTTTTTTAGCCCGTGGATCCCTCCTTTCTCACATGCAGGACAGCAGCACTGCCTGGCTGTGCCCACCCTCATGGTGGGTGTCTCAAAAGCAGCCCCTTCTCCCTTCAGTCCCTTGCCTGGCAGGCAGGAGAAACAAGCAGGGAGGGATGATCTGGGGGGTGAAAACACAACATGAGGTTCAGGCCATAAGTAGGGGAGTGATGCAGCTGGACAAATTGGAGAGGCCAATGCCATCATCCCACGGCAGCCCAAGGAGGGATGGCTGGGATGTCCCTGTCCCTCCAATACCACCTCGGCACCTCTGCCCCTGCTTCACAGCTCTCTTGCACGTCCCAATGCTGCCATCTGTAGCACAGAGCTCAGCTCCAGTGCTCCCCAGCACAGTCCCTGGAGAGCTGGGAGCTGAGCAGGGAGACCAAGGCAGAGCTCGGCTTCAAGAGGTTTGATTTTGCAAGACTCCGAACGAACAAATCCCAGCCTGGGACTTGGCTTTCTCACCCCCGAGAGAGGCTGTTGGCTTCTGTGTCCTCAGATTTGCATTTTTAGTAGCCTGCCAAGGGCACCAGAGCCTGGGATAGTCGTTATCATTCTGCTTATCTGCCGGAAATAAAACAAACACATTTAATAACATCAGCACTGTGGCCCGTACAGTAAGGGGCTTTTAACCACGAAAGCCGTGGATTCCTGTAGGACCAGCCAGGGACCATCACAGCCTCCCATACATACTGGGATGAGGACAGCATTTAATGCTTTTAAGGCATTTACCCTGTGAAAGAGGGGGATGTGCAGCCATCCCTCCCTTACTCGGCTTGGCTTCGTAGTAACAGACGCTGACTGTCGGCATAAAACCCTCATCACTGAAATTCATTTCATCGCTGCTCATTTCTTGGTGCCTTTCCATGACAGGAAGTATCGGACAAAGGCTCGCTCACCCTGCTCCTAAATCCCTGTATTGTCCCCAGCAGGGAAGGGAAAGGCGGAACCGGGGCATGCTGAGCTCAGCACAGCAGCGTCCCGAGCCTCGGGGCGCCGTGAGGTGGAAAAGCGGCTGTGACAGAGCTGGCATCAGCTCATTTCAGGCCAGGCTGTGACCCACAAAGAGTGAACAAAAAGTAAAACAGACAGGAAAAGAAATCTGTGATGATCAGGGCGAAGCTGAGCCCCTGTTGGAGCCCCCGTTTCTCCTCTGTCACTGCCCTTCCCTCTTGACCTTGAGGTGGATGTGACTCCTGGTATCTCCCTCAGCTTTGGGAGTGCCCATCCTTCCTTCATGCCTTCAACACATCTGCTCCCTCTGGATCACAGCCTGAAAGGGTTGTGTGCCCTGTCGGTGCCGCACACCGGCTCCATCACGTCACAGCTCAGGACTGCGGGCAGCAGCAGGGCTGGATTAGCCCCGCACGCATGAACGGGCTGACCCTGCTGGGAGTCAGCGGGATTTAGCGCTCCCCACCTCCCAGCTGTGCCTGGCAGCTCACTCTGACCTGGGGAGGCCAGTCCCTGCACACGTGGGCTCCTGACAGGCGATGTCTATAAAGCCCCCCCGGCCGTGCTCTCGGGTGGGTCTGCGGCGCGGGGCCAGCGAGCGCGATGGCACTGCGGGTAAGCACGGGGGACAGGAGGTGGCACAGCCTGGTCTGTGTGAGGGGTGATGGCATGGGTAATGGACAAAGGGAAGCAGCACTGGGAAGGGCAGGAAAGGTAGAAATCCTGAAAGATGTAGGGAGGATACAGCACTGTTCCTCTGTGTCGCTCTGGTCCAGGCTATCGCAAAACTGAGCTTCATGATGTTCGATAAAGGGCAATAGGATGGATTTTCATCGTGGTTCTACCAGGGCTGGTCTGGGGTAATGCTGCCCTAATGGCAGCAGCTCTGAGTTGGGGGGTTTTAGCTGAGACCAAAACACAACCAGTGCAGACTAGACCTGTGTGTTGCCATCCATCCCCGGTGGGACAGCCGGCAGCAAAGAGGGAATGGCTGTTTCCCGTGGATGTGGTGTGTCTGCTGCTGGGGCTGTTGTAATGATGACAAGTTAAGGGTCAAGGCAAGGTGAGCCTGGGTGCTGCCACCACCCCTTGCTGTTTGCAGTCAGAACTCGATCAGCTCCATCAGCTCTCTGTGTCTCACAGGGACAAACACTGGTGTGGTCAGAGCCTTTGAGTGACCATGTGTGGGTTCCCAAACCTGCCCTCCAAAAGTAGCCAGGCACCAGGATTTGAGGTTGGCTGTCTCCCACGTCTCAGCTCCTGCCCAAAAACACGCTTATCCCAAAAATGCGTTGGAAATAGGAAGTCATGGCAGAGAAAGAAACAGGGCAGTGAAAGTCCTGAGCTATAGGGAGGGAGAGACAGGCATGCAGCTGGCAGTGGAGATGCCAAGGGTGGAGAAGTTTTCCCAGTGTGAGCAGTAAGTCTGGGAGAGGGGGGTGCTCAGAAAGGCAAGATCATTAGAGTGCTGGAAAAAAAAAAAAAAAAAAAAGTGGGGCTAAATGGCAAGCAATTCTTATTAAAATGAGTTACTTAGTAAAACTATGAATTATTCAAAAAAGAACATTTTCAAGCTCATTTTATGCGAGTTTAACCTTGGAGAGGGGGAGAGCAGGTGGAAGGGGGGGATCATGCAGAACTTGTGGGAACAGTCAGCTATGTAATGCTGGAGTAGCTCAGGCTGGATGCCACTTTACACCTATTCCTCTGCTGCAAAGCATCACAAAGTTTTCTACTTTAGATTTTGTATTGCTCAGGCACAGAGAGGAGCAGAGAGTCTTTGTGTCTTGACAACAATGAAGGCATTCAGGTTCATCTTTAATTTTTGCTCTCTGATCCCATCCAGCTCTTTACAAAACACCTTGGGGACAGCAAATCTCACCTCATTGACTGGATGTCATAGCAACCTTATTTCTTAACAATCTGGAGCACTTGAGATTATTTAGGAGTGACAAAAATGCACAGGCAGAGAGTGTGCCTGTGTGGGAGGGGGGAGAAATAAGAAGACAATGAGAGGGTGAGAAAGAATTGTGAGGAATGAGTGGGGCAGCGCACCTCTACCACCTTGCCATGCTTTACCAGCACCTCCTTGTCTGTAGTTCGAGGCCCTGTACCCAGAGGGAATCTGTCCTGGATGGAGCATCGTGGTCAGGGGTGAGACCAGTTCCAGTTCAAGCATGTAAGGACACACTCTGCTCACAGCTCTCCTGGCTCTTGACAGCCAGCAGCAGCACTCCACAGCTCTCCATCACTTCTTTCTCTCACTGTCTCAGGTTTGAAATCAATTTGCTCTGTGATCCTGGAGACCAAATCGCTCTCCACTTTAACCCTCGCTTCTCCAGCTCCAGAATCATCTGCAACTCCTTCCTAGACAGCCAGTGGGGGAAAGAAGAGGTTAACACCACCTTCCTCTTCAAAGCAAAGGAGCCTTACCAGGTAACCCTGTGTCACCCCACCAGTCTCCTCAGCTGTAACAGGAGTGACCCAGTCAATATGTGGGTTCTCCTCATGGATCTAGTGCTGCCTTTCCCGCCAACACCATATCCAGCAACATCTCCTCTCTGGCTCTGCCTCCTGTTAGTATCTCTGTTGTACCCTGGTGATTTACACACAGGTTTGGCAAAGACCTGCAGAGCTCCAGCAATAATTCCTGGATGCTGCATTTGGTTTCAGTTTAGGCTTTGCATGACCACCAGTTTATGCTATCATGAAATGAAAACCCAGTTATTTCCTCCTTTTGCCCAAAATAGGGATGAGCACTGTGTGTGTCAGCTGTGGCAGGATTTGAAATGGGTGCACTCACTGACGTGATGGAACCAAGGTCCAGTGAGGACATGTAGCCACATGAACCTAACACAGTCTCTCTCTCTCTCTCAGGTTGAAATCTACTCTGATCAGGACTATTTCCACATTTTCATCAATGAAAACAAAGTCCTGCAGTACAAGCACCGGCAGAAGAATCTTTCATCCATCACCAAGCTGCAGATTCTCAATGATATTGACATTTCTTCAGTGGAAATCACCAAACGAGGTCTTTACTAGAGACCAGAGTGGGGAACTCTCACAAACCATTCCCTGTTAAGCTCCTGATGCAGCCAGGGACCATCTTCTCCCTGTTTCCACACACCATCACCAACCAGGGAGATGTGTCCTCACAGTGGAAGGGATGGTCCTTCCCACCATGACCCACAGCACCCAGCCACATCAGCCCAGGCCTTCTGCCCCTATGCCTTGGGGGGCACAACAGGCTTTGTAGGTCTGATCATCTTTGCTGTTGGACACCCTGGAAGATCACCACCGCACATAAAGACCTGCCTCAAGTAGTCTGGACACCTGAAACTGTGTTTCAAACACCTCAGAAATTCCATTTGCCCAAGAGTAGAGTGTGAATTAGCACTAGTCCTCAGCTGGCCATGTGGTAAAGGACATAATGGGTGTAGATGTTAGGGGTGGAAAGGGAATTTCTGTCCAGGAGCTGGGTAAAAATTCTACCATATTTGCCAATAAAATTGACCAAGGAAATCCCTGCTGAGACTTCCCTCCCTGGGCAGGTCAATCACATTATTCATTCCCTGCCAATCTCCAGGCACCTGGCATGAACAAAGGCTGGTGACTGGGCAGGAGGACACGGTGGAGGGTTGCTTGGGTTTGGCACTGGGAAAATACTGCCTTTTTGCTTTGAAGCCTAACAGCAGGTGATGGTCCCTCGTAGGCAGATCAGTGGGGTAAGGTTCATCTTGCCAGGTATTGCCAGGGATTCCTTTCACTGGTTCAAGGGTGTTTGCTCAGCTCAAGTCCTGCCAACTGCAGGCTTCCTAGACAGACCCCTAAGAGCGATGTAGTGGGTCAGAAAAGGACAAGAGCTTAAGGAGACACATAAAAACACATGGTCCCTCCATCATGCACCAGAAACGCAGCTGGACTCCAAACAAAAGGAACTGAGTACATCAGGGTCTAGAAATTATGATATGTTTGGAATGAACAAAGTGCCATTATTCCCATGGATAGCCTCTGGATTTTCTCTTTGCTCTGCTTTCTTGTTTTCTTTTCTCCCCCTTCTTAGTTGTCTTTCAAAACAGTTCACTTGTCCCTTGCACCCTCTTCTCTTTTCCAGCCTCTTCCTTGGAGCACAGCATATCTCTGACTCCTCCAGCAGGCCACAGCAGGCTAAAAGATGTTATTTGTACTTTGTTTTAATTACACGCACCATAAACAGCATAATGTCACAGCGTTAAATCTGAACAGGAACTTATTCCAAAAATGCAATTACAGCTGCCCCCAAATCACTCTTTTGTTCCTCAGACATAAGACAGACCACATTTCTGATGCAAAAGGAATGATCCTGCCTTGCCAGTCCTTTCCACTGAGGAGAAATCACTTTGTAAGAAGTCAGCCCTGATCCATCCTTGCCTTTGGGTGAGATCTCTGAAGGTCACAGCTTTGCTCCAGCCTTTTCTCAGTGCTCAAATTGGCTGTTCCCAACTCTTCCTTCTACTTAAGGACTTGTGAGGAAGAGGTGGTTGCAGCAAACCCCAACACATGATGCCACAAAGTTGACATTTATGAATCTGTTAAACAGTTTAGAATGTTTTTCCAGACTATAAAGAACACTAACTGAAACCCACCCTGTTCTTGTGGCAAAGAGCTCAAGGGAAATGCAGTATGGTGTCAAATGGTACCTTTACCCTAAAAAATAGAAAATATGGTTTGGAAATGGCAGTGGTCTTGATTGCAAATCAGGAAAATTGGGCATGGTGAGACTTCCTCTGGCCTGGAATAAATTTGTCACCACTGGGACAAGAGGGTCGACTCAAATTCTGGTTGTCTGTTTGTTCAACAAACCGCTCTCATGGCCATCCCTTCAGTAAAATGGGCACAACCTCAGACAAAATCAGGCCCACTGGGATCTCTGTGTCATCCATCTGATAATGCTGAGCAGCATTTGAAAGAAATCACTTTTTTTTTTTTTTTTTTGGTGCTTATTTGCTGATAGAGACATAAATTTTCACTAAGGAAAAGTGGTGAAATTATTTATAAGGGTAATGTTTTGTACTTACATGGCCACCAACTCCATCCATAGCCACTGCTGCAGAAACACCCCACAGTTCCATTGTTCTCCAGAAGTGAGCACAAAGGACCACAGACAAACAGGGCAAAAAACATCTCAAGTACAAACAAATAAAGAGATGTCACAAAAATCAGGCAGAGACGGAGATTATGCCCTGACTCCTGGACACGTTCCCTCCAGCTCCTGCCAGCGGCTGATCTCACTGCATGGCCATCTGCACCAAGAGAGCCCGATCTCTCCTGACACATCCACAGCTCTGCTGCCTTCAGGGTGTTGTCTGCTGCCTCCTCCAGCCAAAACACGGCCAAGGGTGAAGGAGACTGCAGAGCAAGAGAGGTCTGGGAATCTACTGAGCATTGCTGGGAGGAAAACTTCAGGGCTGGCTGTTTATAGCTGTTTTGCACAGTTTTATGGGGAAAGAGATGCCCTCCAAGTCTGTGACCCTCATCTGCCCCTTAAGGAGAAGCTCCAGAAAAAAAAAAATATCCACATAATTATGATGGTCAATTAAAATCTCAGGATCAGGGCTGGCACACCAGACTTGCACAGAAGCATCTCATGCTGGTATTGAGGGGATCAAATGGAACAAATAAATTCTTCTTCCAAATTTCAACCAGTCTTCCTGTTCATGACCTGGGGTTTGAAACTGGGGAGGGAACTGATGGAGACAAGCTGTTGTCCAGGGGTATTTTTGAAGAGCTCTAAGCCTTTTGAAGGAGAATGAGCTGCAGGTGCTGGGGGTTCAGCTCGGGAGGGTTCCACCAGACTTTCACTGCCCAACCTCAAGGTCAAGCTCAGTATTTTTGCTGTGGGCAAGTGCTGCATAAGAGCCTGCTGGAATGTTCCAGAGAGAGCAATTGCTGCAGGATGGAATAGGGACTGTCCTAGTCAGGATTTGCAGATAAAGCAGCAGTTGCTGCCCATAGAGCTTACAGGAAGGATACCTGAGAAAGAGAAGTGTCCCTCGGGCAGCAGAGCTGACAGGGTGGTGACCTCCCACCCATTCTCCTCATTTGGGCTGGATCTGCAGAGCTCAGAAATGCTCTGGCTTGTCTCCAGATCAGTGAGGGGAAAGTCAGGCTCATAATCCTTCGTGCTTGAGCTTTGCCAGAACTCCCAGGGCCAAGGTCCCCTCTGGCAGTGTCACGGATCTCCTGTGGAGCATCTGCTGCTGCACGATCAGAGCCACTCCTTGGTGTCCCTGACACCACTGGCAATCATCCCACACCCCAGCAGCAAACCCCAGCAAATTCCTCACAGGCTGGTGAGCAAACAGCTCCCACATCAGCCACAGTCACGTCTCATCAGCAGAGCAGCAGCCTGGGGACATCGGACTGACACCATCCCTGCCAGCCTTAACAAGGGACAATTGAATATCAGACACTGGGTCCTGCCTTGAATTAGGAAAGGCAGTGGGGGAAAGGGTGAGAACTTGTTGTCAATGCAGTGAGAAAAATTTCTAGGAAAGCTCAAAAAAAAGGAGAAAGTCACACAGGGTGATTTTTTTTTAACATGACCATCCCTGTCATGTGTAGCTGGGGTTTTAGCTACTTTCAGCTAGAGGGCAGCTCTGGTGAAGAAACGCAGGAGGAGGGCAGTTGTTAACCATTTAACTAGCAATTCCCTTTTTCCTCCCATTTCGATGCCCCCAGGAGCATCTCCTGATGGACAACAGCTGGGCTGCAGCAGAGATCTTCTCCTCTCCACTAATAACAAGTCATGGTACAGCTCACTGATCCTGGTCCCCTATCTGTGGCATCTCTAATTTCCCACATCCCCCAAGGCCTCTGTTTTCCCAACACTGTTGTTACAGAAACACCTGCTCGAAATGCAGACCTTATCAGCAAGGACTTTCTCACTTGTGTCTCTGAGTACTTATCTAAGAGGCTGCTTATTCAACACCGTGGGCTGTCAAACTTCTTACGTGCTCAGGAGTCGCAGGTGTTTGCTGACAGCACCAAGGAACACAGAGGGAAAATGTTCAGCCTTTTTCTGAAAAATATGAGGAAAGGAAAAAAAAATAAATGAAAAAAAAAAAGGAAAAAGCATTTTTGAGGCCCCAGCTTGCAGCTAGAAAAGAGTCTCTGCTGGAAAGCAGAGGGATGGATCTTTTATTGCAATTAAAGAGAGGTTTATAAAGCCATTCTAACTCACGGCATCTCCATCCAGAGCAAGCTCAGACACAGAAGCACACCTCCCAGCCCTGATCTTGCATGCATGGTGGCAGGTACCACCTGCAGACATGAAAGGCTGGAGAGGGATTATTTTCTGAAAGAAGGGATCTGCTCTAGAGGTTGGAGAATTGGAAGGTAATGGCATCACTTTTTTTGGCAGCTGAGTTATTGTGCCTGAGGAAAGGGTGACAGAAATTAGCCTGATGCCCAAATTTGCTGGCCCTTCAGTTCCACAGTCTGTTCAAGACCCTCCTGCCAAAGCTAGATGCAATTTATCATGTTATTCCTTCAAGCTACATGAACATCACTAGCCAAATCTCTGAACTCACCAGAGCACAAGGCAACAGGATGTTTTCTCTGCACCATCACAACATTGTAAGGCTGTTTGGGTCTTATAAAGCACTTCTAAATCACAAGGATCCAAGTAAACTATAAAAAGGACTATCATAACATCCCTGTGCAGGTGAGGGAATCAAGGCAAGAAAGGAAAACAGAAAAGGAAGGAGGGAACCAAGTTCTTTTAGCTCCAGCCTGGTGTTCTCACCCTGCAGCTCATGGCCTGCCCATGGAGGTTGTGGGTAGGTTGGCCTGGGACTTTTAATGATCTACTAGGTGTTGCCCCAAGCCTTAACAAGCCAACAAGCTCCATGCTGGACTCCTTCATAGCTCAGGTTGCACAGCTGAGCCAGTCCCTTGTCTTCAGTGAGGGACCAGGGCTGCGGAGCAGCTTATTAGCCCGAGGAGTTTCCATCCACCGGTACACACTGTAAACATTGTGCTCACACACTCTAATCAACAGTTTTCTAGCTTTTTTTCATGCTCCAGCCCACGCAGTGACCAAAGAACCACGAGCATCCCTTCATTTCCCTCCCCTTCCTTGATACATCCCCTTTGCAAAGAAAGACTTAGCAACTTCTGCGTGATCTAAGGCACAAAAATCTGTCTGGCTTCAAAAATGGGGAGTAGAACTGAAATGCAGCTATTTCACCTTGTAACCTCCTCTGCCTTTGCGCCGAACTGCAGCTATTGTCAGCTTTCATTTCCTGAAGTTGCTCTGTGCTGTGAACACACACGGGAAACAGAAAGGCAGCAGCGGTCAGTGGGGATGAGAGGGCACTGATTGTACTTCCAGTAAATTGCCCGAGCCTTTTCACATGAGTCACTGCACAGAGAGAGGTGAGGCATTAGAGAGAAGAAGTTTACAGCTGAACCTGACAAGAGTTTAACAACCCCTCAAAGCCTCTCCCTGCCTGGTTTTCTATAACTTTAGGTGTGGTGATTCCTTCTAAGTGGCTGCTGAAGGTAAATAACTCACAGATTATCTTACACTGCTGCTGGAGAGCATTCAGAGCCAGGATCACGTCTCTCCCTGCCTCCCAGCTCCTTCCCTCTTGAATCCAGAGAGCACAAATCCTAAGGATTTCCTGATTAGAAGTAAAAAATACAGGAAAGCTTATTTTTAAACACATAACACTTGATTGATCACCAAGCCCTTGTTGCAAATGTGCTCAAGTTCTAATCCTTATTGCAACCTGATCTCAGGGGTATCTGTTTTGTGACAGCCACTGGCAAAGTATCACCCAGGCTGAGAGTAAATTAGCTTGCTCAGAAAGACAAACTCCCTCCTATTGTATTCTCTAAAATCTCTACCTCCTCCCTCATGTCCACAGATCTGGACCCTGAGAACATTTTTTTTTCTCAGATCCTTTCCTTCCTGCCTCCCTGCGTTTCCCTGCAAGCCTCTGCAGCTGGGAAAAGGCAAACAGTGGCAAATTTAAAGCCTTTGTCAGACTTCCCCCAGATGGCAATCAGCTGATGGAACCCAGAAAGCTTTGTCATCTAAAAAGCCCTTTATTAGCCTGTTGCACCTGGGTAGAGAGCACTAGGGAAGGAATACTGAAATCCAAGTCTGGCAGTGTGCAGGTAAAAGGATGGAGGGAGGACTGGCTGCCTTAGCAGGCCATGCTCTTAATATTGTTTTATGTGCCTCTCCTCTTGGTAGTATCAGTGGCAAATTGTTAAGAGCACTGAAGACATAACTGGATGAAAAGGAGCCCCACAAACCTGGTCAGACCACCAGATTTCCTCCATTACCAAAATCTGTTTGACTTGGGCTCTGCTTTCAGTCTGGTTCTAATTATTTCTCTCTGGGGCTGGTGGTGCCTGTATTGATGAAGAGAGCAAGAACCACCATACAAAACATGGGCACGGGGGAAATCCCACTGTTCACCTGATCCTGGATCACAGCTCCAGGGAGAGAAGGGCTGCATGCAGGCAGTGTTACTCGGTTTGCATGTCAGCTGCCACCCCTGTCAAGTTCTGGCTTCTCTTCTTAAAGGCTTGACTTGAATGCTCAGTATCACTTCAAAATCTTGTCTGTAAGTTTGTGCAGTGATTTAGGGATCCACAGCACTGGTTTCTCCTTAAAAAAATCCATTTATTATGCAGTACATCTCCATTTAGGACTCTCCTTTTATTGAGACAGGGTTCATCTGATGTGGTCCCGGGTTTAAGCAGGGGTTCTGTAGGATCACATTCAGCCCTACATTCCCAGGCTGCTCCTTGCCTGCACTTCTGCACAAACCAAAAGCAAAGATATCTGAAAGACAGATTTTTTTCTATCACTCCAATGTCAAAATGGTGTTTTGTTTCATTGTTCTTGAGCGGGTGAACGTGGTATCAGACAAATTCTTCTGTGAAAAATTATCTCTTTATTTCAGCCACTAAATTTCCAGAGCACTCAATCTAAAAGGCTTCCAGTAAAAAGGACAGAAGATATGGAATTTGGCACATATCTGTTTATGAAAACAGACCAGCGAATATTCCCAGACATAAAAATGCACACATTCTCCATTTAAAGTCCTCCAAAGGACTCTTGAGATAGTTTAAATGTTTCATTCTTTGATTGAGGGAGTAGACTAGTGGGAGAAGAAAGATTTTCACTCTCATGGAAGTAATTACAAACAACAAACATCAATTCCCAGATGTTTTTTATTTGCTCCGCTATTTTATTTTCAAAGAATCTGAAGTGCACTTGGCATCTTCTTTGTATTGCCTTTGATTGTGTGCAGCGCTGGCCTCTTATCTCCTCCTGGATTCGCAGCCGCATCAAAGCGCTGACATCCGCAAATGCCACGCCAGAACTGTGATAAGGACCTGGATCACGGGGCCAGAAATAGCTCGTGTCTCCCCCCAAAACTGAGGTGCCGGAGCAGCGATGGCCCGGGGATGGAGCAGTCACCAGCAGAGGGAGCAGCAAAGCCGGCTCAGAGGTCCCCAGATCGATGGCACGCAGGATTTGGGGAGTTTTATCCCTGGGTTAGAGATTTGTATAAAAAAGTCCCAGAGAAAAACAGACACCTTTTTTTTTGTCCAATGAGAGCTCGCAAAAGGTGATGCTGTTACTCTCTTCTAATGGCAAGACAGCCAGAGAGAGATGGGTCTCAGTATTACTCCTGCTTATATCAGCACTGGAAATGCTCACACAAGATGTCCCAGGCTGCTGGGCAAGCACAGAGGGAGAAAGCAGCCATATCCTCAAAGCAGATCTTTACATCAAACTGTGACAGCTGAGACACATCAGGCATGTCAAGATGTGCACTGGAAGAAAGCTAAGAGAGCGAAGTGCCCTTTGGTTGGGTGCAAGCCTCACACAGGGGTCAAGGATGCAGATGCAACACACAGGGGTGTGTGTTCCCCAAATCCTGTCAGGGAGTCTGAGTATTTCCCCTTTTTGCTCAGCAGGAAGAGAAGTTTGAGTGGGGAGGGCACATGAGCAGCTGTAAGTAGATGCACAGCCATGGGATTTGCTCCACCTTCACACTCTCAAGGTCCAGCATAAACTGGAAAAGCATCAGGGTTTCCTGAATTTACCCCCATTCTTGGGCTTGGGACAGGCAGAGCATCACTGCAGCCGTGTGACACTCATCTCCTGCTGCAGGGGGAGTGAGGAGGTTGTGCTGAGACAGCAAGGCTAAATTTACCCTGCCCCGGGACTCTGAGGCGCAGTGGGCAGAGCAGGTTGGGGCACGTGGGAAATGTGAGGGTTTTTGAGATCCTGGCAAAGCCCCAAAGTGGCTGACTCACTGCTCCTCAGGTCAGTCGTTCACAGCTGTAACTCCGGTGAGACCGGTGGGTTATTTCTGATGCACATCGCTGTATGATCACAGCCCAGCCCGTTACCCTTGCTGCTGAAGGATGGCTCCTGTCTCCAGTGCGCTTTATTTAGCTGCCACTTCAAAGCTGTTCCGTAAGAGGCAAACAAATGTGAAAAGGGTACAGCATTTCTTTTTGTTGGAGACTCCCCATCTTGAGTTATCTGGTGACTTTGAACTTGTTAGAATCAATGAGCTCATTATAATCAATGCCCTGTCCTCTCTGTCAGCTGTACACATCACACAGATTCGTCATTTGCTGTTAGAGATGACTTGGCACTTGTGAGTTGTGTCAATGGATGCAATAGCAGATTCATTCTAATTATATCAAACCACTGATCAACTTAGTAATCTAGTCTTTAAGTTGTAAAGGTTCCTCAGCAATAAATCATGGGGGTTACAAATAAAGTGCTCAGGAGAGGAAAAGGAAGTTAACTGTATTTATTAACTTGACAATTTGGAAGGTGACTACCCAAACAAAACAAGCCCTGGCACATTTCTGCACTCTGTTCTCTTGTATTCTGTTTATACCCTACTAAAAATATTGACTTAAGCACCTCCATTCTTTGTTTTCTATGTGTAATGGCTGTAGGGAGGCTGGCAAGGGCTTGGGTACATGGAGATTTCCAATTGCTAGCTCCAACCCTGGCCTGGGTAGTTGCCTGTTTGCCACAGATCTATTTGCTTGTGGAGCAGCTGTGAAATTGCAGCAGCTTTTAGGTGTCCATGAGAGTATCTGTGCATTTCACTGCATGGAATAATGTGTACCTTGTGCTCTGGGCAACACTCTGCAATTAGTTTGTGGAAGTTGTTTGTCCCTGAAGACCTATAAATACACATACATAAAACTATAAGGGAATGAGCAGTCACATGCTTAAAGCAGAAGAGTTTTATATGCTGATCACATTTCCCTTCCTCCCGAAATGTGGTTCCAACTGCTGATTTTTCTTTCATTTCACGTAAGGCTGACCAAAAATATTTATTTTATTCTTTCACACACGTGGACTAAAATGGATTGGGAATTTCCCAGTGAAATCAAGGGCATTCACCATTCAGTGACAAACAGCTTCCACGTGGGCTGTATTTGTTACCTTGCTCTCTCTCAGAGAAAGCAAAGAAATAAAGTAAATATTAAACACCTCGAGCAGAGGTATCAGTTCCTCTCATCAGGCATTTTCCTCTGTGATTCACTGGCATCCTCTGAGCAGCTCCAGTCAAAAGCTTCATTTTACAAACCAACCATGCTCCCCAACCAAGCCCTTCAACTTTTCAAGTGACTCTCTCCATGACCCACACTTCCCATTCCTTCAGTTTAATAGAAAAGACCAAAGGTTGGGTTTCTTTGGGAGCTCTTCTCACTCGGGTGGGGTTAACATTTGGTGTGCCAGGCTCTGCAGGAGGGTGGGTGATGTCAGAGTAGAAATGGAGCGCCCGGGTCCCTCCCTGCCCTGCTGCAGCTGATCCTAGGGACCCCAGGAGAGGAGGAGAAGGGGAATAGTCCACAATTGGACTAGACCCGCCCTGTCCGTGCCCGGTCCCTGCCCGGCCCGGGCGGAGCTGTCCCTTCAGCACCACGGCCGAGCCGATCGGGCTCTTGACGCCCGGCGGGAGGGGAGGCTGGCACGGTTCGGCTCGGCTCAGTCTATCCCGGCCGGGCCCGGGCAAGGACTAGGCTTGGCTGAGTCTGTCCTGGCTCGGCTCGGCCCGGTTTGGCTCGGCTGGAGCAGGGGCTCAGTCTGTCCCGGGCCGCCCCAGCCGGCGCTCCCGGCGGAGGGTCGGGGGGCTCCTCTGCAGTGCAGGGCAGGACTGGGGGAACGGGTGTGGGGGGTGCGGAGGCTGAGCCGCCCCTGCATGTGCCGGGAAGGGTCGGGGAGTGCAATGCGGGCGCGGACACGCAGAGGTGTGGGAGTGGGTTGGGAGGTGGAGGTGAGGAGGGAGGGGGTGTTGGATGCTCAGGGTGACTGCGGGTGTGCAGGGCACCTGTAGGAAGGTGCGTGCAGCCGAGTGCGTGCAGGGGGAGCGTGCACAGTGTGTGTGTGAGGGTCTACAGACGTGCGTGTGCGCTGGAAGGGGTGCGTGGAATCTGTCGGCGGTCCGTGTGTGTGTGCGCGGGGGTCGCAGGACAGGGCTGTGCGTACGTGCGGGGCTGTTGTGCGTGTGCGGGGTGTGCACCGTGTGCTCGGCGCGGGGTGGGTGCCGGGCTGGCGGTGCGGTGGGTGCGTGGGTTCGAGCACGCGCGTGTGGCAGCGGGTCGGGCGCTGCCGCCGCGCACACGGACACGCGGACACACGGACACGCTCACACACGCACCCGGCAGAGCTGCCGGCGGGAGGAGCCCGGCCCGGCGCTGCCCGCCGTCCGCCCGGTGAGTGCCGCCGCACCGCGGGAGAGCCGGGGAACCGGGGAGGGACCGGGGGTTTGGGGCCAGCCCGAGGTCCGGCAGCGCGACCGCGGGACACGCAACTTTCCCGGGAGGGAGCGGGGGGAGTGGCGGCGGACCCGGGATGGGGCTAGTCTCCGGGCTGCGGGGGACCGGGGCTCCTTCCCGGTTCTCCCACCGGAGGCGCCGTCTCCCCGCGGCCGAGTGCGGGGCTCCCGCAGGGCTCGGGGCTCCCGCCGCCGCTGCCCGGACCGCCGCCGGTGCCGCTGCCCAGCCCGCCCGCCCCGCGCTACGGCCGCTTCTCAAGTAAGTTGCGGGTAAGGAATTGCTGGTCCGGCAGGTCCCCGCGAAGGGCGATCGCTACCCCGAGTCCCCGCTCACCCCTTCTCTCCGCACCCTCTCTTGCAGGCAGAGCTGGTCCCAGCTCGCCATGCCCGGAGCGCTGGGAGCAGCGCGGCAGGCTCTGCCCCGTTAGCCCGGGGCGCCCGGGGGACCTCAGCCATGGATTCGTCCCCCCCCATCCCCGGCCCCCCCCCCGGACTTCTGCAGGTCTGGCAGGAAGAGAATCAGACCCAAGGCGGGCTCTGGAATGGGAGCCAGGAGCTGGGGTGGGAAGAGCTGGAGAAGATGCTCTTCCTCTTTGCGAAGGAGCCCGTCACCATCAGCCTCACAGTGATGTACCTGGTGTCCTTCGTGGTGGGCTTCGTGGGCAACATCATGTCCATCAGGGTGCTGACCCGCAAGCGCCGCAGTCGGGTGTCCAGCCTGAGTGCCACCCGCAGCCTCCTCATCAACCTGGCGGTGTGTGACCTCATGGTGGTGTGCATCTGCATGCCCATCACCGTGGGCAACCTCATCTACAAAGCCTGGGTGTACGGGGACTTCCTCTGCCGGGCAGTGCCCTTCATCCAGGCTGTTTCTGTCTCCGCCAGCGTCCTCAGCCTGACCGTCATCAGTGTGAACCGCTACTACAGCGTGCACAACCCTCTCAACGCCCGCTCTTTCTTCACCCAGAAGAGGATCCTCAGCACCATCCTGGTGGTGTGGCTGTTGTCCTCAGGGATATGCATGCCCCTCATCTTCATGAACAAGCGGGATGAGATTGGGGTGGTGGAGGGCTTGCCCCTGGTGTTTTCCATCTGCAGGGAGATTTGGCCTCAGGAGAGGCTCAAGCAAGCCTACAACTTCCTGCTCTTCTGTGCCCTCTACTGCCTGCCAGTCCTGTTCAACATGGCCATCTGCTTCCTGACGGTGCGCCGGCTGTGGAGCCGCGGCAGCCGGCTGAAGGAGAGCACCGCCCTGAACCGATCCCTGCCGGCCTCCAGGCTGAAGGTCCGCAGGAAGGTCGCGCAGATGGTGGTGGCCCTGGTCCTGCTGTTCGCCATCTCCTGGCTGCCCGTCTACCTGATGGACATCTGGATTGATTTCAACATCCCCAAGTCTTTGCAGGATGTGACTCCTTCTCCTTGGATCCTGCAGCTCAGACCTTTTGCACAGTGGCTTGGCCTCACCAATTCCAGCCTCAACCCCATATGCTATTGCTTTGTTGGGAACCTCTACAGGTCAGCCAAGGAAATGAAGAGCAAGTACCACCAAAGAATGGTCTCCCTCTTTAACTTCTCTCTGTCTGAAGGGGCAACTCGTTCCTCGGTCCCAGAGCTGCTCTCTTACCGGAGTTCAGTGGAGCCAAGGAAAGGACCCACCACTACCCCTACCCTGGGCAGGAGATGTCAGGGAGGTCATGGCCATAAAAACAAGTGTGGACAGTTGAACTGCCAGCATCCACCTCTGAACACTGTCTCCAGTGAGAACACTTCCTTGTAATTCTGCTCAGGAAGTGCCTCTCATACCCTCATCTGCACTTAAGGACTCTAGAGGTCTTTCTGAACCCAGTATGTTAATGATGGAAGAGAACTTGATTCTAATAACTCTCGACACAGGTTCAAAAATACTATGACAGGGAAAGAAACAGGTAAAGAGAGAAAAAGATGATGTATTTTAACTCAGATCAAATTTTAAGACAAATGATTTTTACTGGGGACAACTGGATGTATAGCCTGTTGCCCAGTCAACAGTCACATAATTAGATAGATCAAGTTTCCAACAAGTGAGCTCTCCCTGCAGCTCCATGTCTGGATGCAGAAATGCTGTTTGGATACAGCAACAATTTGACTGCTTGCTGCTTCTCACCCTTGATGATGAAGAGCAGCGATAAGAGGCACTCTCTGCTCCAAAATCCATCAGTTGTAGTTGCAAGCAGTGAAGAAAAGCTGGAAACAGCATCATAAAAAATAATATAAATGGAGAATTTCACACACTTTACCACTTGAGATTTCATTGTCTGATCATATTGTTTCACTACTCCATGCAAATAAATTCTCCTTATGTGAAGAGACAGTGGCAGAAATACTAAAGCAACCATCACCACTCCACCTTTGGGAATTCAGAAGGGATAATGTGACCTCAGAGGTGATTTAGGAAATGCAATAGGAAAACATTTTTTGGGCATCAGCTCTCTTTTTTACAGTTCCTATGTGTGGAGTGGAGAGAACTGGGCATCTATTAACATGATTTGCACTTGAAAAACCAGCCTCGTTTAGCTGTGCCTGTACCAAACAAAGTCAATGGCATGTGAAAATAAAAATAGAAAGTGGTTTATAGCTAATAAAATCAGAAACAACTAATGCAATGCTATTTGTCTGGGAAGGAGCAAATCAAACTGCTTGCTTTTCCTGAGGATCACAAGTAGGTTAAAACCTATTTCTTCCCTCATCTCCTTTAAAGGAGGCTTTGATAAATAAATTGTGTGTTTTTATTACATTAGCATCGAAAGGTTCCAGTAAAGCTTCAGCATTCTGTGCTGAGCACTGGATCTGCATTCATAAAGAAAGGAGACCTTTCTCCCCAAGATATAAGTGAGAACACATCAGGCCAGGCAACAGGTAGGAGGAAAGAAAGGTACAACAAGGAGACAAAAGGCTGGAATGAAACCAGGGATGAACCCCTTCCCTGTGCCTGGCCTATGCCAGATGTGAGGGAACCTGCATCAACTCCTGCTGCCAGAACAGCCTGTGCCCTGGCTACTTGTGCCCCAGCACCCAGCACAGCTTCTCTCTCCTCTCAGCAAACCACAGACCCGACACAGCGCTGTGCCTGGGAGAGTATTTTGCATTTAATGGAACTCAGGCTTTTGATGACTGGGGGCATTTATTTATTTATTTATTTATTTATTTATTTATTTATTTCGGAATGAGGGAAGGAGGTTTTGTGAAATCTGAGTTTCACATAATATCCTGCTACCTTCCCCAGGGGGCCTTTTGCCCACAAAAGACAAAAAAATAGCCATTCAACCTGACCTTTGTCATGATCGCTCAATAGCATTTTATTTTAACAATGACCTGCCTGGAAAACAAGATTCCTCCTTTCCAGGCACTGCCATCCACAATTTGTATTCTCTTTGTATGAATGAAAAAGACATTACAACTGCCCAGATTTATGGCTTTTATGTGTGCTGGAGATGAGAATATCTGCATTTCTGCAGGTGATACAGGAGTGTACCTACAGCCTGATCTTTTGGTAGCTGTGGAGAAAAGCCTGTAGACATTTTATTTCCTCTTTCAAGGCATATTTTTAGGGCTGGCAAAGTGTGGCAGGCTGAGGATCATCAAAAGCTCACTCTGAACACCCACTGACTCCAGGTCTTGTAAACAGATGGCCTCCATCCCCAGACCAGATGTGACACAATACTGAAATTTCCCTATGTTGTCCTGACCAAAGTGTTTATTCCTACCCTGAATAAACCACAGTGAAAGGATCATGAAGATGCCAGACCAGCTCCATTTTGTGTGGTGTCCTGACTCTGAAAATGGCTGGGATCAAGTGATGCAGTCAAAGGTGCAAGAAATCCACACTGTAGTATCCTAGAGGAGAATTCTTTTCTCCGAGTTCACAAGCTGATGCCTGGGTCCTGCCTGAAAGTCTCTGTACCCTCCACAGAGGCAGAAATATCAGGAACTGTGTTCTCCTGAGCTTACCTGGGCCTTCCCCTGCTGATACACATACCCTCCAGCCCCACAGCACTCCTGATCACTGAGATATGTTGTGGCAAAGGCCACTTTCACTGGGCAAGGTTATCTCCTCTTCACCCTTTTAAATGTATTTTGCAGTTTCATTCAGTGTCCCTGTTTTCCTATAATAAAGTCGAATTGCTCACTTTATCTCCTCTTTGTCTCCCTGGTCACTCCCTCTCTATCCCCCACACTCCAACCACTTCTCCACTGTCTCTACAGTGAAATCTCCCCCCGCCTCTCGCTGTTATCACTCCCTGCCACTGAATTCCCCTCGCTCTATCGATTCATTCATGCCTTCACTCCCCTGATGAAAAATCCCTTCCTGCCCTGCTGATCTGAATGGCCCCTTTTGTGCTGCAGACACCTGTTTGCTGTGGAGAACACTGATTTATTTTGCAGGGCTTTGCCCGACGGCTGCCAGGTAGTAATGAATTTCGGTCACTATCACCCAAGGGTAAATGAGAAGCAGTGACGTCAATGTGAAAGCCACACAGCATCCCGTGAGCCACCCCGGCTCTGGCAGTGATTTTATTAACCTGAACAGGTCTGGGTAATGCAGCAGTGCCTGGGTGACTCATGCTGGATCCCAGTGAGGTGAAACCTCAGCACTTGGGAAGGTGGCTTTTTCCCTTTTTTATCCGATAAAAGATCTCTTTATATCTAGGGCTGAGAAGACACCTCAGTGTCCTCCTGCACAAGGTCCTTGTTTCAGATGGCAGGTGCTTTGATAGGCATTCAAGGGACTCCTGGTCCTTCGAGGAATCAGGAGCAGACACGACTCTGGCTGGTGAACACAGATGGTTTCCTCATAGGAGCTCAAGCTTAACGTCTTGCACTCAGTGTGTGGTTGAGGAAATGTGTTCCTCTCTAAATGTGTCCAGGCAGACTGAAGATGTGAATTTTAGGTGTTTCAAGGACGTTTTCCTGCAGCAGTGCTGCTAATGCATCTCAATCCCACTCTTCCCCCCCCATGGGTCTTTCTTTTCTGCTTTGCCATTTGAATCAATACAGGCATTTTATCACATTACTGAAATAGGATGTTTAAAGCAGCTCTACTTAGAATCACTAAATCATTTCAGTTGGAAAAGACCTCTAAGATCACTGAGTCCAGCCATTAATCCAGCACTGCCAAGCCCCCACTAAACCACATCTCCAAGGGCCACGCCTGCACATTTCCTAAATCGCTCCAGGGGTGGCGACTCCACCACGGCCCTGGGCAGCCTGTGCCAGTGCCTGAACCCATTGGCTGTGGTAAGAACTTACAGAGAGTTGCTGTTCGGTAACTCCCCCAGGGAACATTCCATGGTCTGTTCTTGTACTGTCAGTGCTGTCTCAGAGATGCGACAGGTTTATTTTCTGCCTTGTGAACCACTGGGGAGATGGAAAAAGAGACAATCTTTCGTACCAGGTATCACAGATGTACATATGATCACGACTGGTACGCAGGCCTCGCGTGGAGATTGATGAATCACTGTTCCTTATAATAAAACACTCAGGGGAAGCCAGTGAAATGATTATACAGCATGTGTAAGGGCAAGGCAGAACCTCTTCCCACACCGTGGCAGCCACTGGGCTCACAGGCAGAGGAGGTGGTGAGGCTGAAAGCAATAAAAAGGGTGCAAGAGGAGACTGGGCTGTTCACAGCAGAAAATGGCTAGAGGGCATTGGGTAATAACCTATCACTTCCACACTTTCACCTTCCCAGGACACGTGCTACCATCCACCACTGGGAGCAGGCTGCTGGGCTGAGCATCGTTATCTGTTCAGTAATCTTGTTCTTACATTCCTGAGGAAAAAATCCTCCACAATAGCCCGAGCCCTGTTTGAAAGAGGAGGGTGAGAGCAGAGGATGATTTCAGACCTGGCATAACTCGACCAGCAGTAAAACTTTGCAGGACACAGCCATCTGGAGGTAGGACACGTTAGTGCTGACACAGCTCAGGCAGAGAGATGCTCACTCAGTCACTTCCAGAGAGAGAGCTGAGGAGCCCCAGGGGATGGTGCCCAGTCCAATGCAACACAACAGAATCAACACATCCATCCCTCTTGCAATGATCATCAACCCTCTTGATGGGTCAGCACCTTCACTGCAATGACCCTGAGCACCCCAGAAGGAAGAATGCTCTCCAAAGGGAAACTCCTGCCTGCTGGAACTTTACATATTATTCTTAGGGATGCTGGGATTCAAACCAGGATGGAAGCTGGCTGGTGAGTGGTCTGCAACACCAGCAGCCCCAGCATGGTTCCTGTGTCTCCTCCTGCACTCCCCCACACACACAACACCACCTGAGCTCTTCTGACTTGAAATATCTAAAAGAACAGGGAGGATGAAGGGCTTGACTGGGTTTCCACTGCATTGTGCTGCTGTTGCTGTAAAGAATCAGAGAATTATTAGTGTAAATTTTCTAGGAAAAACCAGTGCAGCTCAGTTTACCTTTGTGATTATATTAGGCATGAAAATAAATCCCTGGTGTCTGCCAGAAGAACAAGTGAAAGAGCAGCTATGAGCAGGTACAAACAAGAGAGTGCTGGAGCCCTCTGGGAAAGTCAGCCTCCAGGAAAATATGGCTTGCCTGGCACATATGGGATCATATAAGACTTTCCCAAACTTTCTGGGAATGAGTGACTACTGGTAAGGTCAGCCCAGGGGCACAGGAACTGCAGTAGTTTCTTTCTCTGCCTGCTAAACATCTTTAAGCTCAGTCCTCAGACTCAGAACTGACACAACACATCTGCAAAGTCAATGCAGGCTCGTGTGACTGCCCACCCCCAGGTTTCCCTGCCAGACCCTGAAGGAGGCTCCTGACTGCCCTGACTTAGGGATTTTTTTCCTCCCTTAGCTTGAAACAACCAGGAAATATTTTAAAATGTTTCAGCAATAAAGATGGATGCAGCACTTGCAGAGAACATTTTTCCAAGTGAGGAATCTACTCCAGAGCCTTCTTGTTTGGTGTCTCCTGCTGATTGCAAGACACCCCCAGAAGAAATCAATACCCAGAGAACACTGGTGAGGAGTTGGCTCAGGAGTGCCAGAGCAGGGGGCACTGATTAGCTTGTGATTATCCCCACCCCATGGGGTAGGGAAGGCTCATGGAGCTGCAACGTGACTTTTGATTTTAAGTGTGACCTTTGGTTTTCTGTGCCCAACCTTTTCCTCTTACCTCACTGCACCCTGACTAAGACAGAGGGTTTATGTTGCAAACTGGTGTGTGTGGCATGAATTATCCAAGGATAATTTATTTAAAAAAATATGAAGTATTT
Source organism: Lophotriccus pileatus (assembly GCA_035583135.1). Taxonomy (NCBI): domain Eukaryota; kingdom Metazoa; phylum Chordata; class Aves; order Passeriformes; family Tyrannidae; genus Lophotriccus; species Lophotriccus pileatus. Next base: position 11,798,108 of record JAWWES010000035.1, on the reverse strand, counting down.
CCATACCTGAAAGGTCCAGGAATTATGCCTTACTCTGTATGCCTTACCCTTTTCTGTGGGAGGGTTTATGATACGGAGGAGCACAAGCCGCTGTGTGCACTGTAGGATAAAATCACCAAACTTAAATCACTCCTTTATCAGGCAGCATTTCCCAGCTGCAGCCCTCAGCCAGGCTCTCTGGGTCCAACCTGCAGAGAGTGAGCAATGGCCTTCCCCTGCCAAAGGTGGCTGTTTGGTGCCTGGCCAAGCACCTCCAGGCATCCCCAAGCAGAGCCACCGGGGAGGATTTCCAGGCTGGCTCCTGTGCTCCATGAAACAGACTTGGCCACAGCCTGGAGATCTGTTGCACTTGGCCAGTGCAGACTGGGGAGATTGAACTATTCTCATTCCTCAGCCCTGCAGTGAGGCTGAGCTTGCAGAGAGCGGCTGCAGGGACCTGCCAAGCACGAGCTGGAGATGCTCCAGCATCGGGTGCCTGAATGGAAATGCTGCTACACCAGGTGCTGCATAGTCTTCTGCCTTTCTTAATTTTCCACTTGAGGTGTTTTCAGCCAAGCCCCGCTTTCCTGTCCTCAGCCATTCACCACAAGAATGAAGGTGCTGAATTAAAGAGCTTTATGAAAGAGTCTTCAGGCAGATGTATCCCATTACCTGGTGCTTAGAAGTCATGAGCTGCTATTTCTCAGTGTGAGGAAGGAAAATGTGGCAAAACATTCAGGAAATAAGCTAAAAGATAAAAAGGGGAATGAAAGAAAGTCCAGACAGTGAAATAAAACCATCTTAAGGCAATTACTGGGGGAGAAATAGATCTGCCAAGGATATTAAAGATCTCATGCACCTGCTAATCTCTTCTGATAAAGGTCTGACTGGCTAAACTAATAACACTATTAAGCAGTAATCAGTACCAGAGGCAGCCTAAGGATCTCACAAAGCCACATGCCTGGAGGGAGACCTTTTCCAGCATGACTGTGCATAACCAGCAGCAGGTAAGTGGTACCTGCACCTGAGACACAGCACAGTCGCTGAGGGACTGTGACTGAGTCACCTCCCTCATTGCCTCCCTCAGCTGAGAACTGAACCCAGACTTCCAAAGGCTTCGTCCAGCACTTCTGCTTTTTCAGACTCTTTTCTGGGTTTGGGGTAGCACAGGAGCAAACAAAAAGTTCCTGCACTGCCTCACAGCACGGATCGGTGTTTGGAGTGGGCTGACTCATAAAGCCTCCGTCGAGGTGGGATGTTCTCCTTCAGAAGCTAACGACATAACACAGCCCCTGGCAGAAATGCATCAAGGATATGTAATGGCAAAGGTATCCAAAATCCTCCTCCTCAAGTCCTCCTTCATGAGTCTTTTCTCAGTTGTGAGAAAAGCCTTGGCAGGGGCAAGGCTGCATCTGCTCCTCTGAGCGGGAGGGGAAACAGGCTGGGGTGGGACAAGCAGCCACACGGGGTCCACGTGGTAGCCCTGGAACATCAGGGAGAAGGTGCAGAGGTGCATTCACACAGCAACGTGAAAAGGTGATCAAAATTTTATGCAAAAGCATTTTTTGGCATCACCACTCCAGCACAGCTCCTGGGTGGGGATGCTGCTGCTCTGTGGCTGGAGAGAATGCCCAGGATATCTGCTGCCCAAAAACATGCAGATCCCACTTCTCTTTCACTCCCTCTCCACCACTGTTGGTTTCAGCAGTTTCTTTTGATTCATACCAGTAGGGTATTGGAGATATTAGAGGCACACAGTGAATGAAATATTGCCAGGGTGAGGCTGCTGTCACATCAGCTGCTGTAATTCCATCGCCTTAATGGATCTACTTCTAATTTACAAGTGAGAGCCGGATCTGGCAGCACAGGCTGAGTACAAAGGTGTCATTTTTTATATAGTCAAATTTATATCTGAAATAAATACCACATTAGACCTTTCCAAGAGGTCTGAGCCACAATGTATTCCTTCCCCTCCCTGCAGAAAGGTGAAATTCTCACTAATCCTTTCAGGTTACCTTCAGGTCTCGAGGTTGGATATATTTGAGCCATTTGCTTGTTCCACACAGACCGTCAGGGGCCAGAATGGGCAACAGTGTCCCCCAGGAAGTCCTCCAGCAATTTGCTGTGAGGGATGTTAAACCCCTTCTTGAGGCTGCCTTTTGTCAGGAACAGCACAGCAGCCCAGTGATGTGCAGCTTCTTGCAGCAAAAATTCAGAAAATGAAGAATAAATGATTTTCCAGCTATATGGGCTTTTCTTGTATACTTCAGAAATAAGGAATCCTTACATATAAATGTACTTCCCACTCAATAACAGTGCAGGCATATCAACATATGTTTTAAAACACCTTGCTCCCTCCAAAAATTGGTGAATGTCTTTGTGATCACAGGCTGTGAATGGAAATTTATGGCTTCACCAAGATCGTGTCACGCAGAACTGACTGTGGGAGATTGGAATGGATCTGCTGACACACATCCCAGAAGGAAAACACCTACAGCAGGCACATTTCTGCATCTGCAAGCACAGCACGGGAAGGCTGTGTGGAGTGGGAAAGTCTTTGCTCTCAAATAACAAAATACTCCTCTTGATCTCATCTCCTTAATTCCCTTCATGAAGTCCAAGCGTGACAGCCCGTAAGCCAGAAAGCTGCCAAATTTGTCATGGAAACAGCAAAGCTTTTCTGCAAGGCACAGGGCCAGAAATGGAAGCCAGAACTCCTAGCAAAAGGCAAAACTTGGATAAATGGGGGGACAGTGATGGATGTGGGAGTGTGGGCAGTGGTACCATACCCACCACCAAGGACAGCCAGGAGAGACACTGCCAGGACACAGCGAAAGCTCCTCGCTCCAGGCTTGGTTGGCTGCAAAGGTGCAACACCAGCTGGACAGCAAGACCTTAAATTTCTTATCTGCAGGCTTGAACCTGTTAAACCAGAGGCAATCTTTGCTGCCTGCTCTTGTAGCACAGAAATATGGGCCATAACCCAAGGGCTCTTCTGACGCTGGCGATGGGAGGTGATGGAGGAAATTCTCAGGGAACGGCACTTCCCGATGAAGGTCCATCTCCTGCCCTGTGGGAGCAGAGATGTGCAGTGCTGGGGACAGGAGCTCCAAAGGGGTGAGAAACAGAAAAGTAACCTTTCATTTCTGCTGATGAGCCTGAGCATGTTCTGTCAAGCAGCCTTTGCTCATGGAAAATGTTTTGATAGATTATTGTTGCACTTGTTTTTTTCCCCAAGTTCTTTCTCAAGTGTAAGAAAAGTTAATCGTTATATTTTTTTTTATTCCTTGGCATGGTGTGCTGGAATAAGAGAAATCTGCAAACAAAGGAGTGAGATGATGGAGTGTGATGCTGAAAAAAGAGCTGGACACAGCTGGACACAGAGTTGAAAACAACATAGATTGTGAAGTAGCAAGAAAGTAGATAAATTAACCTTAGGTGAGCACCTCTGCTAGAAAGAGTTGTTCAAGAACCAAACAACCACCATAGGGACTACACAAATTTGTCTTATTTTACATGCCTCCCCTATTACTATGTGGTGGTCTGCTGTCCACAAAGGGCAAAGGAGAGACAACTGGCTTTGGGAGTCCCTGCTGTCCTTTCCATGGCCTCTTAAATAGAAAATGGTCCCCATGTCTCCTTTGTAACATCACATGAGCTGAGACTTGACTTCCCTCAGTCCTGCCATCCCCGAGGAGATGCCAGGAGTGTGGTGCCACAGGCTCCACAGCCTGTGACTTCGGCCCAGGAAATAACAGGCTGGAGCCACACAGGCTCCATTGCAAGGACTGGGCCCTCAAAGGGAGCGGTATCTGCATGTGTCTGAAAGCATGGCCATTTAATTTGTCCTTTCTTTGCTCCTATTTTTATTGTGAGCTGTTTAAATTATACAAATGAGGTTTTCTCTTGTTTCGTCCCCAGAGAGTCAACAGCATTAAACAAAACATTAAAATACAACCGTAATCACAGAAACTCTCTCATATATATTTATAATCCCAGAATTACTGGCATTAATGCAGAAGTGGTTTCTTTGTGCTTATCTCTTCTCGCTGCTTCTGTATCCAAAATATACAGCAAACAAAAGATAAACACATTGAAACTGCCCAGCCATTAACACATCTGCCATCCAGAAACAAATGCAAGGAACAAATTTACAAGGAAAAGCCAGTGAAGGAGACAAACACAATTACAGTGATGTGTCTCCACTGCTGTCTGATCACTAAGGACAAGAAGTGTCATTCCAAAGGCTGGTTACCTGGGGACAGTTTTCAACATGAAAAACACTAAGAGACAAAGAGCAAGGTGGAAAAGCACAGTGACCCAGGGCAAACAGGCTGGCTTCTTACCTACCCTGCAGAAATACTGGGTGACAGCCAATACAGAAGGCAGGAGTTAGCCCATATTTTCAGTGGTTACACCAAAAATACTTCCCATTTCCATAGAGAAACAAGACACCCAGAGCAGCCCTCAACTGGACTCTGCAGAAGAGGGGGATAGGAAAGGATGAAGGTGCTCAGTGCTTCCCTCCTGGGGATGGATTGCTGCAGGTTTATCCAAGTGTGGGAAGTCAAGTGTGGTGTATCTAACCAAGGAGACAGCCTCTTCCTTGTGCTCCAAGCACTAAACACAGATACAGACTCTGTGACACACACCACTCAGCTGGGGCTTCTTTGCAACCCCATGAACAGCCCCTACACAGCACAGCTTTCCTTCTAAGTTCTTGGAAGTTTAAGGCAGGAGCTGCTCTCCAGCACAGCAGCACGATAATCTGACTTATTCAGAAGCCCTCAGCCTCCAGATTCCATTTCACACTGATGCTTTACGCCTGTTTGTAGGTGGCCAGTGCCTGCTTGATTTGCCAGTACCCCTGAACTGCTCACAAATTCAATCAACCACCCTGGTGGGAATCACTCCCACGGTCGCACCACATTTGAGGGAGGGTACAAACAATGACCAGTCATGAAAAGCTGACCTTCAGCATCAATAACTGCTGCTAAAGCTGACTCCTCAGACATTAGTAAGACTGACTGCTGCTCCCTGCAAGATGCATTGATGCCGAGTGCACCTTGAGTGTGTATTAGCAATAAGTTACTGTAGGTACCTCTCAGTTTCTTCCATCAAAACCCAATCACCCTCCTCCCTTCCCCATGGCAACCAGGGTTTAGTAATCACCTCATCACCCATTCCAAATTGAGGCTGTAATACATGTTCCCAAAGACTGAAAGCTCCCGTCTTTATTAAACTGCAAATATTTGTTACTCACTCAGACAAATCATCTTACAGGCTGCATGTGGATAAATGTTCCCCTCTCTGGTTTGAAGTATGGTGGGATGGGAAGGCCAGAGAAAGTAAATATTTAAACAGCCTGCTAAAGGGAAGCTGTGCTTTGAGACGCAGGAAACCAAATGCTCCATAGGTGAAACTTCCAACAAAAAAAGCAAACAAAGGATCAGGAATGAAGTATTGCGTTTTGCCCACAGGGGAGCCTTCTCTCATATCTTTTTTTCCTGGCTTTTGCAGACAAGTTGACAGCCTGAATTATCAAAGCATTTGTGCTACACAGAAGGTATTCTCGTTTGGGGGCTGATGCAGCAGAAGACATCTAAGATGGAGATGGAGCTCACCATTTGTTCCTTTGCTCTCAGCTCTGGTTACAAGAAATGAGCTTCTACAGCTTCCAGCCTGGCCAGAGACAAAACCAACAGCGGATCTTCCACTTCCAAATGTGCTGCCAAGGAGTCTGGAAATGGAGAGCTAAGACTCTCAAGACGTGACTGAGGGTACTGAGCACTCACTCCCTCCCTCCCTCACTCACTCCCAGCATTTCTTCTCCAGAACCACTTGTTTCACAGGAGTTTTCTAACAGCAGATTCTGGTCCAATAAAAAATATGAGGGCTGAATTTTACTCAAAAAAAACATGAAAAGCCAAATAAATTATATAAATTTAAAAAGGAATGATCACAGTTTAGGGGCTTTTTAAAGAAATATTTGTATGGTTAAAATCATGCTAATTAGATGGCATGATAAAAATGGGGGAAAATTAAAGATATAAATGCCTTCTGAAGGAAAACTCTTTACAGAGAGGGAAGGAAGGAATTCTGCTGGATCTTAAGATGTGCAGTGTTTGGAATAAACTTAAAATGCCTCCGATAAGAAACCTCTCATATAAATGTGCTACTTGGTGGCACCATCTACTGGGTGTCACAGAAACAGCTGAGACGTGGAGGAACTGAAACCAGAGTCATTTGCTGTGTCCAGCAGACA